>JACEEZ010022981.1:60000-150000 GCA_016584305.1 Chionoecetes opilio | reverse complement strand
GAATTAAGTGTATATTTATTTTACGGCAGATAGTTTTGAGGATTCCGTCCAAGGTCTGTGTGTGTTCGTGTGTGTGTGCATGTGTGTGTGCATGTGATAAGTTATGTATGTATATGTAACTGCTTAAGATGCAAAGAATTAAGCGTGTGCGTATTTTACGGCTGATCTTTCAAGGATTCCGTCCGAGGTACCTTTTATACCTCTTGTCAAAGGGATCAAGGAAAAAGCCTGTTATTATTGCCTGCGTATATGTATTTAAGTCATGTTTTCAATGTTTTTAATCGTGAGTGTTTGGTGAATATATATGATCTGCAAACTTGAGCACTGTATGATTTACAGGAATACACAGCTTGCAAAAAATCTTAAAGGAATCAGCCATTGAAAATAAAGATGGTCACAATTTTACTCATTAATATTGATAAATGAGTCACATCCCGTGTTTATGTGCTCGGAATGTGACACGAGAGCTGTGTGTGTGATGTACTTTAACGCAGCAGTGTACAGATCTCAGCAGCCAGCAGTGACTGTGGTCCTCGGCGGGCGATGTCATAAGAACATAAGAACATAAGGAAGCTACGAGGGGCTGCGAGACCTACACGTGGTAGTTCCTGTTACTTAATACTACCTACAGCCTACCTGCTACCTACATGTCTGAGTGCAGCAGTGTGATGTGTCCCCTCGTTGGTGGTGTAGAGCAGCACAGTAATGTTTCCTTTCATGCCTGATATCCAAGGGCAACACAGTGATAGCCAGCCAAGGAGCTGTTATGATGAGGTGAACTGAACCAAGGAACTGAGGTGATGCCTTAGTTTTTTTCTTGCTACTACTCTTCCCAGCTACATCTTGCCTGGGAGACCCTTGTGAAGGCTTCAGTACACACGTGACCTTGGGTATTACTACTTGATGCTTGCTGTAGATATATTGTAGCAGCAAAGCCTTGAGTAGTGTTGAAATGCTGTGTGAGAAGGAAAAGACTCAGCCACCTTGACGTGAATGGGTGTGTGCGCTACAAGTTGACCCACCTACCGTCCCATCCCGTCCACAACTTGCACTTGTGTAATATAATTAACCTTGTATGTTTGCTGCTATTGAAGCATTGCCGCCGGCGTAAGGGCAGTGTTATTGCGAGTGTGTGTTTGGAAATGACATATCTCGTACGTACTGTTTGTGATAAAACTTTGAGAGGAGGAAGTAATGGTATGCTGTGGTTCTGTAACTTTCTATTTTCTGTGTAGTTTGAGACACTGTGAGGCCTGTGTGTGTGTGTGGTGAGAGTTGGCCAGACAGATGCCAGGACACAGGTGTTACAGTCACCTTAGCAGTGTTTGAGGACACCAGTACACATACACCCCATAATACATAGTACATACTAAACCCTCATACTCTCTCCTGTTAGCAGGCATATGGTTCCTGTTAATTCATAGAGCAGAGAGGAGGCAGCCAGGTGACACCAGTTGACATTCTGATTAGATTAAACATGTATCGGATCACAAACTGTCACATGATTTCTTAACGTTGGATCACAAAGATGTTTAGTCGCCGATGGTCTTTGAAATCTTCACAATACTCTTGCAGCATGGACTACTTCTGATAGAGGTAAGCAAGCCCATAGGTGTGTGTGTGTAAGGTTAGCCCACTTTGTATGTTTGGTCCTTCCTTTACATAAGGGTGTTGCATCTGTTCGTCCCATCCTAGAAAGCTGCATGAGTGTATCTCCTGACTATGTGGATTATAATGTATATGTGAGTATGGTTTATTTTATGTTTGTTTCATTCTGTATGTATTTGTAGGCTTGTGTGTGGAAGTGAATTGTTCTGTGTATATTCCGTCCTGTGTATGAGTGAGTGAGTGAGTCTTTCCTGTTAGTGTGATGCCTTCTTATGCTTGACATGCTTTGTTTATTATTTGTATGTCTATCAACTGGTCTCCCTCGCTGTGTCCTCCTCAAACCAACCCGTGCTTCCATCTTGAGACCAAATCAGGATTGTTACTTCAAGTCAAGAGTGAAACACAGCCATAGTGTGTATGTGTGTGTGTGTGTGTGTGTGTGTGTGTGTGTGTGTGTGTGTGTGTGTGTGTGTGTGTGTGTGTGTGTGTGTGTGTGTGTTATACAAGTATGTAGTTGATTATGCATACTTCATGAAGTGCATACAGTCTATTTTTGTAAATATCCATGTGATGAAAAAAAGCATTGTATAATTGTATTTATTATTATTATTATTATTATCATGTCCTGTAGAAAGAATTTGTCATTATAGTTTTGTAGTCACAGAAAACAATGTAGTAGTATCATTATCTCCTTGCCACCAACCTACCCCCCCCCCCCCTCTCTCTCTCTCTCTCTTTTTGAAGGACTTTGGGTAGTAATGTTTAGATAGCTGCCAACAATAAAGTTTGCAATTCTATGATAAGTAGCTACCGTAGATAACACTTTAGTCGCCAGCTGCAATAATGTCGCCAGCCGCCATATATTACAAATTATAGAATCACTACTGATTTGTATGTGCCACTGAAGATGACACACTGTAGTTTATATCATGACTGTCTAATCTAACATGTTTCAGCGTTGTTTTATGCTTTGTATCTGCAAGTATATACGGCTTCAAATTTCACTACGCATTTTTTTCCGGTCGACGACGACGCGGGAGGACACTCGGAACATAAACACTAAATGGCGACCTTAGTGTAGCCCGTTATCAACGTCGCCACTCGGTTTTATTTTTGTAATTTGTTCATTTATAGCCATAATATGACACAGATGAAGACACAAAATGACACAGACTCTCCAGATAGCCCCTTCTAACTTTCCTGAAATCATGGATGTAGAAATGTAAGGCGGGGTTCACACTACACGTTTTTGCTGTCCGTGTCTACGTGGGCGTGGCGATCAGTGATGTCAGAGTGACGTCACTGATCGTCACGCCCACGTAGACGCGGACAAAGAATTGGGAGCTCCGAATAATGTGAGGCTGGGACGCACGTCTTTCAAGGTCAGTGACGTCAACACTGCTCCAGCAGGTGGTCGCGCGGAACCTGGTTCAAACTTCACAGGCAGGAAGTGACGTCACTGTGACGTACTGTGAGTCACTGATGACAAGACGCACGTAGACTACGTCCAGCAATAACGTGAAGTGTGAACCGGGCCTAAGTATTAACGCCACCAGACGTCTGTAAATAAAAAAAGAAACGTTGTCCTGGCGACTTTAGTGTTATCTACGGTAGCTATATAGGTAGACAGAAAGGATGAAGATAAAAAGTAGTTTCCATTTTAGGTATAGTTTTTATTAGAATTTTTTTTCACTATTGCCTTTAAAAGAAGACAGATTACTGGTTAAAGAAGTCTATTATAGTTACTGTTGAGGGACGAAGAGGCTTGTAGGAGTCCGTTGAAGACTGTCACTACCACGCCCAGTATAATCCTGCATCTCCTAACCATGTCATGTCTTTGAACAATGTAATGACTGTCCAGCCACGTGAGATGAATGAAAGGAGTGAATCAGCAACTCAGCCAGAGAGAGACTTTCATGCTTGTGTCAGGTGGTGAATTTCAGTACGGAGAGTAATGAATATTCGAGGGCGAGGTGATGATAGATAGATAAGGTGATGATAGTAAGGAGTGTAGTATATATTAGAGCTGAAATCTAGTTGGGAAAGTAATGAAAATTGAAGGTGAAAGGATGAGTTTATACATCACATGCCTTCTTCATCGCCCTGCACGTCGCCACCTTTGACCTGCCCACCGGCCCCGCCCTGCTGGCCGCTGTCGGGCTAAAAATGTCACACCTGAAAATAGGGGTCGGTACCTTATTCACCCTTCTTTTTCTCTTTCTTATAGCATAACTGGAGTTCGACATGGGTCAAAACAGGAATACTAGTCTCTCATGTTGATATTTCAGTGCGTGAACAGTAGTTCTGAGCAGGGGCGGACTGGGACTTAATTTCGGCCCATGACTTTTGGTGTTGACCAGCCCACTTGGAGGAAAGGCGGGAGGTGGGGGGGATTGGCGATGAGAGCCAACGCAGCTAGGGAGGTTTTGAAAATAAAAATGATCTTTCTAACTTTCCTGAAATCATGGATGTAGGAATGTAAGTATTAACGCCACCAGACGTCTGTAAATCGATAAGAAACGTTGTCCTGGCGACTTTAGTGTTATCTACGGTAGACAAGTCACAATTTTAGTAAGTTATAAGAAATTAGAGCCTGAAAGTTGGTTTATATCTATTTTACACTTTCATATCTATATCCTTCAAATTTTGCTAAAGTACTATCAGGCTCAGCATAACACACATCAAAATGTTGAAATACGGCTTTGATCACCAATTCGTTGACAATTCCTCATCATCTTAGGGAGATCTATCAGTATTGATAGATCAAAATAATAATAAATACGAAAATCAATGCAACACAGTACACACCTCCCACGTCACGGGCACTACAAATCAATAACTAAATGACTGTGTGACAACAGTGGCAGACGGCAGTCCTACCACTGTTGCTACAAGGAATTGTTATTTGTTGAAATGCGCAGTATATTAGTCCTTATCAATGCCCATTGTGAGGGTCCGAAGGAGAGAAGGATAAATAAGGGAATAGAAGAAGAGAATAAGGGAAGAGAGAATCTCTGATAACGGTAGTGGACGAGAGAGAGGCGACAATGTTTTGCCGACACAAACTATCCTTATCAAACCATCAAGGAGAGAGCAAAGGCCACCTGCAGAAAAGCTGACGCTAGGAGTGGGTGTGTATGAGCGTCCCCTAGAGTGGAGAGGAGTAGGAGGAAGGAGTGAGAGAGAGAGAAGGCGAGGAGAAGGGATAAAAAGAGTGCTGACCCAACAGAGTTGCCCGCGTTCAAGGAGCCATCACCTTTCACCCCTCACTTCGCACATTAGATGATTAACTGTCACACTGATATAACCTTTGACCTGTACCCACCAACACACGCCTTGCTGCCTCCTGAACAGAGGAGAGAAAGACATAATCTTACTAGCCTTGAGTGTGGCCAGTCCTGTGTCGCGGAGACGTCTTGCGATAATAGTGTATTACTGCAGAGAGCGACTCAGTGCCTACCGAGACTAGGGTACTAGTGGGGACACGAGGCATACCGTGGCGTTCCTTCGTGAGTGTGGGGATCGACTTACACCGGTTCCTGTCGCGGCTACTGGGCTTCCCGGGATCGTCGTGCGGGGCCCGCTCCTCTGCGCCCCGAGGCCGCTGGCTTGCCCCGAGGGGCAAGTAAAACTCTACGGGCCATAACTACCCTGTTTCACACCTGCCCCTGTCGTTCCTCGTCTGAGGCCCTCCAGGGTCCCGGAGCAGGGCGGGACTTGCCCAGCAGGGCTTAGGAACCCTTGGACATCCTAGGTCTACAAGGAGGCTACGCAACAGCTGGTGACGTATTAATTATGATACAGTGCATGACAGGGCGGGCGATTAAGGATGCCCCCGGGGGAACTGTAGCAAGCCAGGGACCTCGGGAAGGACAGGGAGCTTTTACCAGGGAGCTTTTTACCAGTATGCCGGGGCTTTTACCAGCCTGGGGAGGCAAGCTCCCCGTATCTCCGACGCGAGGGGGCACTGCCCCGTTTAATGTGAAATGTAAGTACGTACCTCGGTACATGGAGATATGCCCAACCTGGCACCCTACAGGTAGGGGTGCCGGGGATTAGATGTCATGCCAAGTCAGCGACCGATTGGATAGAACCGTAGCGGGTGGGGGGGAGGGGCCGCTAACAGGAGCTTCACCCCCCTTCAACCACCACCTCCAGGTTGAGCCCCCTCTCCCCCAGAGTGGGGCTTAACACCCATAATGCATTTTATATAAGGTATCCTCCCAGTGTGTGCAATGACATGCATAGCATATACTCGGTTGACGTATATGAAATACAAGAAGTCTGAAAACAACAACTTAGACGACTCTATTTAGAATCTTGAAAGTTGACTTGTGTCGACTGTACGCGTACGAGACGCGTACGATACGAGTTGTTGATCTCTCCGATCTCTCGTCAGTCGTCACCTCTTTCTCTCTCTGCTGAGTGACTCTCTCTCTCTCATTTATTTTGTGTTTTACCTTATTCTTCAGATATTTCATTTTCACTCCTTCATTTATTTTTTCCTTTTCCTTTTTAGTATTTTGTTTATTTTATTACTTTTTTTCCCCCACTCAGACCAGCCCACACGACCCAGCGGCCCAACGGGAAATGTCCCATTGTCCCTATGGCCAGTCCGCCCCTGGTTCTGAGCAAATAACGTGTAATGATGAGTGAGATAAGATATATCAACATGAGAGACTAGTTCCTGTTTTGACCCATGTTTCCTGTTATAGCACTCTTCAAACAGCATTTATGCTATGAGAAAGATAAAAGAAAGGATAGATTTACCATTTCAGTGAGTGAACAGTAGTTATCTGAGCAAATAACGTGGAATAATGAGTGAGATGAGACATATCAACATGAGAGACTAGTGTTCTTGTTTTGACCCATGTTTCCTGTTATAGCACTCTTCAAAACAGCCTTTATGCTATGAGAAAGGGAGGATCAAAACAAGAACACAAGCATAAATGCTGTTTGAAGAGTGCTATAACAGGAAACATGGGTCAAAACAGGAACTAGTCTCTCATGTTGATATATCTCACCTCACTCATCATTACACGTTATTTGCTCAGATAACTACTGTTCACTCACTGAAATATCAACATGAGAGACTAGTGTTCCTGTTTTGACCCATGTCGAACTCCAATTATGCTATGAGAAAGAGAAAAGGAAGGGTGAATACTGAATAAGGTACCGACCCCTATTTTGAGGTGTGACATTTTTAGGCCCTGCAAAACACTACTAGGTGAATACACACACACACACACCCCTACCTTGGTTTTCTCATGGTCACCCAGGCAGTCTTTCAGCAGGTTGTCGCAGTGCAGTTCCTTGCCGACAAACCACAGCTGCGTCAGGGCCGGATCCAACACCTGAAACATGGATATTTTGTATACATGTACGAATAGGCTATTTTCTCGGTTATTTACCAATCAATATTTTTTTGCTTTACGCCAAATGATCTACTTCATATTTACTTCTCTATTCATGTTGCACGAATCTGCCATAGTTTTTTAGCAATTGAAAAAACGTGATTTAAAAAAAAAATCACTGCATACATACTACCCCTTGCAAAATTTGCAATATTTTATGAAAACTTTATTTGTTTGAAAATTAGTTGCTAGCAGTTATCGGGCATGCTGAACACTAATCTGGAGTCAGTTTTCAGTTACAATGATTAGAAGTCCCTATTTCAGCCAATTCACAATGACATGATACTTCCAGATATAAAAACCACAAATTAGACAAAACTTACTACAAGACATAACAATATGATAGGCATTGCTAGATTAATCATTACTTCAATATAATGATAGTTCGGACTATCGGCTAATTCGACCCAGGTCTCCCCCCAATTAGTTCAAATTAGAGAGTTTACTGCAATTTCTATTTTTTGTTCTTAGGTTCAGTCTAACTTGCAATTTTCAAAGTAAAACTGCTTTAAACTAGAAGTATGATATATTACTATGCGTGACAATCCTATAGTTAGTCCCTTCCCCTATACTGAGGTGGCAACACTGGTCTCTGCATAACACTGACCTATCATGAACGCTTTCTGAATTATACTTATATATTTACTATAACGCGTTCAGCTCACAACTTGTTTCTCACACAGCCACACTTACCCATCAAAAGTTATTGTAAATGGATGGATCTACAATTGTATCCCCGGCATTTCCAATTATCTATCGAAAAAAATATTTTCGGATTTCTGGCTGCTCAACAATATTCCAAAATTGACGAAAATCAGGTTTTTGTTATTTTGCCGCAAAACTATGAGTCGTAGGAAAACTTATGGAAGTAACAAAGGTTCATCTTGAGGTGTTCTACATGACGCAGTAATCGGCTTGTCAAAACAACTCATGGTTGTCGAGAAAATTGATATTTTGTATAAATGTACGAATATGCTATTTTCTTGGTTATTTGCCAATCAATATAGTTTTGCTTTACGACAAATGATAGCCCTTGATCTACTTCATACTTAATTTTTTACCCCTTGCATTTATCTGCCATAGTTTTTTACTTAGAGAAAAACGTGATTTAAAAAAAAAATCAAGGCATACCCACCCTTGTCAAATTTGCAATATTTAAAAAAAAATAGTCATAAGCTTGTCAAAGCTTGAAAATTAGTTCCTAACAGTTGTCGGGCATGCTGAACACGAATCTGGAGTCAGTTTTCAGTTACAATGATTAAAAGTCCCTATTTCAGCCAATTCACAATGATATGATACTTCCAGATATTCCTTAAAAACCACAAATTAGACAAAACTTTCTGCAAGACATAAAAATATGATAGGCATTGCTAGATTAATCATTACTTCAATACAACGATCAGTACTGGTATTTTCAGTATCAGTATTAGTATTATTAATCCCTATTTGAGCCACCCATGCGATTGTCAAAGTACTTATAAAAACCTAGGAATACTGTAGCAATCCTGTGGGACTTCTAATGCCCTCCCATGACTCCTGTAGGATGCGTGAAGGAGCGAAGAGGCCCGTGAAGGACTCAGAAGAAAGGATTGTATACAGAGCGAAGGATACTTAAAAAAAAAGTTCTTTCTTCTCCTCCTTCCTCCTCCTCCTCTCCTCCCTTCCTTGTCCCACCTCCTTCCTCCTCCCCCTCCCGCCTTCTTCCTCCGCCTATCATATTTATACGATAATTATCATATATCAGATCACGCTGGGCAGCCGCGGCACCGCATGGGAGAGCTCGGACTCCCACTAGCCCGCTGCTACGGCCGCCGCTGCCGTTCACCGCCCAACAATGACGTCACAAAAAAGTCGACCACACCGCCGTACCGCTGTACGGCTGCCGTACAAAGCTAAGATCAAGTCATCTCTCCCGCTCGGCGGTGTCCGCTGGAGTGGAGGTGCAAACTGTGCCCAGTTACCAACCACTACAACCACTCAAGCGGTGATGGTGGTGAAGTCACTGTTGGGCGGTGAACGGCAACGGCGGCCGTAGAAGCGGACTAGTGGGAACCAGTAGTAGTAGTAGTAGAAATAAAAATAATACAAATACATATTCTTACCATTTTCTCATCCAGTGTTCCTTCCTATTAAGGAATATATCCATTATAAATCCATTATAAATCCATTTATCATCCAGTGAGGCTTCCTATTATTAATAGAGAGGAACTATTAAGTTGCTCTCTATTCTCCAGCTGCTGCCGGGGTCGTGGGCGGGGAGACCCATGGGATACTCCACGCCCCACCCCCCCGCCATGCTGAGGGCGTCCCGGGGGTGCTGGGGGTCAGGGGCGTGCATGACTTAACCAGCTCCTGTGTGAGAGAGAGAGAGAGAGAGAGAGAGAGAGAGAGAGAGAGAGAGAGAGAGAGAGAGAGAGAGAGAGAGAGAGAGAAGAAAAAAAAAAAAAGAAAAAAAAAAAGGTTTTAGTATAAATGTTTCTACCTTTTCCAAACTTCTAACTTGATCATCTCCCTCCTTATTTTTTCGAAAATAAAATAAAAATTGAACCTAACCTAACCTATAGCAAACCAAACCAAACCTAAAATACCCCTAACCTAACCTATATCTAATCTAACTTAAGGGGGGGTTGTAAGTGGTCGACCTGAATATTTTTTTTTTTTTTTTTTTGCTTATATTTTTTGTCATTCTTGCTGCTTCTTTTGGTATATGCAAAAATTTGATAAAAAAATTATAATAGGTGCTTTGCCTTATGCAATGAGGCGTCCTGTCATGAGTTTCCGCGGTATTACTCACTGCAATACAGATTGCAGCGAGTAAAATACGGGGTATATACGGTTCACACCGTATTTTTTTGAGGTAATTTTCTTTTTCTTAGTCTCTCATGAAACAAAACAAAAATTTTGATTTTTTTCTTCAGAATTTTGATTTGTTTCTTCAAAATTTTGGATTTTTCTCTCAAAATTTAAAATTCTTTTCACAATTTTGGATTTTTAAGTAGTCTTACTACTACATGAGAAAACGGGAAATTTCTAGCACTCACTAGCATTTTCCGAAGACCGCCAGAGGTGAGGTCAAGTACCGCTAAAGGCCTAAGTACACAACCAATGGGAGTAAATAAGGGAAACTATGTCTGCTTTTTCTTCATATCCTGATGTATATATCCTGTGAATTTCAAGTCCCTAGCTGCAATAGTTCAAGTCCCTAGCTGCAATAGTTCAAGTCCCTAGCAGCAATAGTTCAAGTCCCTAGCTGCAATAGTTCAAGTCCCGAGCTGCAATAGTTCAAGTCCCTAGCTGCAATAGTTCAAGTCCCGAGCTGCAATAGTTCAAGTACCGAGCTGCAATAGTTCAAGTCCCTAGCTGCAATAGTTCAAGTCCCTAGCTGCAATAGTTCAAGTCCCGAGCTGCAATAGTTCAAGTCCCTAGCTGCAATAGTTCAAGTCCCTAGCTGCAATAGTTCAAGTCCCGAGCTGCAATAGTTCAAGTCCCGAGCTGCAATAGTTCAAGTCCCTAGCTGCAATAGTTCAAGTCCCGAGCTGCAATAGTTCAAGTCCCGAGCTGCAATAGTTCAAGTCCCGAGCTGCAATAGTTCAAGTCCCTAGCTGCAATAGTTCAAGTCCCTAGCTGCAATAGATAAAGTCCCTAGCTGCAATAGTTCAAGTCCCGAGCTGCAATAGTTCAAGTCCCGAGCTGCAATAGTTCAAGTCCCTAGCTGCAATAGTTCAAGTCCCTAGCTGCAGTAGTTCAAGTCCCTAGCTGCAATAGTTCAAGTCCCTAGCTGCAATAGTTCAAGTCCGGAGCTGCAATAGTTCAAGTCCCTAGCTGCAATAGTTCAAGTCCCTAGCTCCAATAGTTAAAGTCCCGAGCTGCAATAGTTCAAGTCCCTAGCTGCAATAGGTAAAGTCCCTAGCTGCAATAGTTCAAGTCCCTAGCTGCAATAGTTCAAGTCCCGAGCTGCAATAGTTCAAGTCCCTAGCTGCAATAGTTCAAGTCCCTAGCTGCAATAGTTCAAGTCCCGAGCTGCAATAGTTCAAGTCCCGAGCTGCAATAGTTCAAGTCCCGAGCTGACAATAGTTCAAGTCCCGAGCTGCAATAGTTCAAGTCTCGAGCTGCAATAGTTCAAGTCCCTAGCTGCAATAGTTCAAGTCCCTAGCTACAATAGTTCAAGTCCCTAGCTGCAATAGTTCAAGTCCCGAGCTGCAATAGTTCAAGTCCCGAGCTGCAATAGTTCAAGTCCCTAGCTGCAATAGTTCAAGTCCCGAGCTGCAATAGTTCAAGTCCCGAGCTGCAATAAGTAAAGTCCCTAGCTGCAATAGTTCAAGTCCCTAGCTGCAATAGTTCAAGTCCCTAGCTGCAATAGTTCAAGTCCCTAGCTGCAATAGTTCAAGTCCCTAGCTGCAATAGTTCAAGTCCCTAGCTGCAATAGTTCAAGTCCCTAGCTGCAATAGTTCAAGTCCCGAGCTGCAATAGTTCAAGTCCCTAGCTGCAATAGTTCAAGTCCCTAGCTGCAATAGTTCAAGTCCCGAGCTGCAATAGTTCAAGTCCCGAGCTGCAATAGTTCAAGTCCCTAGCTGCAGTAGTTCAAGTCCCTAGCTGCAATAGTTCAAGTCCCTAGCTGCAATAGTTCAAGTCCCTAGCTGCAATAGTTCAAGTCCCTAGCTGCAATAGTTCAAGTCCCGAGCTGCAATAGTTCAAGTCCCGAGCTGCAATAGTTCAAGTCCCTAGCTGCAATAGTTCAAGTCCCTAGCTGCAATAGTTCAAGTCCCTAGCTGCAATAGTTCAAGTCCCTAGCTGCAATAGTTCAAGTCCCGAGCTGCAATAGTTCAAGTCCCTAGCTGCAATAGTTCAAGTCCCGAGCTGCAATAGTTCAAGTCCCTAGCTGCAATAGTTCAAGTCCCTAGCTGCAATAGGTAAGTCCTAGCTGCAATAGTTCAAGTCCCTAGCGGCAATAGTTCAAGTCCCTAGCTGCAATAGTTCAAGTCCCTAGCTGCAATAGGTAAGTCCCTAGCTGCAATAATTCAAGTCCCTAGCGGCAATAGTTCAAGTCCCTAGCTGCAATAGTTCAAGTCCCGAGCTGCAATAGTTCAAGTCCCTAGCTGCAATAGTTCAAGTCCCTAGCTGCAATAGTTCAAGTCCCTAGCTGCAATAGTTCAAGTCCCGAGCTGCAATAGTTCAAGTCCCGAGCTGCAATAGTTCAAGTCCCTAGCTGCAATAGTTCAAGTCCCGAGCTGCAATAGTTCAAGTCCCTAGCTGCAATAGTTCAAGTCCCTAGCTGCAATAGGTAAAGTCCCTAGCTGCAATAGTTCAAGTCCCTAGCGGCAATAGTTCAAGTCCCTAGCTGCAATAGTTCAAGTCCCTAGCTGCAATAGGTAAAGTCCCTAGCTGCAATAATTCAAGTCCCTAGCGGCAATAGTTCAAGTCCCTAGCTGCAATAGTTCAAGTCCCTAGCTGCAATAGGTAAAGTCCCTAGCTGCAATAGTTCAAGTCCCGAGCTGCAATAGTTCAAGTCCCTAGCTGCAATAGTTCAAGTCCCTAGCTGCAATAGTTCAAGTCCCGAGCTGCAATAGTTCAAGTCCCTAGCGGCAATAGTTCAAGTCCCTAGCTGCAATAGTTCAAGTCCCTAGCTGCAATAGTTCAAGTCCCTAGCTGCAATAGGTAAAGTCCCGAGCTGCAATAGTTCAAGTCCCTAGCTGCAATAGTTCAAGTCCCTAGCTGCAATAGGTAAAGTCCCTAGCTGCAATAGTTCAAGTCCCTAGCGGCAATAGGTAAAGTCCCTAGCTGCAATAGTAACAAGTCCCGAGCTGCAATAGGTAAAGTACACTAAATGCTTCAACTTCATCGCTTGATTTCTCAAAACGTTGGTTTTTGCATTTAAAAATTATCTCCTTTGTAGTTCTTATTACACAAATATTTCCTACTGCAGCTTATGAAAGTATGAAAAAGGAATTAGTTTTGCTATAGTAACTATTGTTTGAAGTTGATATTGATTTATGACAAATATTTATGTCAATAATTTTTTTTTTTTCATCGAACTTAAATTTTTTATTTTTTATTATTGTATAAAAACAAACGACAGCAAACCTTAATCTCCTATCCTTCCTGATTAAAATGTTTCTTGAATGAAAGAAATTGGTCAATAAATAAGGGAAGAGTTACAAGAAGAACATAAGCAATTTAACATGGGATTCGCGAGTTTACAACCCCCCTTAACCTAACCTTTACCCCCTCCCAAAAAAAGCGGCAGAAACGGTTAGCAGATTAATTCCAAAAACATCAAAACTCACCAGAAAACAGTCGTTTCGTCCACCAAAGAAAGTTCGGTGTTCATCTGGAATAATACCCACATCCCATTCCCATTCCCATTCCTGCCACCCCCACCACACCCATTCCTAGTCTCATTCCAATATCTATTTCCATTACCCTTTTTAGTCTTATTCCTATTCCCACCACAATAATTCCCATTCCTAGTCCCACATTCCCATTGGCCCCTAACCCAACCATTCCCATTCCAATTTATATTTCCATTACTATTTGTAGTAGCATTCCCATTCCCACCACACATTCCCATTCCCATTGTGTTTATCTGGAATACCTAAAAAATTACTAGGGCAGGAAAGGACTCTAAAATTTTACCAATGTGATATTTGTTAGGGCCAGGGTGTGGTTAGTGCGGTAGGGTATTGTGGTGTGTGGTAGGGGATGTGGTACAGGCTGTATGGTGGGGTGTGTGGTTAATGTGGTAGGTGGTGTGGTTAATGTGGCAGGTGGTGTAGTTAATGTGGTAAGGGTAGTTTAGTAGCCACCACCACCACCTTAATATGCTAATACCTTCATAAAACATGTCATTTAATCCACCCGTCTTATATACCCTGAGCCTATTATCCTTCATCCATAAAACACCGTAAGAAACACGTCATAGGTGTTCAACTTAATAAAAAAACGAATTATTTTACCTCAAAACGTGTGTTTACTTGAGCCAGCTTCTTCTTCTTTTGACCTTTTTATCTGATGACGCAATACTTTCGGCTCTTTAAATCTCCCCTATTTCATTCTTTCAGCCATTAATACAACACTCTGTATTCACAAATAATAATAATATGCATAATACAAATAGTTTAATATATCTGTGTCATTTACTAAAGGTGTATTTTGTTGTGTCCTTTCGGAATATAATTATACTTATTTAAGCTCCGCCCCTGCTTGCCATCACAAAATACGATTGTAGCGCTGCCAAAGCCCTTTCTAGATGTTGCCGGGCGTAAAAGTGTCGTACACTTCATTCTCCGGCACTCAAGGGCGCCTCCCTCCTCCTTCCGTCAGCAGTTCCGGCACTCAAGGGCGCCTCCCTCCATCCCTCCGTCAGCAGTTTCGGCACTCAAGGGCGCCTCCCTCCATCCCTCCGTCGGCAGTTCCGGCACTCAAGGGCGCCTCCCTCCATCAGCAGTTCCAGCACTCAAGGGCGCCTCCCACCGTCAGCAGTTCCGGCACTCAAGGGCGCCTCCCTCCATCCCTCCTCCCTCCGTCAGCAGTTCCGGCACTCAAGGGCGCCTCCCTCCTCCCTCCGTCAGCAGTTCCGGCACTCAAGGGCGCCTCCCTCCATCCCTCCTCCCTCCGTCAGCAGTTCCGGCACTCAAGAGTGCCTCCCTCCATCCCTCCTCCCTCCGTCAGCAGTTCCGGCACTCAAGCTAGGGCGCCTCCTTCCATCCCTCCGTCAGCAGTTCCGGCACTCAAGGGCACCTCCCTCCATCTCTCCTCCCTCCATCAGCAGTTACAGCCTGGCCAGGTGCCTTAAATATCAGTAGTGTTCGTATCCATTATGTACGTTTTTTGGGTGACATTCCTGTGTAAGTTATGACAAATGTACCAGTTACATTGCATTTTTTAAGTAATTATAACTATTACTAAAGAGATTGTTTATTGTTTTAGTGTATTATGGCCAAAATACAAAAGTTTTATCGTGCGTGCCACAAGTCTTAACAAAGATTCGGACGCATTGAAAGATTCGGGGGATTGGAAAAATTGTTCCCAGATGTCGCTGGAGAATTTTAATATTTGTGACTTCTTACTTGTTAAGAGTCACCTACTCTACTCCTTATTACTCCTTACCTACTCCTAATTAAATACAGTATCCTTTGCATGTCGTGCGCATGTAATGAATGTTGAATTGGATGAGAATTAAAGGAAAACAGAAACATTTACGGGAGGAGGTCTGATAAGATTTTCTCATGCGCGCGATCTGATTCGCCAGGCTATTGAAAGCACCACCCACACCCATAATTGTATATTTTTCCGGGAAAAGAGTATATTTTGGTGCCAAGAGTGTATCATGTCCGTTTTCAGTGCACTCAAAAGAGTAGAAAATAAGTGGGCGGAGCTAAAATAAATATAATTCTGCTTTGTAATGTAGTCACAAGATACGCCTTAAGGGTGTTTAATCATGTTTTTAGAAGTTTTTTGGGCGAAGTGAAATGAACCAATGTTGACGTCAACAAAATACTGTTGTCACGGCAACGTTGTACCGTACATAACACTATAGTCGCCAGTCACTCGCCACTGCACTAATGTCGCCAGGCACAATATATTACGAATTTTAGCATCACTATATACAGCCTTGTATGTGCCACTGCAGATGACGCACAGTAGTTTATATTATGTACATCACACTACATGTCTTCAGTGGCACATAAAAGTCTGTAGTGATGCTAAAGGCGTATTTTGTGGCGGCCAAACTAGTGGCTTATTATACTCTTTTAAGCTCCGCCCGTTTGCCATCACATAATACGATTGTAGCGCTGCCAAAGCCCTTTCTAGATGTTGCCGGGAGTAAAAGTGTCGTACACTTCATTACCTCTTACCGAGGCTCAAGGAATATCGTTAAGGTTGACATTATTGAAGGCACAGCAAAGAGTAGTAGCGTGATTGTCTGTATTACACATCGATATCTAATTGTTTGAGCTCTTAGAATGGCCTAGCATTGTTTTCTAACTTATAGATGGACTTGCATGATATCAAACCGAAATGTTTAGGGCGCTATGAAAATGTTATTTGAATATCTATTTGCTACACAGCCATTTCACGATGGTCGTCGATGATGTTTAATGCTTTCATGGACCTGTGTGTAGGCTACGTATGTACCTACATCTAAGTTTCCTTATACAGAGAGGTCCCGTTATACGAGCATAAGGTATACGAGAATCCGATGATACGAGAGGTGTAAATTTGGGTCTATTTTCAATATACGAGATCGAAAATCCAATGATACGACATTCAAACTGGGGTGAGTAGAATTATCAAGTTCAAAATGTGCACCCTACCACTCCTGGGGTGCGTTCACTAGGCCATTCTGTACGATATTGTATGCTTTTGTACGCTATTGTACGCCGTACAGAAAACTTCTGTGTGCTCTCCCGCGCACCGACTCGAGGAGTTGGTTTGCCAACAGCGACAACAACAGCGCGGGAACAATGTTTGTAAACAAACGGATTAAGATGGCAGCGCCGAGTGAGATATATGAGGTGGAAACTGCAAAGATTATAGGAGTTACGTGCATGCAGACGTGCAACTGCACTACGAGCATTGCAGTAAGTAATACCGCTGTTGCAGGATAAGGAGATAATGCAGTGATATTACTATCGTCGTATATATAATGAAAAGCAACGTATCCCAGTATTGGACATTTCTTCTTTGCTAAGATATATCTTTCCTTGTACAGCTGCTAGTCCTGACACGGCTCCTGTTGTAGAAGCAGAAGTGCCTGACACTGCTGCGACACCAACACTCGAAGCAGAAGTGCCTGATACTGCTCTTAACCTATTATGTGTATTATCAGTCGTAGACGCGCCAAACAAGTTAAAATATATACACAAAATAGCAAAACACAGTAATAGATGAGCGGGCATCAGCCCGCCGCTGGAGCCGCAGCAACAGTCAGGTCACAGGTGGGCGGGGCGTGAGGTCACTCCCGCTCCTTATTTATGAGAAATTCTTCTGAACTACGTGTCCACAGCATTTCGTCTATAATTACAAGTTGAAGTCTTGAAGAGTGAGAAACTATTTTTGAGTGTGTTTTGAAAAATATACACAACAAACGAGTCATGCGAGAGACTGTTGCCTGTTTTATAAAACTGGCTTTTAAATGTATCTACATGTGCAATAGTCACTTGAATATTTTTCATACTTTCAAATGTATTGAATTATATTTTGCAAAAAAATCCTGATTTATATCGAATATCTTTAAAGTAATCACTATGGATTTTGATTTGACTATGAAAGTTGTCTTCAACTTTCCATATGAAGACGATCACGATCGTCCGACTCAGACTGACTGATTCAGACGGACTAACTAGTCAGAGCGAGAAAAAACCAACGGAGATCGTCTAACTAGACGGAAAAAGTGCTAGTGTGACGCCGCCTTAACTGGGGCCAATAATAAAAAGGTTTGGTTATAATGGACGAGTTTCACGGTCGTTTTCAGAGACACCAACTATTTTTTCTTGGCCTACAATAGGTGCTTGTTCTAATGGTGCTAGTTTTATTTTGCGCAAACCAAAAAAGAAAAAAAAGAAAAGAAAAAAAAAATATATATATATATATATATATATATATATATATATATATATATATATATATATATTTTGTGGTTAAGGTTAGGTTAGGTTTTTTTAAACCTATAAGGCTAGGTTAGGCTTCATTTTTTTTGGTTTGCACAAAATAAAACAAGCACCATTAGAACAAGCACCTATTGTAGGCCGACCTTGAAACTCTCGTCCATTCATCCATTCCATCTCTCGATGGAATTCAGAAACTCTCGTCCATTCCAAAGGTTTAATAAAATACCAAACAAAAGTGCCAGCGTAATATAATACCAAGGAATCTGCTAACCGTTTCTGTCGCAATTTTTTTCTTCTTTTTTTGGCAAAAATGACAAAAAAAACGAACCTAAACCTAACCTAACCTTTACCTATACCTAACCTAACCTAACCTTTACCTAACTAAAAAACAAACAAAAACAAAAAAACAAAAACCTATCTACCTAAAAACCTTTTCTAGGTAGGTAAAGGTTAGGTTAGGTATGGATTAGGTATAGGTAAAGGTTAGGTTAGCTTTAGGGTAATTTATTTTGTCATTTTTGCAAAAAAAAAAAAAAAAAAAAAAAAAAAAAAAAAGGCGACAGAAACGGTTAGCAGATTCATTTAAAACACATAAAAACACACCAGAAAAACATAAGGCGCATCAGAAAATCGTTGGTAGGGTGAAACTATAAACTGACCAAAAATAGTTTCGTCCAGCAAAGCGAGTTCGGTGTTCATCTGGATATTTACCCAAAAAGCAGCAATTGTAGGCCAGGAACAATGAATGTGTTTCTGAAAACGCCCGCGCAGTCCTCGTCCATTACTACCGTGTGTGTGTGTGGTGTTGTGAGGAGGAACCCTGGGAGCCCTGGTGGTGATGTCTGGTGATGTTTTGTATCTTCATCTGTGTCATAGTATGGCTATAAATGAACAAATGACAAAATTATCTACAAAGTGGCTACCAACAAAAAAGTCGCCATCTAGTGTTTATTTACTGAGTGTCCTACCGCTGTCGTCGTCGCCCGAAAAAAAACCGCGTAGTGAAATTTGAAACAGTCTATACTCGCAGATACAAAGCATAAAACAACGCTGAAACAGGGTAGATTATACAGTCATGATATAAACTACTGTGTATCATCTTCAGTGGCACATACACAACAGTAGTAATGCTATCATTCGTAATATTTGGCGGCTGGCGACATAATAGCAGGTGGCGACTTGGTTATCGGTTATAATGGAGGAGAGTTTCACGTTCGTTTTCAGAGACACCAACTATTTTTTCTTGCCCTACAATAGGTGCTTCTTCTAATGGTGCTAGTTTTATTTTGCGCAAACCCCCCCCAAAAAAAAAAAAAAAAAAAAAAAAACTATTTTGTGGTTAAGGTTAGGTTAGGTTTCTTTATAACCTGTAAGGTTAGGTTAGGTCTCATTAAAACATAAGGTTAGGTTTCATTTTGGTTTTTAATTTTTTTTTGGTTTGCGCAAAATAAAACTAGCACCATTAGAAGAAGCGGTAATTATGGAGGAGAGTTTCACGTTCGTTTTCAGAGACACCTACTTTTTCTTGGCCTACAATAGGTGCTTGTTCTAATGGTGCTAGTTTTATTTTGCGCAAACCAAAAAAAAAAAAAAAAATGAAAATGAAAAAAAAAAATGAAACTTAACCTAACCTTATGTTTTAATGCAACCTAACCTAACCTTATGTTTTAATGAAACCTAACCTAACCTAACCTAACCTAACCTTATAGGTTTTAAAGAAACCTAACCTAACCTTAACCACAAGATATAAATTATTATTTTTTTTTTTTTTTTGGTTTGCGCAAAATAAAACTAGCACCATTAGAACAAGCACCTATTGTAGGCCAAGAAAAAGTAGTTGGTGTCTCTGAAAACGAACGTGAAACTCTCCTCCATATTAACCGAAGAAGCACCTATTGTAGGCCAAGAAAAAATAGTTGGTGTCTCTGAAAACGAACGTGGAACTCTCCTCCATTATTACCGGCGACTTTACTGTATCTACGGTAACTGTCCTGCAATCATGGATGTAGAAATGTAAGTATTAATGCCACCACACGTCTGCAAACAGAAAAAAACGTTGTCCTGGCGACTTTACTAGTGTTATCTACGGTAGAACAAGCATCTATTGCAGGCCAAGAAAAAATTGTCGGTCTCTGAAAACGACCGCGAAACTCTCGTCCATTATTACCCGGCTCACTAACAACTTCAAGTGTTCCTGCAAGCAGTCATCCCGTTAAACATTGTCACAATATACATATAGATAATATATACATACACAACCCAAGCCCACTACTTACCCCGCTGTTGGAATTATCGACCACCAATTGATGGTCGACAACAACTGTTAAAATTATAATGTTGATTAACGTGAACTCACCATGCGATAACCCAATTGTATACCTTAATCTGCTATGATACCCTATTTAGCTCTAACTAAGGTATACTCAGCATTGGCAGATGGGTTGTATTATGCGTTGGCTTGATCTCTATCCTTGGGGAAGTATTGGATGTCGATGTGGTCAGAGTTGCAACAGGCTGGGAGCGGAACTCGTGGCTTTCGTGGTGACTGGTTGAAAACCTCCACCTAAAATGGCCGCGATGGTTGGTCGGCCGACGAATCTTTTCACAGCTGAGCCGATATTATCAAAGTGTGTTTTACACTTCGTCCTTTCTTAACCGATTGATCGGTTAAAATTTACTCATATTATTATGAGTTGACTACACCTTAATGTATAATCAAACCGCTCACTCCGACTTCATGTCGTAGTGGCAGACGCGTTACTAAATTACCGCCACTGAAAAACCTTTCAGCTTGGCTCGTGACCGCCACGTATTGTTCCAATAATATTTTACTCCCATACGTGGGTCACTCACAATTCTTATACTATGTTAATCCTTTGTTTAATTGTGGTATTATAGATGAATACCACCAAATTTATATCTAATTACATCTTAATATACCCAAATCTATTATAATATATACATAGGTGGAATTTGTGTTCGTATCCCGAATTCCTGACTGTAGGCGCCAAATTCCTACATTCAAATTAACCTTACTCATAATTAGAGCGGTTTTTAGTGGATAATTTCCACACCCGCCATGTGCAAGACACCCTTCCAAGTGCCAATAATTCCCTCACAAGCAGCGACCCTAAACTCAACACAAAACAAACAGTCTTTGAAAATAAAATTTAATGTACTTACATCACACTACATGTCTTCAGACACATACAAGGCTGTAGTGATGCTAAAATTCGTAATATATTGTATAGGCGTATTTTGTGACTACAATACAAAGTAGAATTATACTTATTTAAGCTCCGCCCACTTATTTTCTACTCTTTTGCGTGTACAGAAAACTGAGCAGAGACTCTCCCGCACAAATAACTCTTTTCGTAAAATATACTTTTAGAGTCCCTTAGAGCTATGCACTAAGCTATAGGATAGAAATCGCCACCAGGGCAAACTGTATAAACCTCTCTGGTTCCCGTAAAAATATCAGTCCAACGAGTATTTTAAAAAAAAACTTTCCCTTTTTTTCCCCTTTTTTTTAAAGGGATTTGGTCCCGGGTTAAAAATTTTTACCCCATATTATTTTTATTGAAAGTTTGAATTTTTTAAACACCTTTTAATTTTTTTGTATAAAATCAAAACCGGGGGGGGCCTTCATTTTCCCCCCCGAACCCCCCCCCCCCCCCCCCCCCCCCCCCCCCCAAAAAAAAAAAAAAAAAAAAAAAAAAAAAAAAAAATTCAAAAATTTGAAGGCTTTTTTACTAAATTTCCCCAAATTGGAAAACCCCCTTATTTGGCCCCGGCCCCACTATTTTCCCTATTTTTCCCCCCGGGGGGCCCCAAAAAACTGAACCGGAATTGGAAAATTTAATTCCCCCCAAAAAATTTTAATTACTTTTTATCCCCAAACTATTAAAAAACAATAGGTTGGAAAAGGTTTTCGTACCCGGGAAACCCGGGGTTACGGGCCCCAAAATTTCCAACTTTCTTTAAACCACAAAATTTAAGGGTTTTTTAGGGAACTAAAAGCCATTTTGGAAAACCCCTTCCGTGCCTTTTCCCTTCCCCGAGGCCCTTCCCCAAAAACCCGGGGGAAACCAAAAAACTCGTTTTTGCCTTCAAAAAACCGGTCAACACCTCGGCTTTTGTAAAACGTTTTTTGATTTTGGGCCCATTTTTGGTAAAAATCTTTTTGGGTTTACTTTATTTAATTTTTACCCATTAATTTTTTCCCCCTTTTCGGGGGTTCAAAAAAAAAATGAGGAGATTTTTCCCGGCCCCCAACTTTTTCCCCTTAAAAAAATTTTTTGGTGGTGCCCCTTTGGGGGCCTTGGGCACGAAAAGGGAAAAAACGCCCCAAAGGGAAAACCGGGTTTTCACCTTTTTTTCCCCCCTTTTGGGGTTTTTTCCCCCGGGGGTTCCCCCTGAAGGCAAAAAAAGGAAACTAGGGGGCCCCCCGGCCCTTTGGCCCGGGGCCCCGCCACCCCCCCCCCGGCATCGGGGCCCCTCCCCAAAAGGGCCATTGCGGCCCCCGGGTTTTTTTTTATACACCTTGGCCCGCCACCGTTTTTTTCCCTTTGTGTGAGTGGGGGGGAAATTTTTTTCCCATTCATTTTGAAAATTCCCCGGGGGCCCCCCCCCCAGGGTTTTTTATTTTTTCCCCGGGGGCCGGGGCCCGGGGGTTTTTACCTGGGTTTTCCCCCTTGGGTTAAACTAGGGGGGGCGGGGTTCCCCCTTTTCTCCCCCCCAAACCCCCCCCGGGCCCCGGCCTCAAACCCCTAGGGGTTTCCCCCGGTTGGGGGGGTTTTTTGGTTTTGGTATTTCTCCCCCAAACCGCCCCCCCCACCCCCCCCGGGCCTAGAGGGGGGCTTTTTTACGTGGGGGGTTTTGGGGTTGGGTTCCCCAAAATTTTAAACCCCCCCCCAGGTTAGGGGCCCGGGTGGGGGTATTTGGGGGCCCCCCGGCACCACCCCCCCCCCCCCCCGGGCCCCTCCCACAAGGGGCCGGTCCCGGGGTTGTCCCCCTTGGGGAACCCCAGGTAAGGGGGGTTTTGGGGGCGGTTTGGTTCGTTTTAGCCCCTTCCCCCACGGCCCCCCCCCCCAAACCCCGGGGCCCCCCAATTTTTGGGAGGCCCCGGGGGGGGCCCCGGGTTCCTTTTGGTCCCCGGCGGCCCACACATTTCTGCTCCGGGGGGCTAGGCCCGCTGCCTTTTTTGGTCCAAAAACCTTTTTCCCGTCCCCCCCCGGATTGGGCCGGGGGGGGTTAGCCTTCCTGGGGATGGCCCCCCCCCCGGCCTTTCCCCTCCGGGGGGGGGGGTTGGGGCCATGCGGGGGGGTTTGGGGCTTTGGGCCCTAGCCTTTTCCCCCCCTCAACGATTTTTCCCAAGGGCTTTGTGGGGCCCCACTCCGGGGTTTTTTACCCGGGGCCAAAAATTTTCCCGCCCCTCCCCCTTGTGGGCAGGACCGGATTTTTGGGGTTTCCGGGGGGCCCCGGGGCCAAAGTGGGGGTCTCTCCCCCCGGGGGGCTCCCCCTTTCATCCCGGGCATCCCCCTAAAAAGGGGGTGCCCGGGGGGTTTAAAGCTCCCCCCTTCCCCACCCCGGTCGCCTGGGGGGCCGGTTCTCTTCTGGGGCCTGCCTGCGCTTTTCCCTCTGCCCCCGCACCTCCCCCCCCGTGCTGACTACCCCCAGGCCGGCTCCCTTTTGGGCCGGTTGGTTTTTGGACTTGGGTTACCCTCACCCTGCCCCGCGTAGGTCCCCATTTGGGGCCCCTTCCCCTCCCCCCCCAAACCCTCCGTTGCCTCCCCGGGGGTTGGGTTGGGTTTTGGAGGTTTTTCAGTGTAACCCTTCAGGCCCCAAAGATGGAGGCCACTTAACCCTGGGCCCCACTCCCCCCATCAAAAGGAAGTCCCCGGGCCCCCACGCCTGTTTCCCCTTTTCCCCCGGGTTTTTGCCCCCTGGGGTCTGGGGAGTCGAGGATGACAACCTGGGGGGGTTTTTCCGACGGGGAAGGGGATCCCGCCCCCCCGGGCCCCCCAACCCCGACGGGGTTTTTCGGGGATTTCCCCCCCTTTGGTTCCTTGGTCCCGCCGGGCCCCCCTTTTCCTTTTCCCCTTTTCTTTGAGGGGTTTCCAGGGGCCCAAAACTTTTCCCCCCTTTGGACCGCTGCGGGAGGATGCCGGGGGGAAATTTTCCCTCCTTTTTTCCCCCGGGTCCCCTTTTTTCCCTGGGCCCCTGATCCCACCGTGGATTGTTTTGGGGGGCGGTTGGGGGGACCGGGGCGGTATTTTGGGGAAAAGGGCAACCCCGGGGTTCGGGGGAGGACGGTTTTGGGGGGGGGGGAGTGGGGCCTTGGGGGGGGCGATTTGGGGGGGCCCCTCGGGGGACGGGGGACAGGAGCCCTACCTCTACCCCCCGGATTCCTTTCTTCGCCTGAACCCCCCCCAAAAGCAGCCTGGGGGTTTTTTCGGCGGCCGTTTTGGGTTTGTCTGGCCCCCTTACTGGTGAGCCTATTTTGGGCCCAGGGATGGTTTCCCGTGCGTGGGGGGGAACCCAGGATGCCAGGTGGCTTTCTTTTTAGGGGGCCCAAAAGGCCCGGTTTGCCCTGGATAAAGGGCCCGGCCCCGGGAAACCCGCCGAAGTGTGGGGGAGGGGGGTAACCACCAGTGTAAAAGGGGGTTTCCTTCTCCGCCGGGGCCCCCGATCCCGGTTTTTTCCGGGGCCTCTGGGGGCCCTTCCACGGGGGTGATGGTGTTTCCCTCCGGGTGTCCCGGTTTTCTCCCCCAAGGCCCTTCCCGGGCGGGCGAAAACCGGTAAAGGAGGAGCTTTTTTCCGCCGGGATTTTTCAGGACGGCAAAAACCCCTTTCCCCTTTTTGCCCCTCTTCTTTTCCCTTTTTCTTAGTTAGGGGGGGAGTGGCTCTCCTCCCCCCGCCGGGGGATCACTCTTCCCCTTTTCCCCGGCCCCCCCGGTGGGTTTGTCTGTCGGGCTTTGTGGGGACCGCCTGTGGCATTCGGCGCCCCCTCCTCCCGAGGGGTCCCCCCCCCCATTTAAATTTGGTGGGACAGGCAGAATTCTCCGGTTTAGCCCCCCTTCGATTCGGAGGTTTTTCGGACCCCTCCTTGCGGGCATTTGTCTCGTTTTAAATTTCCCCCCACCGTAAACTCTGGGTTACTCCGGCCCCCAGACCGTCTGGGCCCGGGGGGTTCCGGGAGAGGGTCCAGCAGTGTTCTTTCGGGGTTTTTCCCCGTCGGGGGGGGGGCCCAGTCCAGGAGTGATCCCCCCCGTGGGAGGGGCCCCCAGGATCTCGTGGGTAAAAAGTCGGGGGGGGCCCCCCTTTGGGTTTTAGGGGCTCGGGTCTGGGGCCCTTTCGTGGGGGCCCGGGCTACTGCCCACAACCCTTCCCCCAAAGGGGTCGCTCTCGTTTCCCCTGACCCTCCCTTCCGGGGGCCTTTCCTGCCCGGGGTTTGGGCAGCCGGGCCCGGGCAGAGGGGTTTGGGGCCGCCAGGGGGGTTCAAAAACCGGTCTTTTTTGGCCCCTGGATCCCCTTACCGCCCCTTCGGCAAACCCCCTTTTCTGGACCCCGGTTTCTCCACAGTGCTCGCCGCCCCCCGTGCCGGCTTTCCCCCTTTCCCCCGGGGGTTTGTGGAAAAGGCGGGGGAAAAAGGTCTTCCTTTCCCGCTTTTTCATGTCCCAAAGGGAAGGACTCTTCGAAGGAGGGGGGTTTTAATCTTGGCCCTCACCCGCCAAAAAACGGATTTGTGCCCCCCAAAAAGGGTTCCGTTGTGACCTTGGCCCGGGTTTCCCCCCTTTCGGCTGAGGAAAGGGGACGGGAAAGGGCCCGTCCCCAAATTAAAAGGACGCCTACGGGCTTTGCCCCCCATTCTTTCCTTCGGTTCCGGCGCTTCCTGGCCCTTCCAGGGGGGATCGGACACGTGGCAGTTCCCCGGGACCCCCTTGGGCCTCCCCCATCGCCCCGGGGGTTTTTTTTACGCGGCTCCCCAAAGGGGTGGCTCAGCGGATGGTGTCTGCGGGGGGTAAAATTCCCTCATGTTTTTGGACGTTTGGTGGTGTCCGCCCCGTCTCGGGAGGAAAACGGTTGCATGTGGACCCAGCTTTGGCGGTGGCGGGGGAGATGGGGTTCCTAGTCAAAAAGGGGAAAGTCCGTCCTTTCCCCCTCTCCCCCCCATTACTTGGCTGGGCATTTCAATGGGACCCCGTTTCAGCTGCGGTCCGGGATCTCGGGGGGAAAAAGGGGAAAAAAGCGGCCAAGCTTCATTAAAGCCCCCTTCCGGGCCCCGGTGTCCCGTTTTTTTTTCAAGGAGGGAAAGGGGTCCCTTCTCGGCTCGCCCCCAACTTCGCCGAAAAAGTTTACTCCCCCGGGCCGTCTTCGTCTCCGCGCCCTTTTCCGGGTGGTTTAACACAGCCCCTTCCGGGGGGGGCCCCGCGAATTTTTTTCCCCCCGGCCCCCAAACCTCCCCCTGGCCCCCACACTACCGGACGATGTGGTTGGGGAGGGCGGTTTTTCCGCGTGGACGGGGTGGCTGCCCCCGCCCCCTACGGTCTTCGGTGATGTCGGATCGTGGGGCGTCGGGTGGGGCTACCAAACCTCCGACCCGGCCCGGGCCCGGGTTTCGGCGGGGGTCCGGGGGGGGGAGCACAAGGCTCCAAATCAACCCTCCCAAGGGGCTGCTGGTTTCCCCCTTTCTCTTTTTTCCCATCGAAAACCCCATCCCCAGGGAAAGGGACGGCTCTCTGCTTCGAGATGGACAAAAAATGGTCGCGGCCACTGTCTCGCCCGCCAAGGGACTTTTCCAAACCGGGCCTTCTGTTTTCCCCTTTTTGGAGCAGATCTTTGGCCCGGTGGGGGCCCCGTTTTCCCCCTTTAACTGTCTTTCCGGTTCCTGCCGGGGGTTGGAGAATTTTTTGGGGCCGGGCGCACGTCTCGTTTTTGGGGTCGTCGGTGGAAGTGGCAGCTTCAAACCCGGGAGCGCCTTTTGCGGCCCTGTCGGCGGGGGGGGCATCCGGAGGTGGACCTCTTTTCGTCCCGCCGCCTTCTGCCCAAAATACAGGCCTTTTTGACGAGGGGGGAAAGGGCAGCCGCGGGAAAGGCCCGGAACCCCCCTCACGGAAAAAACTGGGAACAGGTGGCGCCATGTTTAAACCCGTTTCCGCCCCCCTGCCAAACCCGTGTCCCTGAAGGATGCAAAAAAACTGGGCCTAAGGGGCAAGGTGAACCCTGGGGGGGCTCCCCTCTGGCCCGGGCGCAACCGGGGGTTCTCCGGGGAAAAAAAGGCCCCGGGGTCCCTCCCCGGTTCCCCTTTGGGGCCCCCTCGCTTTTTTGGGAGGAGTCCCGGCCAGGCTTTTTTTCCACCCCTTTAAGCTACACCCCTGGAGTTTCGGTCGGACGGTCTCGGAACCCCCCCCCCCCCCCCGGTTTCGCGGGGGACCATGTTGGGGCTCCCTTTGGGCCCGGCCCCCCTACGAGGAAAAGTATCGTCTCACTGGGAAGGCCTTTTAGGGGTTCCTCAAACCCCAAGGGCCTCCCCGAGTCTCTGAATCGGGCGTCCGGAATTTTCCCTCCCCTTTCCCGGCCCACGACCGTGGGAGGGGCCCCGTACTTTTCTCCACCCCAAACCCTTTTCGGCCCCGGCTGACCCCCTCAAATTTCGGTTGGGGTTTGGGGGCCCCGGACCCGGCCCTTTTTGTGCCCTTTTTTGAAAGGGGGGTTTTTCCTCAAAAAACCCCCCTCCCCCGTCTTCCCGGGCCCCCCTGGGCCCTGGAGAAGGTTCTCCGGTTCCTGCCAGGCGAAAACCAAATTTTGGGGCGGAAAGCTGCCCCGGAAAATCGCCCCCCTCAAAAAAGGCCTTTTTTCCTGGTTGGGGGCCCCAAAGGGTACGGGGTTTCCCCGGGCTTACCCCAAAAAGGAAAAGGGCCGGCCCCTTTAAACCCGTTTGCCCCCAAAAATGGCGGGGGAAAAGGGCCTTTCCTTTGCGGGGCAGGGCCCCCTGTCTCCCTCTCCCTCCTCGCCCCAAGGGTGTGCGGGTTTTAAAAACCGTCGGGCCAAAAGGCAGGACCACCCGGGGCCCCAAAAACCCCAGGGCGTTATTCCCCCGGGTTGGTCGGGTGGGGAGAAAGGCCCCAAAACCCCTTGGCCCCGGTTTCGGCGCTCCGGGGTTAAACCTTGGGAGGGTTCCCCCGGGCCCCGGGCGTGTGCCGGCCAAAAATTCCTGTTCACCGCGTCCCGTCAAAGGTTTGTTCCCTTTTACAAAACCCGGGGGTTTCGGCCGGGCTCCGGGGGTTTGCATCGAGTCGGGGGGATTTTCCCGGGGCAAAGGGCCCCCCGTGCCCATGACGTCCCGGGGGGGTTGTGGGGGTTTGGCCTTTTCCTTCCGCACCCATTCCCCTTTGGGGGAGGGTACGGGGAAAGGGGGGCAGGGGGGAGTACGGCCTGTTTCTTCGTGGCTCGTTACCCGTTTTCCCAAATCCGTCGGGACCTTTCCCCGTGTTGCCTGGGGGCTCCCTCCCCCTCCGGAGGGGGGGGGTTTGGGGGGGGACGCCGGGCCTTCCCCTTGGGGCGTCTCCGCTTGATTTGGCTTTAGTTATACTAGGGGGTATCGTTTTGTTTTTTGTTTCAGTTGGTCTTTTGCCCTCCCCGCGGGTGGGTCGGGGGGTTTTGCCCCGTCTCCCCCGTGGCCAAAGGTTTTGCTTGTGCACTAGCTCTAAGGGGGGCCTAAAATGGGCGGCTTTGAAGTTTTGAAAAAACCTATTTTTGGGGGGCCCGACAGAGCTAAGGGGGGGCCCCGGCCTTCGGGGGTCCCACCCTTCCTTCCCCCCCAAATTTTTAAACCCCCTCCCCGGGGATGGGTTTTTTGGGGTGGTTATGATGGTTTCCCAGCCCCGGGTGGCGGACAGGGCCCGGCCCCCCCGGTCAGGGTGGCACGCGTTGCCAGAAGTTTTGTTTTTTTTCAGTTTCTATGGGGGAGGGGGGGGGTTTTTGTTTTAACCAGATTGGGTATTGGTTGCCCCGTATACCCGGGGGTTTTTCCCGGGTGGGCCCACTTTTTCCTTTTCCCATAGCTTAGTGGCCCCTTTGCTCCCGTCAGGGACCCCAAAAAAGGCTTTTCCCTACTTCAAAGCCGCAATTTTGGGGGGTTTTGGGTGGTGGTTTAAAAAGCCTGGCCAAACAGATCGCGCGCCCCTGAGAAAATCTTATCAGGGAAATCCCCTAAATGTTTTTTTTCCTTTTTAAATTTTCATCCAATTCAAAATTTATTTCATGCGCACGAAAATGCAAAGGGGTACTGTATTTTAAAAGGGGTAGGGAAGAAGGAATAAGAAGTTTGAGTAGGTGAAATCTTAACAGGTAAAAAAGCAAAAATATTAAAATTCTCCAGCGAAACTCCGGGGGAAAAATTTTTGCCCAAACCCGCCCCAATTTTTTAATGCGTCCCAAAAATTTTTTAAGACTTGTGGCAAGCAAGATAAAACTGGAATTTTGGGGAAAAAACACTAAAATAATAAAACCCAAACTCTTTAGTAAAAGTTTAATTACTTTAAAAATTTCAATGTAAAATGGTAAATTTTTTCAAAAATTACACAGGAAAAGTCACCCAAAAAATGTACAAATTTGGAAAAAATTTCGAACCCCTCCACAGTCCTCCAAAAGGGGGGCGAGGGTGAGGTTTCTCTGAGGGTTTCTCTCAGGGTTCCTCATGCGGGGTTTTACAGATTTTGGCAGCTGGGGGGCCCCCTAAGCAGGGCTGTAGTTCCGAAACTAACCACAGGATTTTTTTTGAAAAAAAACCTCATTGTGATTCCCAAAAAAAAGTTAATCAGAAATTGGGCCCCAAACTAACCCTTTAACCCAACCCAACGTTTTTTTAACCTAACCAACCTATAGCGGTCTGTCCGAAAAGGGTGGAAAAGCCTGGAGATTTTAGGGGAGCAGGGAAAAAAGAAAAAAAAGGAGAAGGGGAAAAAAAAAGGGGGGAGAAAGAAGGAAAGAAATGGAAAAAGAAAAAGGGAAAGGGGAAAAAAAGAGAAGGAAAAAAAAGGGAAAAGGGGATAAATGTTAAAAAGATAAAAAATTGCGGGGCTTAAAAGATGGAACCCGAGTATCATGATTCCACGTCTTTAAATTTCAGTTGGGAATTTTTTTAAGGTTGTGAAGAGCGAAAGGGCGTTGGGGGTTTTCCCCGTGAATGTACGATATATTTCCGTTTAGTCCCTCTTTTAGAAGCGTCTGGCAGCGCTACAATCGGGATTTTGTGGGGGCAAGCAGGGGCTGGGGCTTTAAAATTTAAATTAAAATTTTCTTTCCCAAGGGGGCGCACAAAATAAGCCTCATATAATACGGATCATAAGACGGTTTTTCAGTTTATTGAATTTTCTGTAATCTTCGTAAAGTTTGTTCATAATATTATCAAATAAAAAACAGTAAAACACGCTAAAGAAATGCCATTACGAGACTGAAGAAATATGCATGAACTTAATATTCACTTCAACTCTTCGCTATTTGAAACTTTGCGAGTCAACTCTTATCATGAAGGGTATGAATAGAAGCGCAATTTTATTAGCTTTCCATTGCTATATTTCGTTGTCTGATAAATGAATTAGAACCATGCATAAATTAGCGTTAACTAAATAAATAAAATCAATCCGGTAATTTTCCCGATTGATGAGGTTATTTATTTAGTCAACGCTAATTTATACATGGTACTAATTCATTTATCAGAAAACGAAATATATAAGTAAATAAATAACATCATCAATCGGGATAATTACCCGATTGATTTTATTTATTTATTTAACGCTAATTTATGCATGGTTCTAATTAATTTATCAGATAACGAAATACATCAATGGAAAGCTAATAAAATTGCGCTTCTATTGATACCCTTCATGATAAAAGTTGACTCGCAAAGTTTTAAATGGCGAAGAGTTAAGTTCATGCATATTTCTTCAGTCTCATAATGGCATTTCTTTAGCGTGTTTTACTGTTTTTTATTTGATATATTATAGAATAAACATTTACGAAGATTACAGTATACCATATATACTGATAAACCAGTCTATATGATAGTCCATAGACCACTATATCTCTTTGTCGGGCGCCCCGCAGGCCCCTATGCAGCCCCGCAATTCAAAACATTGTCGCGTGAACAGTCCAGGTATACAGTGGTCTATGGATATACATATATGTGACCTGCAGAAAATAGGAGTGTAACTTATGCGTGGAAAGACTGTTTTTTAAGGCAATCAGCAGAGAAACCTTTAAAACCCTGGATACATTTATTGAAAGTCACACCTGCACTGCCAACCCAACAACTGCTGGAGCCATTACTCCCTCACAGAACACAAGGGCACGGCTGCCACCACACACGTAACACACTGCCCACCACCACCACCACCACTCATTGCCACACAGGACACACTCCCACAGGCACGGGTACAACCACACTTGTCCACACAACACACCACCTCAAAAGTGGATCTTCATGTGCTGGGCAATATCAGGCTTTGTCTTGAAACACTTGCTACAAATATCACACTTGAACTCTCGCAAGCCAGTGTGTCTAAAGGTGTGTTGATTGAGTTTTGAACGGGTATAAAACCTTTTCCCACACTCTAGGCATTCTTGATTCTTAACACCACTGTGTGTCAGGGTGTGTTTGGTCAGGTCACTCTTTGTAGTAAATCTTTTCCCACACTCTAAACATTCATAATTCTTAACACCACTGTGTGTCAGGGTGTGTTGGGTAAGTTCAAAACGGGTATAAAACCTTTTCCTACACTCTAGGCATTCATGATTCTTAACACCACTGTGTGTCAGGGTGTGTGTGGTGAGGTGATTCTTTGTAGTAAATCTTTTCCCACACTCTAAACATTCATAATTCTTAACACCACTGTGTATCAGGGTGTGTGTGGTGAGGTGACTCTTTGTAGTAAACCTTTTCCCACACTCTAAACATTCATAATTCTTAACACCACTGTGTGTCAGGGTGTGTCTGGTGAGGTCACTCTTTGTAGTAAACCTTTTTCCACACTCTAAACATTCATAATTCTTAACACCACTGTGTGTCTGGGTGTGTTTGGTGAGGGAACTCTTTGTAGTAAATCTTTTCCCACACTCTAAACATTCATGGTTCTTAACACCACTGTGCGTCAAGGAATGTGTGGTAAGGTTACTCTTTAGAGCAAATCTTTTCCCACACTCTAAACATTCATAATTCTTGACACCACTGTGTGTCAGGGTGTGTGTGTTAAGGTTACTCTTTAGAGTAAATCTTTTCCCACACTCTAAACATTCATGGTTCTTAACACCACTGTGCGTCAAGGAATGTTGCTCAAGCTTACTCTTGCATTTGAATGTTTTGTCACACTGCTGGCACTTCAGCTCACTGTGTGCCTTGTGGCCTGAGCTGCCTGCCTCCAGGTGATTCTTGCCATCACACCTGTGCCTCCCCACCCCTGAGGCAGACTGATCCTGCTGCTCCCGACCACTCATGCTGCTGCCCGGCCCCACAGCCTCCACCGCAGCAAGACTCCCGCCAGCACACGCGACGGCCAGTCCTGCGGGAACCCTCGGGGATGCCGGAGCGAGCCGGGTGTTGGACTGTGACCTCAGCACCTGCAACAGTGGTGACAGTCAGCACACAGAGATCCACGCGCTGCCCTGTTATCTGAGACCCCGACAAAATTTTCCCGGCTAAGTTTTAGTGCTTTTTCTGATGGAGATTCAGTGTTTGTAATGAAAACGGCGACCATAAAATTCGGTGATAAATTATTATTATTTTTTTTTTTTTTAAATATGGGTTTCGGGAAAATAAAACAATCTCCATTACATAAAGCAGCTATTGTAGGCCAGGAAAAATTTGTGTAAATTTCTAGTGATTGCCCATACTCTCCCACTTCCCCCAAACAAGCTTGGGGATCTGTGGGAATGCGGGGTTTTCGGGTGGGGAACAAATTATGCGTCGGAAACACGTAATTTAAGAGTTGGGTAAGGGGGAAATATTCCCTAGATCTAGTAATTTTAATTATATCTTGGTAATTTTCTTGTATCTAGAGAAATTTGCCTAACCAAAATTAACCTAACCTAACCTAAACTATTCAAATCTACGCTAACCTAACCAAACCTAACCTAACCTAACCTAACCTAACCTAACCTAAACTAATCAAATCTAACCTAACCTACCCTAACCTCCTAGCAGGGGGTTGGGGGGGTTCTCGACACTTGGGTCATCATTCTGTGAGGATCGTCAGGTGCACACGTCTCTGGACTCAGAAGAAATAAAATTTAATGTTCCTGGATCTGGGGAAATGTTTTCAACAGCCCTAACTCACAAACTATGATGTTTGGTAGGCATGTTTTGTACCCGGGGCCCTTTAAATCCCGCATTGGCCCAGGTGGCCCAGCTTCTTTTGTGGGAGGGGGATTTATGGCCAAACACTAGAATAGTACCCAAGTTGCAACCACAACTACGATGTGACTCAACATGAATCAAATATGAGTCATAAAACGCATGAACATTAGTACAACTCACAACACGATCTGATAGAAGTTTTTAGGGGATAAAGGGATAAAATAAGGGCGATGTAGCAAAAGTTTTTAAAGGTTAGTAAGCAGGTAGAACAAGAAGTCACGGATTAAAGCTGGAAAAGGTGGGTTTTTTATGAAATAGGGAGAAACTGGTTCACAAATAGGGTGGTAAATGATTGGCATGGACTCAGTAGACAGGTAGTTAGTGGAGTCATTAAGAGCTTTAAAAGGAGGCTGGACAGTGTTATGGTTTGGGGATGAAAGGTGGATGTAGTAGTGTTAATTTACGGGAACTCCCTCGTGTGGGTCTCCCAGCCTCTTGTAGCTTCCTTATATTACTATGTTCTTAGGGTAGCACCTGCCAACACCACCATCTGCCAGACAGCGTTCCAATAATTCCTCACCAAGCACCAGACCAAAACTCAACACAAACAACGTCTTTACAAATAAATGTACCTTCATCAACAAACAACAAACAGACCAAAGACAAACTTAAAACTACACTATCATATGTCACCACTCTTAAAAATAGCAAATACAACTACAAATAAACAAAAAACTAAAAAATAGACAAACTTCATTACTCCCATACAGTCCTACCGTACATAACACTGTAGTCGCCAATCACTTGCCACTGCACTAATGTCGCCAGGCACAATATATTAATAACTAATTTTAACATCACTACAGTCTTGTATGTGCCACTGAAGACATGTACCTAAAGGCTGCCTGTAGTGATACTAAAATTCGTAATATATTGTGCCTGGCGACATTAGTGCAGTGACTGGCGACTATAGTGTCATGTACGGTACAACGTTGCCATGACAACAGTATTTTGTTGACGTCAATATTGGTTCATTTCACTTCGCTCATAAAACTCCTAAAAACATGATTAAACACGCTTAGTAAATGACACAGATATATTAAACTATTCACATTACGCATATTATTATTATTTGTGAATACAGAGTGTTGTATTAATGGCTGAAAGGATGAAATAGGTGAGATTTAAAGAGTGGAAAGTATTCCGTCATCCGCTAAAAGGTCACAAATAGAAGAAGAAGAAGCTGGCTCAAGTAAACACAGGCCCTCCCCACAGGTGGCGGGGAAAGAAAGGGCTAGAGAGAGGCAAGAAGGAAGCTATGTGTCAAGTTCGACCTCGAGCTTGACAGACGACCTACAAAGCGATAATAAGCAGAAAAGGTCACAAGAAGAAGAAGAAAAAGGCACGTTTTGAGGTAAAATAATTTTTTTTTTATTAATTTGAACACCTATGACGTGTTTCTTCCGGTGTTTTCATGGATGATTAAATGGATGAAGGATAATAGGCTCAGGGTATATAAGACGGGTGGATTAAATGACATGTTTTATGAAGCAAATACAACTACAAATAAATAAAAAACTATAAAATAGACAAACTTCATTACTCCCATATAGTCCTATAAATATGCCATACAGCATTTTTTTAGGCATAATATGCCATAATACAGCATATTAAGGTGGTGGTGGTGGTGGCTACTAAACTACCCTTACCACATTAACCACACCACTACCACACACCCCACCATAGCCTCTACCACATCCCCTACCACACACCACAATACCCTACCGCATTAACCACACCCTGGCCCTAACAGTACCACATTGGTAAAATTTTAGTCCTTTCCCGCCCTAGTAATTTTTTAGATATTATTCCAGATGAACACCGCATTCAATGGGAATGGGAATGTGTGGTGGGAATGGGAATGCTACTACAAATGGTAATGGAAATATAAATTAGAATGGGAATGGTTGGGTTAGGGGCCAATGGGAATGTGGGACTAGAAATGGGAATGTGGGACTAGGATTGTGAATGTGTGTGGTGGGAATAGGAATAAGACTAAAAATGGTAATGGAAGTAGATATTGGCATGAGACTAGGAATGGGTGTGGTGGGGGTGGCAGGAATGGGAATGGGAATGGGATGTGGGTATTATTCCAGATGAACACCGAACTCACTTTGGTGGACGAAACGACTGTTTTCTGGTGAGTTTTGATGTTTTTGGAATTAATCTGCTAACCGTTTCTGTCGCTTTTTTTTGGGGGGGGTAAAGGTTAGGTTAAGTTAGGTTAGATATAGGTTAGGTTAAGTTAGGTTAGATATAGGTTAGGTTAAGTTAGGTTAGATATAGGTTAGGTTAGGGGTATTTTAGGTTAGGTTTGGTATAGGTTAGGTTAGGTTAGGTTAGGTTCAATTTTTATTTTTTTGTCGAAAAAATAATAAGGAGGAGGAGGAGGAGGAGGAAAATGACCAAGTTATAAGTTTGTAAAAGGTAGAACAATTTATACTAAAACTTTTTTTTATTTCTCTCTCTCTCTCTCTCTCTCTCTCTCTCTCTCTCTCTCTCTCTCTCTCTCTCTCTCTCTCTCTCTCTCACAGGAGCTGGTTAAGTCATGCACGCCCCTGACCCCCAGCACCCCCGGGACGCCCTCAGCACGGCGGGGGGGGGGGGGGGGGCGTGGTGTATCCCATGGGTCTCCCCGCCCACGACCCCGGCAGCAGCTGGAGAATAGAGAGCAACTTAATAGTTCCTCTCTATTAATAATAGGAAGCCTCACTGGATGATAAATGGATTTATAATGGATATATTCCTTAATAGGAAGGAACACTGGATCAGAAAATGGTAAGAATATGTATTTGTATTATTTCTATTTCTACTATTGCTACTACTACTACTACTACTACTACTACTACTACTACTACTACTACTACTACTACTACTACTACTACTGGTTCCCACTAGCAGCTTCTACGGCCGCCGTTGCCGTTCACCGTCCAACAGTGACGTCACCACCATCACCGCTTGAGTGGTTGTAGTGGTTGGTAAAGGCGGCGTCACACTAGCACTTTTTCCGTCTAGTTAGACGATCTCCGTTGGTTTTTTCTCGCTCTGACTAGTTTCTTCTCGCTCTGACTAGTTTTTTCTCGCTCTGACTAGTTAGTCCGTCTGAATCAATCAGTCTGAGTCAGTCGATCGTGATCGTCCCTTTATATGGAAGTTGAAGTCAACTTTTCTTGTCAAATCAAAATCCATAGTGATTACTTTAAAGATATTCGATATAAATCAGTAATTTTTTGCAAATTATAATTCAATACATTTGAAAGTATTAAAAATATTAAACGTGACTATTGTACATGTAGATACTTTTAAAAGCCGGTTCTATATAACAGCCAACAGTCTCTCGCATGACTCGATTGTTGTTTTTCTTCTTCTTCTTGTGACCTTTTCTGCTTATTATCGTTTTTGTAGGTCGTTGTCAAGCTCGTTGTTTTTCTTTTTCAAGACACACTCAAAATTTGTTTTTTCACTCTTCAGACTTCAATTTAAAGATTATAGACGAAAATGCTGTGGACACGTAGGTAGCTCAGAAAAATTTTCTCGTTGAATGCATACGCGTGGCCACCCTCTAGCTTGTCTCTGGGACCCCCGAGACTTGTACACCAAGAGGCCTTGATATTCTAGGTCTTATCTAGGTCGATATTAGGTCTACTACTGAAAAATAATACACAAAATTAAGTGTATACCAGCAATAGCTGCCCTGGCGTCGGAGCCTTGTTTGTTTACATGCAACAGCTGACGGGTTAGTGCAGGCGAAAAAATTTGTGTGTGTGTGACGGCTTGCAGTCAGAAAATTGTTAGTTATGAGAAAGTTGCAGAAAAAACTAGACGGAAAAAGTGCTAGTGTGACGCCGCCTTAACTGGGCACAGTTTGCACCTCCACTCCAGCGGACACCGCCGAGCGGGAGAGATGACTTGATCTTGCAGCCCGGTTCCCACCTTCCCGCTTGTACGGTCGCCATACAACAACAAAGACGTCACAATGACGTCACAACAAAGTCTACCGCACCGCCGTACCGCTGTACGGCCGCCGTACAAAGTTAAATTCAAGTCATCTCTCCCGCTCGGCGGTTTTCCGCTCGAGCGGAGTTGCCAACTGTGCCCAGTTACCACAAATACCACTCAAGCGGTGATGATGGTGACGTCATTGTTGAGCGGTGTTGTTGTAAGACGGCCGTACAAGCGGGCTGATGGGAACCGGCCTTAACTTTGTACGGCAGCCGTACAGCGGTACGGCGGTGTGGTCGACTTTTTTGTGACGTCATTGTTGGGCGGTGAACGGCAGCGGCGGCCGTAGCAGCGGGCTAGTGGGAGTTCGAGCTCTCCCATGCGGTGCCGCGGCTGCCCAGCGTGATCTGATACATGATAATTATCGTATAAATATGATAGGCGGAGGAAGAAGGCGGGAGAGGGAGGAGGAAGGAGGTGGGACAAGGAAGGGAGGAGAGGAGGAGGAGGAAGGAGGTGGGACAAGGAAGGGAGGAGAGGAGGAGGAGGAAGGAGGAGAAGAAAGAACTTTTTTTTTAAAGTATCCTTCGCTTTGTATACAATCCTTCAGCGTTCTTCACGGGCCTCGATCTTCGCTCCTTCACGCATCCTACAGGAGTCATGGGAGGGCATTAAAAGTCCCATAGGATTGCTATAATATTCCTAGGTTTTTATAAGCTACTTTGACAATCCCATGGGTGGCTCAAATAGGGATTAATAATACTAATACTGATCCTGAAAATAACAATACTGATCGTTGTATTGAAATAATGATTAATCTAGCAATGCCTATCATATTTTTATGTCTTGTAGAAAGTTTTGTCTAATTTGTGGTTTTTAAGGAATATCTGGAAGTATCATGTCATTGTGAATTGGCTGAAATAGGGACTTTTAATCATTGTAACTGAAAAATGACTCCAGATTCGTGTTCAGCATGCCCGATAATTGCTAGGAACTTATTTTCAAGCAAATCTATTTTTTTAAAATATTGCAAATTTGGCAAGCCTTGATTTTTTTTTTAAATCACGTTTTTCTCAATAACTAAAAAATTATGGCAGATAAATGCAAGGGGTAAAAAATTAAGTATGAAGTGGATCAAGGGCTATCATTTGGCGTAAAGCAAAACTATATTGATTGGTAAATAACCAAGAAAATAGCATATTCGTACATTTATACAAAATATAAATTTTCTCGACAATCATATGAGGTGTTTTGACAAGCCGATTACTGCGTCATGTAGAACACCTCAAGATGAACCTTTGTTACTTCGATAAGTTTTCTTCTAACTTATAGCTATGCAGCAAAATAACAAAAACCTGATTTTCGTCAATTTTGGATTATTTTTGAGCAGCCTGAAATCCGAAAATATTTTTTCCGATAGATTTGGAATTTGGAAATGCCGGGGATACAATTGTAGATCCATCCATTTACAATAACTTTTGATGGGTAAGTGTGGCTGTGTGAGAAACAAGTTGTGAGCTGAACGCGTTATAGTAAATATATAAGTTTATAATTCAGAAAGCGTTCATGATAGGTCAGTGTTATGCAGAGACTAGTGTTGCCACCTCAGTGTAGGGGAAGGGACGAACTCTATAGGATTGTCACGCATAGTTGTTGTTGTTGTTGTAGATTGTCACCTGTGTTTACAGGTAACATGGGCCCTTCACCTGATGGCGGCCCATAGGTGTAAGTCGAGGGACAATATGCCCATAGGTGAAAGTCGAGGGACAATGGGAGGGGGCGCAGCACTTATAGGCTGAGCGGCGGGGAAGGAGGTGGGAAGAGGAACCGTGGGGGGGCATGCATGGCCCGCTGCCACGGGGGTTGGCGTGTTATCCCACCAGCAGCTCCTTGCGCGGTGACTGCTGGCTTCCTCTGTCACGCATAGTAATATATCATACTTCTAGTTTAAAGCAGTTTTACTTTGAAAATCACAAGTTAGACTGAACCTAAGAACAAAAAATAGAAATTGCAGTAAACTCTCTCTAATTTGAACTAATTGGGGGGAGACCTGGGTCGAATTAGCCGATAGTCCGAACTATCATTATATTGAAATAATGATTAATCTAGCAATGCCTATCATATTTTTATGTCTTGTAGTAAGTTTTGTCTAATTTGTGGTTTTTATATCTGGAAGTATCATGTCATTGTGAATTGGCTGAAATAGGGACTTCTAATCATTGTAACTGAAAACTGACTCCAGATTCGTGTTCAGCATGCCCGATAACTGCTAGCAACTAATTTTCAAGCAAATAAATTTTTCATAAAATATTGCACATTTTGCAAGGGGTATGTACTAATATGTATGCCTTGATTTTTTTTTAAATCACGTTTTTTTCAATAACAAAAAAACTATGGCAGATTCGTGCAACATGAATAGAGAAGTAAATATGCAGTAGATCATTTGGCGTAAAGCAAATAAAATATTGATTGGTAAATAACCGAGAAAATAGCCTATTCGTACATTTATACAAAATATCCATGTTTCAGGTGTTGGATCCGGCCCTGACGCAGCTGTGGTTTGTCGGCAAGGAACTGCACTGCGACAACCTGCTGAAAGACTGCCTGGGTGACCATGAGAAAACCAAGGTAGGGGTGTGTGTGTGTGTGTGTGTGTGTGTATTCACCTAGTAGTGTTTTGCAGGGCCTGAACTACGCTGGTATGGCCCCGTCTCCCTAGCTACATGTAATCCTTCCTGCTTAGTGGTTAGTGTTGGGGGAAGCCACCACCCCGGGAGGCGGGTCACAAACCCCCGGCTAACACCCCACACCCATTCACTGCTGGGTGGACAGGGGCTCGGGTTGTAAGCAGACCGCCCAGCTTTTTCCCGGGGATCGAACCCGGGACTTCTCGGTTGTGAACCCAGCGTGCTAACCACTACACTACGGAGTTAATTTCATGGATTTTTTTTAGATTCAAGCAGATTCTAAAACTAGAGAAAATGTGGTTAGTCTCTCTCTCTCATTTTATTTTCTCTTCCCTTTCCCGTTTTTTTCTCAACACTACTAATACCTCTCTCTCTCTCTCTCTCGCTCTCTCTCTCTCTCTCTCTCTCTCTCTCTCTCTCTCTCTCTCTCTCTCTCTCTCTCTCTCTCTCTCTCTCTCTAAGTGCGTGGTATTTCCTGCAGCGAAGACTTGCTTGCATGGGTCACGTAGAAATGTCGTCTTTAGGGGTAAAATACACAACGTAATTACCACACACGGAAATGTTTTGATTCTTTTAGGATAGAAAAAATGCACCCGGGAAACAGGGCAAAGAAATACATCAGTTGATGAGTTATTAAAGAAGTATGGGTGGGTGGGTGGGTGGGTGGGTGTAATGTGTGTATGTGTGTATGTATGTAATGATATAATGATATAGTCGACTCTACTCATTAGAAAAATTTGACAAAAATTTTAAGAGGTGAAGATCTTATGATAGCCATGCCATGGTGAGACTACCTACTCTTCTCTTAAAGTAGTCGTCCAGACCCAATTTTTTTTTGCCTAATTATGTTGAATGTACATTCAAAACACCTAATCCACCAAAAATAATCGATTTCCAGGCCTTATTTCCGTAAAAACACGACTTTTGTAAAAAGCGCGCGAAAAAAAAAATCTTTCCTCCAACAGGGCTACGCATGTTATTGATGACGTCACAAAAGGGACGCTCCAATGTAAACAACACTCGTCTGACTCTGTGAGAACTGTCGGCAAATGTTATGATGAGCGATTGTACTTAGGTGTCAGACAGTGAATCTGTCGCTTTGATAGATCTAGAGTACGATGCTTAATCTGAGACCGAACTAAATGACGCTGCTCGCGTATATGAGGAAAACGAACCAGATTGTGATGGGAGCCCAACCCTATATGTTTGAGCCAGAGTACGAGGTGGATGAACAGGTGTTAGCGGAGCCTGCTGAGGTTCAACACTACTACACACACAAACATTCTACACACACACAAAAAAACACTACAACCACACACAAAATTCTACAACACACACAAACACTACTACACACAACAAACACTACTACATACACAAAAACACTACTACACACACAAACACTACTACAACACACACAAAAACACTACTACACACATACACACCACAAACACTATACACACACAAAAACACAAACCTATACACCACAAAACTACAAAAAAACAACACAAACACTACTACAACACACCCAACAAACTACACACACACACACACACACCCCACACCCCACCACCACACCACACACCACAACACCACGACAAAGCCTTCCCACACAGAAAAAAAAAACTCAACACCCAAACATTTACCACACACACAAACACCACAACACACTCACACACACCACCCAAAAACCTACTACCCACACCACAAAACAAAAAAACCTACTACCACACACACAAACACTACTACACACACACACACCACACCACCCCAACACACAAAAACACTACTACAACCACACACCACCACACACACACACACAACACAAACACTACTACACACACAAAAAACACCCCACACACCCACCCCAACACAAAATACTTACACACACACCAAAAACACTACTACACACACACAAACACTCTACCCCACACAAAAACACACTACACACCACAAAAAAACCTACTGCACCAAAAACAGTACTACACACACACAAACACCACACACACAAAAAAAAACTACCACAACACACCCCACACACACACAACACACCACACCCCACACCTGCTACCACCACACACTACTACGCCATACACACAACACCCACAACACACTCCACACAAAAACACACACAAACACACACACACCACCACAAACACACTCACCACACCACAAACACTCTACACACAACCACAGTACGGGGGAAAGGGAGCCCCCCTTTTCTACGTCCCAAAGGGGGGGGGGGCGCTCGCTCCGTTGCCTGAGCGTTTTCGAAGCTTGGGAAATTTAAACAGATTTTGATTCAGATTATTCAAAAACGGCTGACTGGATGCAAGAATGACAACAATTGTTGAACACTCGATAATGGCTATACTCAAACTAAAATCAACAGGAAATGATGAAATGGTCTGGACGATTACTTTAAAGACAGGATAATAAAAATATTAAATTGATTTGGTTTATTGTTTCGGTGTATCCCCTCCCACACATAATTGCACTGCCCCCCCCCTTTTCCCCCCCTGGCCGGGGGGGGGGGCTTCCTTCTTGCGGGCTGGTTAACTGGAAGATGTTAACCCCCTTGGGGCCCAGAACGTAATTTCCGTTGTAATTTGGGTGCATTAGATGTTTTTAGTGAATTAAGCAACGTTTTATAGTATGCCTTTTTAGTATCCTTGCCCACAAACTACGGGGTTAATTCATTACTTTTCGTAATTTTATGGCTCACAACAGATATTTTTATAGCCAAGGAAAAACTCGGGGGCGTGAAGGGGTTCAAGTTCGAGGACTCTCCCAAAACTTTTTTTTTTTATTTTTTTTTTTTTTAATTATTCGTGGCATTGTAAAGGTCGTTGATAACTGTTAGTTACTTTTACATCACTTCCATGGTTTGTTATGTATATCTTTTTTTTAAATGCCTCTAAACTCCATGGGATGCCTTGAAAACGGTGATTTTTCTAAACCCCTTCACGCCCAGATCTTTCCCTTTTGCTTTTAAAAAAGTGCATGTTGTCGGCCCATAAAATTCGAAAGTCATGAATATACCACATGTTAGTGGACAGGATACAAAACGGTCATGCTATAAAATATTGTTATAGTCCAAAATCGTCTAAGGGTATCCCAATTACAAGGGAAATTACTTCGGGGCCCTAAAAGGGTTACAATTTTTCTTCAAAATTACACAGTACACTTTTTTCCACCCTCTTCCCTGCTATTCTATATTAACAACATTTTCTTCACAAATTTCCAGTACCCCCCCCATGCATACATACCCCCACCACAGCCCAAAGCCAAGGATGAGCACTGAGGCCACGCGTATGTACAGGGTAAACCTTTGCCCCCCCAGGGTTGGGGGCAGAGTATTTTTTTTCTTTATTTCTCCGTTAATTACTTTTTTCCCCCCCCCTTTAACCCTTTGCTGTCTAACAAACACCACTTCCCCCTCACCAGTCCCCCTTCGACCCCCCTCGCCCCTCCGGGGTTGGTGCGACTGGGGCCAGATGCTGAAGCGATGGGGCGCCCTATCCCTAGGGCGCCTGTGGTAAGGAAAAAAAGCCCCCCCCCCGCTATGCTGTCGAGAATCCCCCTTTATGTACAGGAGCTTAGTAAAAATTTAACGAAAACCTAGACAAAAATAAAAAAAAACTGATTTTTCAGGGGAGCTCCATAAACCATAACATGTCCCTGTGAAAAGTTCTGAAAATTAAAACCTGGGGGCATTTTCAATTGAGATGCCGTATTAAAAATTTGCGAAAAATGGTTAAAAATCCAAAGGGCATAACTGGAAACTTATTACAGTGGACCCTGCCATGTTCTTTTAGTTAAAAAATTTAGCAAAGTGTAATTACAAAGTATATCATTCCCCAGACCAGTACTGCACTTCCCGAGCTGGGTTTTTTTAACCATCCAAAACAAAAAATTCGGAGGGGAAAACTTCAGCGACCGACTATGAACAAGAATTGATGCGGTTGCTGAAGACTTCCGGGGGTAGGCTCGTGGTCGAGGAATTACAACAGCACCCATAAAGGGGGTGCTGCTATGCCCAGATGCACCCAAAATTACGATCCCTGGAATGTTTCACGCATCCCAGTCAACACTGACCACACGTAATCTGCTCTAGCATACACCCAGAGTGCTAAAGACTATGAGACCTTCCTCAAACTGGCTAAAAGTCACTTTTCCCTTTTCTATTGGACCATGATCTCTGGCCCTGTGTAGCAAGGGGTGTTTTTGCTGGCAAGTTGAAAAGCAATAAAGCATTTGTTTTTGGGTAAAGGCTGCTTTTTTAAATGACTGGCGAACCTTGGGACAAAAATTAAAACGAAAAGACCGTGTGACCACATCGTGGTCAAAAACAGGTCACTGTGCGAGGTGTTGGGGGGAGGAAATATAACATATTGTTCTGGGGGTCCATGGTGACCGGGGGAGTTCTGAGTGGAGGAATACTTCCATTTTTCCAAACCCACCCCCCCTATTCGAAAAAGGTATCACGAGGAAAACCTAAGAGTGCCCTTGCTAGTGTTCTAAAGTCAAAAATGAAGGGCCATCTAAATTTTCCAGAAAAGCACGTTTCGCCCTTTGATGGGGACCTCTTCTTCAAGTTTGCCAGGGCCTCTGATCCCCCATAAAAACCGGGTGTGTGACCGTATTTCTTGTTCACTAGGGCCAGGTAGTATAGTATGTTTGACGGATATGCGTGCCCTCAAAAAAACGCGGAAACGCGGGCGAAGAGCCAACAAACATTCTCCTGACATTGTCTTTGATTTGGGAAATAAAAACCAAACATAAAAAGGGGGCATTCTTTGGAAATGGAGGAAATAAGGACCGATTAATCCAAAAAATTTAAAGGAAATATGAGGCTTGGGTATTTGTCAAACAAGTGTTGCAGTGCTGACGGGTGTTGCATCAATCCCATGATTACATCAACTCCCATAGATGGTGCCCCCAATAAAATTCGCCGTCGTTGTCGTGGGAACTGATACTGACTTGCGGGTGGAGGGTCGCACAAGCCCCCCCAATCATAAATCTTCATATGCTCTTGGAGGGAAACCCTTTGCATGTGTTTTTAACGGAAATCCGGAAGCTTTTCTGCATCAAAAAAACCCTGATGTTTGTACATGCATCCTGTGTGATACTGTGCTTCCATATAAAATCAAGGGAAAAAAGGCCCCTTTTCGCTGTTCGAAGTGTGACAATTGGGACTGTTTGAGTGTTTTCCTCTCATCTGCGCAGCGGGATGAATGCACCATAGGAGAGTTGTTTCTCCTAAACTGTATGGACTTCCGGTCAAATTCACTGAAAAACACGTTAGTTATTACTTCCGACTACCGTAGAGCGCCCCTTATCCTCATCTGGTTTCAAGTTGGAGAAATCCCTCCAATTCGCAGCTGCCAATTCCTACTAAGAACATACCCATGCTGTTCAGAAATGGCAGGGAAATAGCTACCACCAAAATATGGGGGGGGGAGTAAAGAGGGGATACTTGTTCCAATCTTCCGTAGGCCGGTTGCCCCCGAGAAGGTACTAAAAATGGATCTTGTGGGCTGCAAGTGGGGTGTGGAAAGTCGTCGTTGTTACAAGGCACGGATGGAGTGTACCAAAATGTGGCACTTTTTGCATGGGGTCAATTGTAAAAATTCGCATGTTTTTTGATGTGCAGGCAAGGGGATACCACTGATAACATTCCTTCAACATATGGGGGGTTATTTGTGTTTCTTTTGGGTGTTTTGTAAATTAACATATTTTGGGCTATTAAAATGAAACGTCATACCATATTTTGGGGGTTTTATTAAAATTTTTTTTTTTTTTTTTTTTTTTTTTCACCTTTTTAATTTATGCTTTTAATGTTAAACCAAAATATTTGTTAGGGCTCCATTGTATTCAGTACACTCTAAAAACATAGATGTACCACAAAAATTTTATTACTACAACTCGGATGGATGATCATAGTACTTTTCTTTTTATCGTTATTTTATGGGGGGCCATTTGAATTATAAAATGCCACGGGTTGAATTTGCGAACTTTGCATAAGGATTAATACAAATTTTGGAGCTCCTAAAAAAATCACTTTCTCTATTTTTTTCCCCCTTTTAGCTAATGCTCCTGTACATTAGGGCATCGGCTAAAGTCGCTAAAAACTTGGCAGGGGCTGACCTCCTTATGACTGCTTTTGGGGGCTCTCCAACATTCTCTTCTGTTATAAAGGCAATACAGCCTTGTTTCATTTTGCAAACACGTACAATTGGGTTTACGAAATAATATGTTGAAAGGTGTGTATGAATCGATCGGGGAAAGACAAAATGCGGCACTAAAGGGGTTAAATGCGGGTGATAAGAATGTTGTTTTGGTTTTGGGTTGGGGGCTGGCGGGGGGCGGGGGGCGGCAGTGCTCCGCCCGCACTAAAAGGTTGTACTATTAAAAGGTATTAGCTACTACCCGAAAAATATTTGGGAACGCGAAAACCATCATCTTCACGAACATTAGTGCAATCTAAATTTTATAAAAATTGCGTAAACATACTCATAATAAATTGGAGCAAAATGAAATCGTTAAAACTTTTTTTACCTTTTTTTTTCTCTTCTCCTTATTCCTGGGAAATTTTGCTTGCATTAAAATTTTACTCCTGTCCCGGAACTACACCTTAACGATTACTGGTGTAGGCACTCTCATGCGAAAATTTTAAGTGGTCCAAAAACCGCGTTGAAATCAAATTGTGATAAACAGCTTTTGGCGGGGAGAGCGGCATCCTTGCCATAAATGCTTGGTGAGGGAGGGAGAGACCACTTTTTTTGTTTCACAAAGAAGTGTTAAGCCTTGTGTTGGTCGAAGCTGGCTAAGCACACTCAGATAGAAGGCAAAGTGATTGGCTAGTAGGGTTCTCGGACCCGCCCACGCCATGCTTTTGGGGTGTAAACGAGACCACCGAGAGACAAGGCCCCGGTGGGGTCGCCCGTACGTCACACCATAAGGGATAAACCCCCCGTCCGCTCCCCTACAGTTTACCTACCTAATTAATGTTTATCATTTAAAAAAGATATCTGTTACTTCGGAAATTTTTGTTCTATAAAATTACAAAAAAAACCCCTAAAACAACCAAAAAAAGTGCCATTTGAACTTTCAAAAAATATGCTTAACTTAAACTCTTTGCCATTTAATATTTTTTCTCGCAACATTTTTTCTGAAATATCGAAAAAGCGGATTTAAATTTGCTTTCCATTGATATATTTTGTTTATGATAAATGAATTTAAACGGCATGCAAAATTACGTTAACTAAATAAAAAAAACATGAAATCGGGTAATTTTTCCACCTAAATTATGTTTATCGTATAAAAAATATCTGTTACTGGAAATGTTTGTTCTATAATTTACAAAAAAAAAACCGTAAAATACCTAAGAAACCCTTTTTGAGACTTTCAAAAATTGCATGTACTTAAAATTTTTTGCTATTTAATATTTTGTGCAAAAACTTTTTACATGGAAATACAAAAGAAGCGGGAAATTTAATTTGCTTTTCCCTTGATATTTTCCTTTTTTGATAAATGAATTAGAACTATGCATAATTAGCTTAAATAAATAAATAACTCATGAAATCGGTAAATTACCCGATTTCATGATGTTATTTATTTAGTTAAAGCTAAATTTTGCATGGGTTTTAATTGTTTTTTTCAAAAAAAAAAAAAAATCATGGAAAACTAATTAAAATTTCCCCTTTTATTATATTCTCCATGTAAAAATTTTTTTCACAAAAAATTAATGGCGAAAAGTTAAGGGTTTTGCATATTTTTTGAAAGTCTCATAATGGCATTTCTTTAGTGTGTTTTACGGTTTTTTATTTGATAATATTATAGACAAACATTTCCAAAATAAAAATATATTTTATACTGAAAACATATATTGTTTTGGAAAATTTCCCCATTTCTGATTTTTTATATTTTGTTAACGCAATTTATGCATCCGCTAAATTCCCTTTATCACTAAAAAATATATCAAGGAAAGCTAATTAACTCCGCTTTTATTGACTTCTCCATGAAAAATTTTGCGAGCAAAAATATTAAAGGCGAAGAGTTTAAAATTAAAGCATTTTCTTTAAAGTCTCATAATGGCACTTTCTTTGTGTGTTTTACGGGTTTTTTATTTGATAAAATTTTGAACAAACTTTCCCAAAAATAACAGTATATCTTTTATACTGATAAACATTATTTAGGGAGGTAAAATTGTACAGGAGCGGAGCGGGGGTTCCTTATGGTGTGACGTCACGGGCGATCCACCCGGCCTTACACTCGGTGGCCACTGTAAAGGGCCCCCCTCCACGGGGCGTCTGGTCGTACGACCATGGACGATCTGGTTGGATCCCAAACCCAAATTTTTTCGTGAGTGGGTGTTTTGGTCTGTCCGACCCACTGCAGCTGTCGGATGCGACCAAGCAGTGTTTTTTTTTTTAATCCGAAAGATCATCCGGTTCAGACCAGACGCATCGTGCGTGTGCTGTCGGAGGCCAACCGTCAGTTTCGCCACTGACAGCGTTGCGAGAGGTTTCCAAATGAATTGTTTTTTTGAAACAAGCACTTTTGGACATAATTATCCAATTTTAAAGAAATATGAGGTTTGTGGAAAAAAAAAGCAAAGAGTAAATGATAAATAAATATAAATGCAACTTATGAAGTTTGGTAGATAAACTCTACGTGAGTGACGACGGGGGGCTAATGTGGAAACAGTAAAAAAAAATAATAAAATGGAATTATATTTTGTGTTTTCCGGAAAGAAATTAAAAAAAAAAAAACTGTCCCCCCAGATATCTGGTGCGATGCGGGCGATGTTTACGCTCCTAGCTGTGGTAAACAGCACCCATCAAAAGTATTTCTCGTTGCAAAGAGCCATCTGAAACCGCCCCCCCCTTTCTTTTCACCAACAAAATATCTTGAGGTGCGGGCGGATCGTTTTGTGGGTGGTAGGAAACCCCGGATCGGTCTGTCGGGTAGATCTTTCGACCAAAACGTACGTGATGGGGCCTTAAGGCGGGCAAAACGCCTGAAATATCGACTGTACTAGGTTTTGAGTCGGGGGGCCTTAGCGGGGGGGTTCAAAAGCGCCTGAAGACAGGTAAAGGCGCTCTTTTTTTTCCCTTCCTCTTGGGGACTTCTACACTCTCCCCCCTGGGCACCCCGCGCGGGTGGGCCCGGGGGGGGGGGGAAGCCTGGCCAGGGCCTCCCCTTCACACTACGCAAGATGTTCTTTTGGGCCAGGGATTGCACTGTGGCTTTTTTCTCACGCCCTTTTTTACTCCAAGGAAAGGTGTGTGGTGGTGGTGTTGGGGTTGTGTGTGTTGGGGTGTGTGTGTGTGTGTGTGTGTGTGTGGTGTGGGGTGTGGGTTTTTTGTGGTTTACCTAGTTGTGCTATAGGGGGCCTACTACACTGGTGGGGTCCCGTCTCCTTTCTCATGGGGCAAGTTTATCCCTATCCCCGTAATACACTGCATTGACTCTATCCTTGTGCAGGTAAAGCCACGGATAATACTCCGGTTAGGGAAAAACCCGTATTTGTTAGTATCCTTCAGCACTCGTCTTTTTCAGCTTTTTTTTTTTTTTTTTTTTTTTAAATTTTTTGTTTTTTTTTGTTTTTCTTTTTTTTTTTTTTTCCCCGGGGTGTGGTGTTAAACTACCACCCTCCCGTTTTTTCCCGCTTGTTTCCCCCGGGGGGGCAATACGCAAAAACGCGGATCCCCCCGGGGATAAAACCGGTAAAAAACTTATTTAGTATTTTTTTTTTTTTTTTTGTGTGTGTGTGTGGTGTGTGTGTTGGGGGTGTGTGTGTGTGGTGTGTGGTGTGTGTTTTTTTTGTTTGTGTTGTGTGTGTGTGTGTGTGTTGGGTGTGTTTTTTGGTTTGTGTGTGTTGTGTGTGTGTGTGTGTGGTGTGTGTTGGTGTGTGTGTTTTGGTGTTGTGTGGGTGTTTTGTTGTGTGTGTGTGTGTGTGTTTGTGTGTGTGTGTGTGTGTGTGTGTGTTGGGTGTGTGTGTTGGGGTGTTTTTTGTGGGGTGTGTGTGTGTGTGTGTGTTTTGTGTGTGTTGTGGGTTTTTTGTGGTGGTGGTGTGTGTGTGTGTGTTTGTTGTGTGTTTTGTGGTGTGTGGGTGTGTGTGTTTTTTGTTGTTGGTGGTGTGGTGGTGGTTTTTGGGGTGGTGTGTGGTTTTGGTGTGTGTGTGGTGTGTGTGTGGTGGGTGTGTTTGTGTTGTGGTGGTGTGGTGTGTGTGTTTTTTTGGGGGTGTGTGTGTGTGTGTTGTGTCGCGCCGTTAGGGAGTGACCTCCGGTTTGGGGGTGGTAGGCCCGAAGGGTTTAAATTGAGGGCGTGTACCTATCATATTTTACAGCTTATAAAACCCCTTTTTTTCCCCCAAAAAAATCCCCGAAAATGGGCCCCAAACCCCTGTCCAACCGCATGAATGGGTACTGGGGGGTTACCCCGGGTTTTTTTGCCCAGCCTCCTGGGGTGGTGGCTTCGGCCAAAAACCCACGTAGAGAAGAGGGGGGGAGAGGACTTGAGATTGAGCTTAGCTGGGAGTCACCCGCGGGGTGCGTTTTTTCTGAGTGAGTGAGCTTGCACTATCTTGTCCGCTGATGGTGTGTTTACGTGTTTAAAAAAACGGGGAATAACAGCACAAAACTTCCTCTCTTCTCTCCTGTCCCCCCTCCATACCTCCCAAAAACCACAGTACCACCCGTCATGGTTAATCACTTTTAAAGGAGTATTTTTTGGTAAATGTAAGGACGGGGGGGGTGTAAGGTAAGGGGCTACTTTTTTGAGTGTTACTTACTTTCGACACCGCTGCTCCTGTAGAGAAAAACAAACAAAATGGAAAAAAACAAACCAAAAAATCAAGCTTATACAACCTATTATAATACTATACTAAGCGGAAAAGGAAAGTGTCCCGTACGTCCTTAGGGGGGCTTCAGAGGTGGTTTTGCGTCAAGATATTGTCAGCTCGACACGGGTTTACAGACGACCTACAAAGTGATACTAAGCAGAAAAGTCCAAAGAAAAAGAAGAAGTTTCCGAGTGGCGTTCCCCGTGATCCGATTTTGATCCTTGATGAGGGGGTTAAAATCCCCCTTAAAATCTTTCTCTGCCTGTTATGGCCCAAGAACCCCCCGCTGCCCATTACTCTAACTTCTATTGCGAGTTTCATCAAGGACAAGGGGCGGGATGACCTTAATCAAAGCTCACTATAGAAAATTTTGTCCTCGCCACCACGGGGGAAGGGCCAACCATCCCCGCCCTCAAATTAACCTCCAGGGGCCCACCATCCCCCTCCGAAGGGACTCCTAACGGGGGCTGTAGGCACACCGACACACCCCCAAAAAAAAAAAAAAAAAAAAAAGCGAAACTCGGGTAAATGCGGAAATCGGGTGGTAAGAATTTTGGACCAGGCGAAACTCGACGATCGCGAAACTCGCTAGTGTAAACTCGGGAGGGGATGTAATCTTTTCTATCCCCTTCCGCTGTTGCTAAAATAGTAAAGGGGGCCCTGAAAAAAAGTAGCACCTTACCTTGGGCCCCCCCCCCGTCCTTTATTTTTTTCCAAAAAATACTCTTTTATAAATGATTTAAACCCGACGTGTTTTGGTACTGTGTTGCTGGAGGTACGGGGGGGACAGGGAGAAGAGTTGACTATAATACGGCACCCAAACCCCCCTGAAAGCCCTCACTCACACGACCAAAACAATGAAAATTTTTAGTATCCCCAGTGAATAACAAGGGAAGAGTTGCAACCTGTTAACGAAAAAACCAAGTTTGAAGACCTATAAGCGATATAATACGCATTTTTTTGTGACGTTCACCGCCCGGTTCATCCATCCGGGCCGGTTTGAGTGGCTGTGGTCGCGAAAATACATCGAACTGGGCCCCCCTCCCATTCGTGTTCCTATTGGGGGGGGATCGGTGGGCGGGGACTGAACTGGAAAATGTGGGGCGGCAGGGGCCATCCCTTTTCAATATCCTTTTTGTGCCGCCCCTTTTAACCTGTCTGAAGACTTTTACAACTAACCCCCGCCTGGATACTTTAGTCTTAGGTCGGCCATCATGGTGTTTCATGTCTTATCACACACGAGAACTCCTGGTCGCCTTCCCCGCGACTGTATGCGCATGCGCCAGTTCCCCCCCACACTGGCCAGGTGGTCCTGGTTGGGGGCGGCCCGGACTGGAGGGGCTGAACCGTTCAGACTGCCTCGCAAAAAACATTGGACCGCCCGGGACTACCCCAGTCCAGCCCGGGCCAGAGCGGTCGCGAAAATACGCTATAAGCGCAAGGTCAAAAGAAGACGAATCGGGGGAAAATAAGAAAGGAAGGGGGAGGGAGGTTAGGCAGGATTTTTTACGGCTTTATTTATTTTAAACCCCGGCAACCCCCGCCCCGGGGGTGATGGTTTGGTCAAAAAAAGGGCAAACAAAATAAAAAATGTAGTATGGAGACGGCGCCATCCAGGTAGCTCAGGCCCTGAAAAATACAACTACATAAAACACGTTTGTTTGTGTGTGCCAGTAAAAGTGTTCTTCCGGGTGTCAGCTTGGAGGCGGCGGGGTGGCGGGTGTGATCGCCGCAAGTCTCCCGTGGCGGTGCAGAGCCCCAAGGCGGCGCTGGTGTAGGGGCGGACCCGGGCGTGAGGGACGGGCTGGACTACAGGGTGGGGAAGGGGCCGGGGGGGGGGGTTTGGAGGGATTAGAAGGGGCCTGGGGGGGGGGGGGGGAGGCTGGGGGTTAGAAGGGGGTTATATCCAAAAACAGTTGTTTTTGATCTCATTACCTTCTTGCTACCGTCCACAACACTATATACCACTGCACTAATGTTGCCCGGCGCCAATTAAAGTTTCCCCACACAGCCTGTATGTGCACTGAAAAGGCATGAATAGTTTTTTATGATTCCTTCTTCAGTGGCACATAAAGCTGTAGTGATGCTAACATTCCTTATAGATGTTGCAGTGGCGGTAGCTAGGTACATGTTATGATTGGGTGGGCACCTGGGAGGGCACAGCTGACATATGGGTGTGGCACTAGATGAGCCGGACAAGCCATACAGCTGGGGAGTTTGGTGGGGACTGGGGACTTACTTTCACTTACAGTGCCAAGATCCCCCCCTTGCATATTTTGCATTCTGACCAATATCAAGAGTATATCTGATGTCGTATGGGACTATGGAAAGTATTATATTTATTCTAGGAGTGTGTGTTGAGTACTGTAGGGTATCATCCAGTTGCTGATGGAGAACGAAATAAAGCAGTCATGGCAAAAATGAAATACATATATTATTATCACTTATACAAAATAGAAATAACATAAATGATACTGAAAATAAAGAAAAATGCAGAAGTTTAAAGCAGCAGGCAAATAAAATAAAAAATTCCACTGAGAAAGTGAGAATACCTCACTTAAGCAGAATTCTTCTGTTCTTGTCGTTCTCAGCAAACTTATCAACAAATTCTTCTAAATCAAGGCTTTTAACTCGCCTGCTTTCAATTGACAACACAGCAAGATTACCTAAATCTCATTGCCCATTGTATTTCTCAGTGTAGTTTGATTAATTTCAGAGTAGAGAAGCTTCTCTATGCTGAAGCTCATGACACAGGTAATACTACAGAAATTTTGGCCAGTCTGTAGAACTCAAGAAATGCCTCTTCATATGGACCAAGAATTCTCACTAAATCTAACAGTGATTTGGGCTTTTCATTGTCACTTACTGCAGGCAGGTGCTGGCCGCGGGAGACAGGGACGGGACACGTAGCAAAAATTCCCGGGCTTGTGCTGGAATGGGCCCCAGCCCTAACTACGTCACGGTTTTTTTACATCGGTGCATTGGGGGGATAAGGCGGGGTCGCCGCGGGTGGACCTACGAAGGGAAAACTACGGCGATGGAAGAATTTCGAGTTATTTTGCGCAAAATTTTGAATTCCAGTGCTATATTACTGTGCTCTGTTCTCGCTGACAACACTATGAGAAGACCTGGGTAATGGCTGATGTGCAGAGGCTTCTAAACCAAGAAAACAGAGTCATAACAGAGCCTCGGTCAAAAGGTTTAAGCAAAACTGGTAGGTACGTAAATTGGTGTCCCCTTACCACTTTCTTATCTTAATGAGACTCTGCTGTGCTGTTTTCCTGGTCTAGAAGCCTTCGCACATCAACCATCACCTCAGGTCTTCTCTAGTGTTGTCAGCGAGCACGGAAATATAGCACGGAATATAATTTCGCCCAAAACAAATCAAATTTTTTCATCGTCGAATTCTCTGTAGGCTGTACATATCATGTTATGATAGTATTAAAAACCTATTAATTGATTCCTTTTGTTGTCTTATGTAGTAGTGCTACATCAGGTTTAAGTTTTTACTTGAGAGCCAATGAATACTCTTGAGTCTATCCAACATCACCAACCTTTGCTTTGATTTATTTTATACTCCATCCATAAACAAGTTTGCATAACCACGGTGACATTCCCCATCCTTGCCTCATGATACCTGCATGGTACTTTTCGTCTACCGATTTTTTTGTCCCTACACAAATGGGGAAAGCTCGCCGACAGTAAGGGTTTAGTTGTATCGGTCATTCGCCATACCTAGCATTTCGCCATACCATAGTCATTTCGCCCACGGGTCATTTCGCTCACACTATGGAGTCATTTCGCCCACACTATGGAGTCTATAGGAGCTAGGGGTTAGGTTATATTTGTTTAGTGTGTCGAGAACCCCCAACCCCCCGCTAGGAGGTTAGGTTAGATTCTTTAGTTAGGGTTTGGGTAGGTTAGATTTGGGTAGTTTTAGGTTAGATTTGGTTAGGTTAGGGTTTGGTTAGATTAGATTTTGGTTAGGTTAGGATAGGTTAAATTTGGTTAGGTTAGCTTAGGTTAGATTTGGTTAGGTTAGGGTTTTCGGTGGGTCAAGCCCCTGCTAGGGTAGGTTAATTTTGTTAGGTTAGGTTTTTTTTGGTTAGGCAATTTCGTCATTTTTGCCCACAAGACATTTCGTCCACATGTAAGTCAATTCGCCACATATAGTTTAATTCGCCCACTCTAAACTCAATTCGCCCACACGATCCACGTCACGGAGTCATGTAACTATATCTTCCTCTGGCAGAAATGGAATGAACCACCAGTAACCTTGGGCGAAATGACGGTAAAATTCTAGTGTTTGCCCATACTCTCCCACTTCCCCCAAACAAGTTTGGGGACCTGTGGGAATGCGGTGTTTTCGGGTGGGGAACAAATTATTCGTCGGAAACACGTAATTAAAGAGTTGTGTAGGGGGGTAAAATTCCCTAGATCTAGGGTAATTTCCTTATATCTAGAGAAAATTGCCTAACCAAAATAAACCTAACCTAACCAAAATTAACCTACACTAGCAGGGGGCTTGACCCACCGATAACCTAACCTAACCAAATCTAACCTATCCTAACCTAACCAAACCTAATCTAACCTAACCTAACCAAATCTAATAGGTTATATTTGGTTAGGTTAGGTTAGCTTAGGTTAGATTTGGTTAGGTTAGGTTATCGGTGGGTCAAGCCCCCTGCTAGGGTAGGTTAATTTTGGTTAGGTTAGGCTTATTGTGGTTAGGCAGTTTTCTCTAGATATAAGGAAATTACCCTAGATCTAGGAAATTTTACCCCCCTTACACAACTCTTTAATTACGTGTTTCCGACGCATAATTTGTTCCCCACCCGAAAACCCCGCACTCCCACAGGTCCCCAAACTTGTTTGGGGGAAGTGGGAGAGTAGGGGCAAACACTAGAAATTTACCGTCATTTCGCCCAAGTGGTTCATTCCATTTCTGCCAGAGGAAGATATAGTTACATGACTCCGTGACATGGATCGTGTGGGCGAATTGACTCTTATATGTGGGCGAATTGACGTACATGTGGACGAAATGTCTTGTGGGCGAAATGACGAAAATTGCCTAACCAAAATAAACCTAACCTAACCAAAATTAACCTACCCTAGCAGGGGGCTTGACCCACCGATATGCTAACCTAACCAAACCAAATTTAACCTATCCTAACCTAACCATATCTAACCTAACCTAACCTAACCAAACCAAATCTAACCTAAACTACCCAAATCTAACCTACCCTAACCTAAAGAAATCTAACCTACCTCCTAGCGGAGGGTTGGGGGTTCTCGTCACACTAAACAAATATAACCTAACCTCCTAGCTCCTATAGACTCCATAGTGTGGGCGAAATGACCGGATACCAACCTAACCATTACTGTCGGCGAGTTTTCCCGATTTGTGTAGGGACAAAAATATCGGTAGACGACAGTACCATGCAGGTATCATGAGACAAGGATGGGTAATGTCACCGTGGTTATGCAATTTGTTTATGGATGGAGTAATAAGATAAATCAAAGCAAAGGTTGGTGATGTTGGTATAGACTCAAGAGTATTCATTGGCTCGTCAAGTAACACTTAAACCATGATGTAGCACTACTACATCAAAGACAACAAAAGGAACTCAATTAATAAGGTATTTTAATACTATCATAACCATGAATATGTACAGCCGCAATATACATAAAAATACTCATAAATTGAGTACATATGATGTTTTCTGACTCAAGAACTGAACAGGGCAAGTATACAAATGAAATTAGGCCATATTACAATGCCATGCGCTCGTGATGAGTTTGTTATGGGGTGATGGGCCGAGTGGCGAACGGCGGCATCTGACCATGACTCACCACACGGCTCCGCGACAGACAAGGTATTTTCCTCCTCATCCTTCCTCTTACCCTTTATTCTTCCCTTCTTCCTCTACCTAATTCCTCTTCCTTCATCACCACTACTACTACTACTACTACTACTACTACTACTACCACTACCACTACCACCACTACTATTACTGCTGCTACTACTACTATAGCCCTGTTTTTCCTCCTCATCCTTCCTCTTACCCTTTATTCTTCCTTTCTTCCTCTACCTAATGGGGAGTTTTCAAAGCTAAGCCGCCAGATGTCTCTCGCGCATCTCATATCCTCTGCCCTTTGAGCCTGAATGATCTATCATTTACCGTAAATTCCCTGTACTTTTTCGGGACATATCAGAATTACCCTTCAATACAACAACTGAAACAGTTTCTAATAAAAAATGTAGTTTATCATTTTATTTGTCTGCAGTGGATGAAAATATTGGCAAAAGAATTGAATATTTGAAAACTCAATCTTTAAAAATCGTCTTTTCATGAAAACACGCAAGTTCAAGCAGAATGAGGCTTCAGGAAATATCTACTTGTAGGTAAGCATTCACTGAGTACCTGTTTTATGTGTACATGTCTCTCTTACGACGAAAATATAACCAAAACACAGTGTGGCGTTCAGCATCTCCACAGAAACCATCCCGCCGGCAGGATCTGCTATAGCTCACTTTCCTGTTGTCATCACACACTTAGCACCACCGATCCCTTATACCTCACGGCTCACATCCCTGATACTCCTAACCCCTCAACCCCAGAGGCTGTCATCCTAACTATCATCACCGCTGATCTCTTCACACTGTCTGTCCTCTACTGGAATATTCGCGGCATCCGCTCCCACATACCGGAGACTCGTCTCCTTATTTTGTGTTCTGAGCTTCAAGTTATGCTGCCTCCGAAAACACTTTCTTATTTACCCCCATATCCTGATTTCGAATTACGATTTTATTTCCTCTTATTGCCTTGTTTCTCCTCCAGAAAACAACCCATATGTTTCTCTAAACGTAAATTCTCACTCTACCGAACTCATTGTCTTTAAATTAAGACTCCCTGTTTCGCACTTACTGATTTAGTCTTCTGCCTCTAACAGATAAACCTGTTGACATAGGATGAACCAGAGGACTATAGGGTATTCAGAGGGAATTAAGGGTTGATTGATTGATTCAGAGAGAAGGGGATTGAGGTCGAGGTACGTAGCGGCGGAGCTATTTAGTAAACAAACATTTCTACTGTCTTGCATACAGGACTGTCGTTGAGTTGCAAGCACTTTAAATTACTTCTTGGTTAAATGTTCGTCGTAAGAGAGACATATACACATAAAACAGGTACTCAGTGAATGCTTACCTACAAGTAGATATTTCCTGAAGCCTCATTCTGCTTGAACTTGCGTGTTTTCATGAAAAGACGATTTTTAAAGATTGAGTTTTCAAATATTCAATTCTTTTGCCAATATTTTCATCCACTGCAGACAAATAAAATGATAAACTACATTTTTTATTAAGAACTGTTTCAGTTGTTGTATTGAAGGGTAATTCTGATATGTCCGGAAAAAGTACAGGGAATTTACGGTAAATGATAGGCTCAAAGGGCAGAGGATATGAGAGCGCGAGAAACAGGCTTGAGCGTGAGCTTATTAGAAAACTCCTCCTCCTTCATCACCACTACTACTACTACTACTACTACTACCACTACCACTACTATTACTACTGCTACTACTACTATAGCCGTGTATTTGTCGTCCAAGCATCGTCTTGGTACGAAGACCGTTTTTTCTTGCAATTGAAAACGGATTGGTTTCTGCGACAACAACACAACAAGCTTGGTAGGGGCCGAAATAATAATCAGTCTAAAACATTGCAAACAATATCACAAAGCAGTATAACACACATTTCAGCAAGTGTTATTGGAGTGGTCTTCGTAATCCAAGACGGTGCTGGGACGATAAAAACACGGCTTATTACTGCTGCTACTACTACAACTACTACCAACTGCTATAAGACAAGGTTAGGTGGAGGAAGAGGAGGAGAAGGAGAAGGAGAAGCTAGGAGGTGGAGGAGGAAGAAGGGTGGAGCATTTTGGTGTGGATGATAAATTTGTTTATAAACACAGCTAAGAGCGTGGAAGCCTTGTGATTGGCTGAAACTTTTTGAGAAATACTATGTGATTCGCTGGCGAGGCTGTGACGTCATTGTACTCGCTCAGCTAATCAGCTATCGAAGCCCATAGTGACACCGTAGCGCCACTCCCATATCTCGTACCAGAATCCCCGCGACTTCCGGGTTGTACAAATAGAGGAAGTTAGTTAAGCTAAACACCGTGCCCTTTAACTCTCTCTGAATGTCTGCCCAGGAAAGATCTGGGCGTGAAGGGTTAATGATATACATCCTTCTAGCAGAATAATGTCTGTGTCTATCTCTCTCTGACGTCTGTTCTTAAGTACATGTATTGCTGTACTTTCCTGCTGTAATCATATAGTCCTAATAGTCCCCTATCGTCACATACATCATCTGCTATCACATAATCTCATCATAACATTCTATGACACCACATAGCTAGAATATCCTAAAGTTTACTAATGGTTTGAAGGTAGCTATAAAGGGTGTAAAAACTCCTACACTACCTCAATATAAAGGCCAGGAGAAAAATGTCATCAATACTACTTTTAAAAAAATTCAAAACTTATAAAATCAAACCGTAGTGGTGGTGATGGTGGTGGTGGTGATGGTGGTGGTGTGGTCGCGATGGTGGTGGTGGTGTGGTGGTGGTGGTGGTGATGGTAGTTTGGTCGCGGTGATGGTGGTGTGGTGGTGGTGGTGGTCGGTGGTGATGATGGTGGTGGTGGTGTTGTGGTGGTGATGGTGGTGTGGTAGTGGTGGTGATGGTGGTGTGGTGGTGGTTGACTGGTAGTGAAGGTGGTGTGGTGGTGGTGGTGGTGGTGGTGTGGTGATGGTTGACTGGTAGTGGAGGTGGTGGGGTGGTGGTGATGGTGGTGTGGTGGTGGTTGACTGGTGGTGGATGTGGTAGTGGTGGTGGAGGTGGAGGTGGTTCTGGTAGTGGTGGTGGTGATGGTGGTTCTGTAAGACAAGGGTGGTGGTGAGGGTTATGCTATGGCGACACACTGGTGGTGATGGTGGTGGTGGTGAAGCTACATAACACTCATAAGATGATAAGAACATAAGAAAATAAGGAAGCTACAAGAGGCCGTGAGAAAATAAATAGAAGGAAAATAGATGATCATTATAATACAGGAGGGAATAAAATTGGTCATAACAAGCAATAAGGAAAACAAGAGAGGAGAGAGAGAGAGAGAGAGAGAGAGAGAGAGAGAGAGAGAGAGAGAGAGAGAGAGAGAGAGAGAGAGAGAGAGAGAGAGAGAGAGAGGAGAGAGGAGGGAGAGGAGATGCAGTATATGCAAGCAGCGGCGTAGCTAAGGGGTCAATGGGAAGCACTGGGGGGGGGGGCACTATGGCAGGGGGGCTCAGGGGCCACTCTGATGCCACATAGAAGGGTATTGGGCATAGCGTCAGTCGCAGGTCCAAGCAGATGACGGCAGCCAGGGCCAGTGGGGGGGCACCTGGGGGGCACTGGGGGGTCTCAGGATTCTCATGGGGGGGGGGGGGTAGCTACACCACTATTTCCTCCTCCCAGCTGCCCTGCACACACCCTGCCTGATCGCTGGCGCGCCCTCGACTGTCGCTCGTCCCGGGAATACGCAAGCAGCTAAACTCTGTTCAACACTGCTTCGAAACACTAAACATTTCCCTTATTTCCTTCCCACGCCCTGACCTGTTGACCTTTGACCAATATTTTTGACCTGTAACGTTATCTAAGTCTTAAATGTTAGTAAATGTGAGTTAGTAATAGTGTGGGTATAGTTTTGTTAAAGTTTATAGTGATAGGGTTCGTTAGTGCTTCGAACTCGTTAACAGCGTCGCAGAGGATTGTGGGTTGGATATTTTTTTTTTTTGCTACGTAATTTACGGGTTGTTAAAGGACTGAATTGGTTTGTTAGCAGTGGCGTGGCTGGGTATCTATCCATGAGGGGTACCTGGGGGGGCACTAGGCAAGCGGGGCCACTGTGATGCCCCATAGAAGGGTATCAGGGCATAGTCTAGGATCAGATTAGTGGTGGGTATTAACGCATTGTACAGAATACCTCAGCCATGGCCAGGGGGGGGGGTGGCACAGGATTATCACGGGAGGGGTACGCGCCACCCCCGGGCCCCCGTAGCTACGCCACTGTTCATGACCATAATGACAAACAGACAGACATATACAGATATATAAATAGATAATAGATAGATAGATATATATATAGACAGATAGACAGACAGACAGACAGATAGATAGATAGACAGACATATAGACAGACAGACAGACACACAGAAAAATATATACATATAGATAGATATAGACAGACAGACAGACAGACAGATAGACATAATTAGACAAGACAGACAGACATATAGACAGAGATAGACAGAATTAGACAGTCACACAGAATTAGACAGACACACAGACAGACAGACATATAGACAGAGATAGACAGAATTAGACAGACAGAATTAGACACAGACATAATTAGACAGACACAAAATTAGACAGACACACAGACAGACAGACATATAGACAGAGATAGACAGACAGACATAATTAGACAGACAGACATATAGACAGAGATAGACAGAATTAGACAGACAGACAGAATTAGACAGACACACAGACAGACAGACATATAGACAGAGATAGACAGAATTAGACACAGACAGAATTAGACAGACACAGAATTAGACAGACACACAGACACAGACATATAGACAGAGATAGACAGAATTAGACACAGACAGAATTAGACAAACACACAGACACAGACATATAGACAGAGATAGACAGAATTAGACACAGACAGAATTAGACAGACACAGAATTAGACAGACACAGAATTAGACAGGCACACAGACAGACAGACATATAGACATAATTAGACAGACAGACAGAATTAGACAGACACACAGACAGACAGAGATAGCCAGAATTAGACAGAGACAGAATTAGACAGACACACAGACAGACAGACATATAGAAATACAGACAGATAGACATAATTAGACACAGACACACAGACAGATAGACAGACAAACAGACAGAGACAGACAGACACAGGCAGATACAGACAAACAGTGACACAGACAGATAGACAGACAAACAGACAGACAGACACACAGACAGATATACAGACAGACAGACAGACAGACACAGATATAATTAGACAGACATATATATATAGATAGACAGATATAGACAGACAGATAGACCGAGATAGATCTATAGATATAGACAGATACATAGACAGATAGACCGAGATAGATCTATAGATATAGACAGATACACAGACAGATACATATACATACAGGCAGACATATATATAGATAGACAGACTTAGAGAGATAGATAGACAGACAGACAAACAGATAGATACAGATAGATATAGATGTATTTAAATAGATAGATAGATAGATAGATATATAAGACAGCAAACAGATGAATATATTTAAAAATGAAATAGCTCCATACTTATCAACTCCTCCTCCTCCTCTTCTTCCTCCTTCTCCTCTTCTTCCTCTTCCTACTTCTCCTCCTCTTCCTCCTCCTCCTTCTTCTTTCTCCTTCTCCTCCTCTTCCTTCTCCTTCTCTTCCTCCTCCTCTTCTTCCTCCTCCGCCTCCTTAGCTATTCTGAACCATTTAACGAGGCAATTGCATATAGTTAACAAGGAGGAGGATGACCACCACAATCACCACCATGAACAATAACAAACAAAACAAAAACTAACTAACTAATTTAAATGTCCGTCAAATATGTAAAAAAAAAAAGTTATTAAATTCTTCCTAAATCACAATTCTTCACTATCTTATACACTGCTCATGCATAACCTTCACTGTATAACACTCAACACATTGAAAAGATGTAGAAATAATGGATCTAGGAAGGGATAATGGGTAGAAAGGTGGACTTACCGGGAGCAGTGAAGGCGACGCATCCTCCCCCTCTGGGGCTACATTCAGAGAGGCTTACTTCCGGTCTGCACGACCTAGCGACTTCCAACAGCTGTTCTGGGCAACTTTTGGCATTCTGCAGACGTACTTAAAGACGTTAAGCTGTCAAAACAAAGCGACCACGGTAGGGGTGGCGTAGAGCACGCAATATACATAAAAATACTCATAAATTGAGTATATATGATGTTTTCTGACTCAAGAACTGAACAGGGCAAGTATACAAATGAAATTAGGCCTTAAACCTATCTCCTACCCTCATGGTGAGTTTTATGGGGTGATGAGCCTAGTGGTGAACGGCGGCACCTCACCGAGACCCTGACCGAGACCACCTCGCCTCACCACCCCGGCGGGTAGCTGCCACCAACCGCCACGCATCAGACTGAAGGTATAATGGCTCCCTTTTCCTTAATAAAACCCCAAGCCCTTGTCCATCCAGCCGTGATGGGTATCGGGTGTTAGCCGGGGTTTGTGACCCGCCTCCCGGGGTGGTTGCTTCCCCCAAATGGCAGGAAGACCAGTTACGAATAGAGAGATTATCAAGCGGAAAAGATCACCCATAGTGACACCGTAGCGCCACTGCCATATCTCGTACCAGAATCCCCGCGACTTCCGGGTTGTACAAATAGAGGAAGTTAGTTAAGCTAAACACCGTGCCCTTTAACTCTTTCTGAATGTCTGCCCTGGGGCTACATTCAGAGAGGCTTACTTCCGGTCTGCACGACCTAGCGACTTCCAACAGCTGTTCTGGGCAACTTTTGGCATTCTGCAGGCACATTGATGACGTATTTAAAGACGTTGAGCTGTCAAAACCAGCAACTGCCTCTAGGCAGTTGTAGAGCACGCAATATACATAAAAATACTCATAAATTGAGTATATATGATGTTTTCTGACTCAAGAACTGAACAGGGCAAGTATACAAATGAAATTAGGCCATATTACAATGCCATCCGCTCGTGATGAGTTTGTTATGAGGTGATGAGCCGAGTGGCGAACGATGGCATCTGACCATGACTCACCACACGGCTCTGCGACAGACAAGGTATTTTCCTCCTCATCCTTCTTTCTCTTACCCTTTATTCTTCCCTTCTTCCTCTACCTAATTCCTCCTCCTTCATCACTACTACTACTACTACTACTACTACTACTACTACTACTACTACTACTACTACTACTACTACTATTACTGCTGCTACTACTACTATAGCCGTGCTTTTGTCGTCCAAGCATCGTCTTGGTACGAAGACCGTTTTTTCTCGCAATTGAAAACGGATTGGTCTCTGCGACAACAACACAACAAGCTTGGTAGGGGCCGAAATAATAATCAGTCTAAAACATTGCAAACAATATCACAAAGCAGCATAACACACATTTCAGCAAGTGTTATTGGAGTGGTCTTCGTAATCCAAGACGGTGCTGGGACGATAAAAACACGGCTTATTACTGCTGCTACATAAGAACATAAGAAAATAAGGAAGCTACAAGAGGCCGCGAGGCCTACACGTGGTAGCTCCTGTTAAGGAGCTAGTTATAGTAGCTCCTACTACAACTACTACCAACTGCTATAAGAAAAGGTTAGGAGGAGGAAGAGGAGGAGGAGAAGGAGAAGGAGAAGCTAGGAGGTAGAGGAGGAGGAGGAAGAAGGGTGGAACATTTTGGTGTGGATGATAAATTTGTTTATAAACATAGCTGAGAGCGTGGAAGCCTTGTGATTGGCTGAAACTTTTTGAGAAATACTATGTGATTCGCTGGCGAGGCTGTGACGTAATTGTACTCGCTCAGCCAATCAGCTATCGAAGCCCATAGTGACACCGTAGCGCCACTCCCATATCTCGTACCAGAATCCCCGCGACTTCCGGGTTGTACAAATAGAGGAAGTTAGTTAAGCTAAACACCGCGCCCTTTAACTCTCTCTGAATGTCTGCCCTGATGTCTTCCGGGTCACTGAGGTGATTTTTGTGACGTCATTTTTCCTTCCTTCCATTCAGTTCCTTCCTTTTTTTTTTTTTTTTTTCCTTCTTTCCTTCCTTCAATTCTTCCTTCCTTCCCTTCTTCCTTTCTTCCTTCCCTCACTTCTTCCTTCCTTCCTTCCTTCCTTCACTTCTTCCTAATTCTTTCTATTATTTTCTTCCCATAAATTCGTCATGATCAGTACCTAAGCTAAATTTTTACTTTTATTGTCAGATGAAAATATAATTAAAAACTCATTTGACTAAAATATATTCTCTCTAAGTAACACTCTCTCTCTAACTAACACTCTCTCTCTCTACCTAACTAACACTCTCTCTCTCTCTCTAACTAACACTCTCTCTCTCTAACTAACTAACACTCTCTCTCTCTAACTAACACTCTCTCTCTCTAACTAACACTCTCTCTCTCTACCTAACTAACACTCTCTCTCTCTCTCTAACTAACACTCTCTCTCTACCTAACTAACACTCTCTCTCTCTCTCTCTAACTAACACACTCTCTCTCTCTAACTAACTAACACTCTCTCTCTAACTAACTCTCTCTCTCTCTCTCTCCTCTCTCTCTCTCTCTCTCTCCTCTCTCTCTCTCTCTCTCTCTCTCTCTCTCTCTCTCTAACTAAACACTCTCTCTCTAACTAACTAACTCTCTCTCTCTAACTAACTATAACATCTCTCTCTCTCTCTCTCTCTCTCTCTAACTAACACTCTCTCTCTCTCTCTAACACTAACACTCTCTCTCTCTCTAACTAACACACTCTCTCTCTAACTAACTAACACACTCTCTCTCTCTAACTAACACTCTCTCTCTCTCTAACTAACTAACACTCTCTCTACCTAACTAACACTCTCCTCTCTCTCTCTCTAACTAACTAACACTCTCTCTCTCTCTAACTAACACTCTCTCTCTCTAACTAACTAACACTCTCTCTCTCTACCTAACTAACACTCTCTCTCTCTAACTAACTAACACTCTCTCTCTCTACCTAACTAACACTCTCTCTCTCTAACTAACACTCTCTCTCTACCTAACTAACACTCTCTCTCTCTCTCTCTAACTAACACTCTCTCTCTCTCTAACTAACTAACACTCTCTCTCTCTCTAACTAACACTCTCTCCTCTCTCTAACTAACTAACACTCTCTCTCTCTAACTAACACTTTCTCTCTCTAACTAACTAACACTCTCTACCTCTCTAAATAACTAACACTCTCTCTCTCTCTAACCCATACACTTTTATTATCTCACTCCAACACACACACTATCTCTCTCTCTCTCTCTCTCTCTCTCTCTCTCTCTCTCTCTCTCTCGTAACTAACTCTTAACACCCTCTCTCTCTCTCCTCCCTCCTCTCTCTCTCTCTCCCCTTTCTCTCTCTCTCTCTCTCTCTCTCTCTCTCTCTCTCTCTCTCTCTCTCTCTCTCTCTCTCTAACCCACACTTTTATTCTCTCTCACTCCAACACACACACTCTCTCTCTCTCTATATATAACTAACTCTAAAGCCCGGTTCAGACTTCACGTATTTGTTACGTGCGTCTTGTTATCGTGACGTCACCGTGACGTCACGATGACGCTACCTCGTCTCACTGGTCACTCCCGCTCGCTATTATCAGAAAAAATTGCAGTATAAAACCGCTTTGCTTTCCTTACTTCCTCCCTTTTGTACCCCATGACACACCTATTACTCCCTTCACTATATCCCCCTTCACTCCCTGCTCTACCTATATAGCGCTACAATCCCCTGACAACAGGCTATTGCAAAGGTTACAAGTGGAATCTGTATAGCGGGGTCCACAGGTGTTGCCACATATCGCAGTCGTGGCGGTATTTTTCAAGTCACTAATAATTACTACCTATTACACGGCCTGTAGAGGGTGTTGGTGGCGTAGCGTGATGCTATAGGAAGCAGTGGCGTAGCTACGGGTGGGCCTGGGTGGGCACGTGCCCACCCACGAGAAGCCGGTGCCCGCCCAGGTGCCCACCCACTGGCCACGGCTGCCGTGTGGTGTGGGAACTGTGTTCCACTAGGTAGGACTGAGGGAGCATGCATGGAGTATTATAAATAATTTCTACTGAGGACTTACCCTCGACCTCAAATACAATAAATATTTTTCCTCTGCTTGGAAGAAAGAAACATGCCTCTGAGTGAGTTAAATTCATATACTTTCTATTGATCACTTTTAATAGCAACGAACATAACTAAATTACACCAGTTACCCTTACAAATTTTCTATAATTCCTTGTGTTGGTACTTAATTGGTACGTTGGTACTCTTGACTGCACAGTTCTTCTCATTATTGGAAAAACTGTATGTATTCATCAGTGGATCAGTGTCCATGCAAAATGGTTGGATGTGCAAAAGGAAATGTATTCCAATGAGCAAACTAGAGAGCTACAACGACTTTCAGATACCAGATGGGCTTGCAGGTATGATACTTGCAAAGTAATGAAAGAGAGACTGAATGCCGTTCTGCGTGTTCTAGAAGGTTTATCAAATGACTGCAATGCTGACAGAGCTATTGATGCAAGAGGACTTTTAGTTCAAATAGATGCTGGGTTTGCTATGAAGCTAGCCATTATGACACATATTCTTGGTAGCATAAATCAGTCATCAAATTTGCTACAATCAGCCAATCTTGACATGGTAAAAGCTGTAGAATTAATTGAAACTGTAAGAGCCCACCTTGAAGAAATGCGGTCAGACCAAGCCTCTTTTGATGCTTTGTGGGATGAAGTTGAGAGAAACTCAGCAGCTCATGGTTTTCATACTTCAGAGTGTAGAATGTGTAGATCACCAAGGAAACTGAAACTGTCTACAAAATTGCAGGATTTTGTTGTTACTGATTATATTGGAAACCAGTCAGGGAGCACACACTCTGATTTCAGTGTTAAGGATTCAACACGAATTAACTTCTTCTATCCTATTCTAGATCATATGTTAACAGAAATGACAAGGCGCTTCATTAATGAAGCATGTGAACTTATGAAAGCATTACAGGCACTGAATCCACAAAGTAAGGAGTTCTTATCTTTTGAGAAAATGTCTGGACTTATTCATGCATTTCGTGCTAATGAGGAAGATCTTAACCATGAGCTGCACTCTGCAAAACGCATGTTAGAAAGACGCTATAAGGATGTAAGTGACAATGAAAAGCCCAAATCACTGTTAGATTTAGTGAGAATTCTTGGTCCTTATGAAGAGGCATTTCCTGAGTTCTACAGACTGGCCAAAATTTATGTAGTATTACCTGTGTCATCAGCTTCAGCAGAGGGAAGCTTTTCTGCTCTGAAATTAATCAAAACTACACTGAGAAATACAATGGGCAATGAGAGATTAGGTAATCTTGCTGTGTTGTCAATTGAAAGCAGGCGAGTTAAAAGCCTTGATTTAGAAGAATTTGTTGATAAGTTTGCTGAGAACCACAAGAACAGAAGAATTCTGCTTAAGTGAGGTATTTTCACTTTCTCAGTGGAAATTTTTATTTTATTTGCCTGCTGCTTTAAAACTTCTGCATTTTTTTATATTTTCAGTATCAATTATGTTATTTCTATTTTGTATAAATGGTAATATATGTATTTCATTTTTTGTCATGACTGTTTTATTTCGTTCTCCATCAGCAACTGGATGATACCCTACAGTACTCAACACACACTCCTAGAATAAAATCTAATAACCTTCCATAGTCCATACGACATCAGATAAACTCTTAATATTCGTCAGAATGCAAAATATGCAAGGGGGGGGGGGGGGGGTCTTGGCACTGTAAGTGAAAGTAAGTCCCCAGTCCCCACCAAACTCCTCAGCTGTATGGGCTTGTTCAGCTCATCTAGTGCCCACCCATATAATCAGCTGTGCCCTCCCAGGTGCCCACCCAATCATAAATACCTAGCTACGCCACTGGTAGGAAGGATGGTATATAGTAGCTACTAGAGGGGCACGTGAGAGGGTTAGAACTAGAGAACACGAGAAATAACGCAGGAAAATATACCATATAGGTACCGTAGATAACAGTGAAGTCGCCAGTTCTACGTTTCTTTGTTATTTACAGACGTGTGGTGGCGTTAATACTTACATTTGTACATCCATGATTTCAGGAAAGTTAGAAGGGTCTATCTGGAAAGTCTGTGTCATTTTGTGTCTTCATCTGTGTCATATTAGGGCTATAAATGAACAAATGACAAAAAATAAAACCGAGTGGCGACCTCACTATACCTACTACAGTAAAGTCGCCAGCTAGTATTTTAACCCAACAGTTGAGTCGCCACTCTGGGGAATTTAGGGAAATTAGAGGTAAAGTAAAAAAGTCTCCATATATTTTAACTGCGGAAGATGCTTGGATATATAAAAATTCCTCTGCCAACGTGAAAATAAATTCTATTCAAGTTTGAAAGATCTGGCAAGTCTGTGTCCTGCCGCCCGTAAGGCTACTGTTTACTGTCTGTCATCGCGCGAAGAAAAACGTGAGAAGCAAAATGCGCAACAGTTATATTTGCAGATACAAAGCATAAAACAACGCTGAAACAGGGTAGATTATACAGTCATGATATAAACTACTGTGTAACATCTTCAGTGGCACATAAAAATCAGTAGTGATGCTATAATTCGTAATATTTGGCGCCTGGCGACTTCACTGCAGGTGGCGACTTCACTGTTATCTACGATAGTGGTATTGGTGGAGCTTACATTCAAGCAGCGGTGCCGCTGTTCCGATCTTCAAGCAGCGGGGCACAATATTTTCACGTCATGTATGTCTTCCATTACTAATATTGTCTTCCAGAATCACTGATAATAAATATATTTTATATCAGACCTTGGAAACAGCATTATTTTGACATTGCAAAACTTAGTTACGTATAATGTTCTATAAATTGTGGCACCACCGCTCACGCAGCCCGCCAAAAGAATTGGAAGCTCCGAATCTTTGCCTCCAGGGACGCACGTCTTTCAAGGTCACACAAGCAGGAAGTGACGTCACGGTGACGTCACGATGACGTCACGTTGACAAGACGCACGTAGGAAATACGTGTAGTCTGAACCCCGCTTAACACTCTCTCTCTCCACCCCCCCCCAGAGAGCCATGAGGGCGCACAGCTCGCAGTACGCATGGTTCCGCAGACTATACATGTATTTCTCGCGTTACGTTCTCATCAACACACTGTCCAGAATAGCCCCCCCTTAGCCCCCCAGCGTAAGTCACCCTAAGTCACCCGCCGTAAGTCACCCTAAGTCACCACACTAAGTCAGTACGAGTCAATATGTAGTAATATTAAGTATGTGTTCACCCCTTCACGCCCAGATCTTTCCTTTGCTATATAAAATTGTCTGTTGTGAGCCATAAAATAACGAAGTCACTGAATATACCACATGAGTTAGTGGACAAGGATACTAAACAGGTCATAACTATAAAACATTGCTTATAGTCACTAAAAATCGTCTAATGGTACACAAATTACAATGGAAATTACGGACTGGCCCTCAAGGGGTTAAAGTGTTACGGTGTGTTACGTAAGACTGGTAAATGTGTTACGAAGATTTATAAGTGCTACGGATGTGTGAAAGTTATTTTGAAAGCGTAGAAAAGAATTGATCTCCAGTGTTACGAACTTACGAGTGTTACGTTACGGAGTTCTGTGTTGCAAGGACTTCTCTACGTAGTGTGAGACAGACGTAACACACACAACACTACAAGGCTAGAAATGCGTTACGTCAATACGTTACTTTTAAGATCGCGTTGAATATTGTTACGGATTTTTTATTTTATTTTATTATTCTTTGGGTTTTTCGAGAATAAAGTCTTGCCATCCGACCGTTTTTTGCTTCCGACGGCGATTTTAGAATTTTTTTAATTTATGGAATATTGGGCTATAAGCTGTATAGACCATTTAAGCTGATACAATATAGGCACTGTTGAGTAATATTGATTGGGCTATAAGCTGTATAGACCATTTAAGCTGATACAATATAGGCACTGTTGAGTAACATTAGGCTATAAGCTGTATAGACCATTTAAGCTGATACAATATGGGCACTGTTGAGCAGAGGTGGGCATCGCAATTTTTTTTCCAATTCCGCAATCGCAATTCCGCAATTCCGACCTGCACCAGTCCGCAATCGCAATTCCGCAATTTTTTTCAGATAGGCCTTTTCGCAATCGCAATTCCGCAATTCCGCAATTCCGCAAACTAATTTTGACACCTACAATTAAAACAAAACACCTACAATTAAAACAAAAAATGTCTATAGATTCTTAAACACCTACAATTAAAACAAAAAATGTCTCAAAACTTTTTATTAGTGTTTATTTTTAATACTTGTGTATTCCTATTTTTTCTGTCTATACTTGTTACTTGTCATTCACAATTAAGTTTTTGTCTCTTTTAGTGTTTTTCTTTACTTTTACACTTCACAGTCTACTGGCTAGTTAGTAATCACTAGGTGACTAGGGTATCTATATGAAAGAGGGTAACACCATTCATAGGCCCTATGTTCAACGCTACTGGGCGCCATCTTAGCGCCAGGGCCTCTTCGTTCACCCAAGACCCGGGGAAGTTCTCAAGGCATGACCCTGCAGTATATCATGTTATACATGTATAAAGGATATACTGTTATCTTCGGAAATGTTTGTTCTATAAGATTATCACATAAACCACAGTAAAACACATTAAATAAAGGCCATTATGAGACTGAAGAAATATGCATGAACTTAAAATTCACTTAAACGCATCATCATGTAAAACTTTGTGGGACAACATATTACATGGAAGATATCAATAGAAGCAGAATTGTATTAGCTCTCCATTGATATATTTCGTTTTCTGATAAATGCAGTAGTACCTTGCAAAAATGTGCGTTAACTAAATAAATCGCCGCGCAGGCCGCTCTCTGTGATGACTGTGTTCACAAATAATCAAATATATATTGGATATATATCGCCTTTTATTGAGCCTTTATTACAATTTTTCTATGTTTTAACTTTTAACTAGTAAATTAAAGGATAATTTATAGTTTCATCCAACCAACGGTTTTCTGATGCGCCTTATGTATATATATAATAAGGCGCATCAGAAAATCGTTGGTTGGGTGAAACTATAAATTGACTAAATTAAATGTACTAAATACTCAGTAGATAAGGAATAACTTACTTGTCCAAGTGACTCAAGTTAGCTGGAAGCTTCTCTCCACCTGTTTCCTGGCCCTGCCTGCTCTCACGCTCAGTGCTCTGGCTGAGGGGCTGAGTGCTGGGGAGATTATCCTGAGCCTCCAAGTCACTTCTGACACAATCCCCACTTCTAACACTATCAGTATCCAATGTATCCACACTCATACTCCTACCCCTAGACGACGGAGATGGCAACAAAAACTTGTCCATTCTGGTTAAATTTGCTCATTTTCAGAAGCAAAAATAGACTTAATAAACGGCGTTTAGTAAATAAACGGCTATTTTTACTTCTGTCTAATTTGTAATTTCAGTCATTTCAAATTTGTCTTATATTTTGCAGATTGTACTCATATAATTAGCGTTTAGTAAACGCTAATTATATGAGTACAATCTGCAAAATATAAGACAAATTTGAAATGACTGAAATTACAAATTAGACAGAAGCAAAAATAGCCGTTTATTTACTAAACGCCGTTTATTAAGTCTATTGTTATCCTATATATAAGTTAATAAACCCGTTTATTAGCCACAATAGACACTGGTTAGTGTTACTAACCACTAACCACTGCCAGTAACCAGTGTCTATTGTCTAATTTGTGCAATCTTAGTACTTCACTAACACAACAACACTATATGTAGGATAAATCAGTAATCACACACACGGCAAGCGTAGTGAGCGTACACGCTCTCAATCCCAAGTCCCAGAACGCACTGACTGAGTGAGTGACTGTGCTACACTAGCTACAACACTAGCTAGCGATGCTTGGACGATGCTTGCTTGGTCTTGGTACGAAGACCGTTTTTTCTCGCAATTGAAAACTGATTGGTTTCTGCGACAAAAACACAACAAGCTTGGTAGGGGCCGTGTGGTGCCAGGGTTTTTAAGCCAGTGTTATAATTACGAGTTTGAATTAGATTAATAATTGTTAATCTCCACTGAAGGATATATCTTCGCGTTACAAATAATAACGATGAGTGATTTTATTTAGAAAAATGCTGCCACCAGTTCAAGCCGTTAGACCTATGGTCTAACTCTTGAACAGAAAGTTAAAGTCTAAAAATTAAGGTAGTTACGTGGATAATATTAATATACCGAGTTAATGCTGAATCTCTTCGGAAACCGTGGACAAGTATTTCCACAACACCGTATATGTCACCTGGGGGTTGACCAAAAACCTTGCTATTCTAGTCTCATTTGGTATATTTCACATGAAAGGTTACATCGATATATTTCTGGGTAATCTTGGGAAAGTCACTGGTGGACACAACCTTTTTTCTGATTGTACTCTTAGGTCTATAGTCTAAACACACTCAGGATATCCATCTAACTAATTATGGAAAACTAAAGGAGGGAAGTGTGGGAGTAATGAAATGTTTGCGAGAGAAAACCATGTGGCTATGTTCTCCACATCGCTGAGTCCACACGCCGAATCCTTGACGAGATACGAGAAGAGAATCCATAGGTTAACACTTGTGACGATTGTTTGATAAGCTACCTATTCGATTAATGAACACTCAACAATGACACATATAGGATATATAATATATATATCCTATCACAGGGAGGGTGGAGGTGAATTACTGTACATCTTACCTTAACGAGAGACGAGAAGAATGCTTCCTCGGTGTTCATAGCGGAATGAAATGGGAAAAAGACGTTTATCCTATCACAAGGGTATGAACCGTTAAATGATCATATTAGATGGGGGAAAAAAGGGGGAAATTTTCCACAGGGGGGTTTTAAAAACAAAAAAAACTTTTTACAAAAGGTTTACGTTACGGAGTCTTGTTGAAAGGGACTTCTCTAGTGTGTGAGACGACGTAACCCCAACAACCTACAAGGCAAAAATGCGTAGTAAAACGTTATTTTTAAAGATCGCTTTAAATATTGTTACGGATTTTTTATTTTTTTTTATTATTCTTTGGGTTTTTCGAAATAAAGTCTTGCCCATCCGCCCGTTTTTTGCTTCCGCGGCGATTTTAAAAATTTTTTAAATTTATGGAATATTGGGTATAAGCTGTAAGACCATTAAGCTGATACTATAGCATTTTGAGTAATTTTGATTGGTATAAGCTGTATGACCTTTAAGTGATAAAATATGGCACTTTTGGGAAACTTAGGCATAAGCTGTATAGCCCATTTAAGCTGATACAATATGGGCACGTTGACAGAGGGGGCATCGAAATTTTTTTTTCCCCAAATTCCGAATCCAATTCCCAAATTTCCCGACTGCACCAGTCCGCAATCCAAATTTCCGCAATTTTTTTCAGATAGGCCTTTTTGCAATGCAATTCCGCAATTCCCAATTCCGCAAACTAATTTTGACACCTAAAATTTAAAAAACAAAACACCTACTTTTAAAAAAAAAAAATGTCTATAGTTTTTAAAACCCTACAATTAAAAAAAATGTCTAAAAACTTTTATTATTTTTTTATTTTTAATATTTTGTTTATTCCTATTTTTTCTGTCTATCTTGTTACTTGTCATCACAATTAATTTTTTTGTCTCTTTTAGTGTTTTTTTTTATTTTTCACTTCACAGTCTACGGGCATTAGTAATCACTGGGTACTGGGGGATCTATTGAAAGGGGGAAAACACCATTCATGGGCCCTATGTTAACGCTACTGGGCCCATCTTAGCGCCAGGGCCTCTTCGTTCCCCCCCAACCCCGGGGAAGTTTAAAGGCATGACCCGCAGTATATCATGTTTACATTTTAAAAAAGGTTACTGTTTTCTTCGGAAATGTTTGTTCTATAAGTTATCACATAAACCACATAAAACAATTAAATAAAGGGGCCATTTAGACTGAAAAATATGCAAAAACAAAAAATTCACTTAAACGCATCATCATAAAAAATTTTGGGGGAAAAACATATTACATGGAAGTATCAATAAAAGCAGAAATTGATTAGCTCCCCATTGTATACTTTTCTGAAAATAGTTACCTTGCAAAATGTCGAAAAATAAAAAAATCGCCGGAGGCCGCTCTTGTGATGCTGTGTTCACAAATAATCAAATATATTTTGGATATATTGCCTTTTATTGAGCCTTTATTAAAATTTTTCTATTTTTAACTTTTAACTAGAAAATTTAAAAGGGATAATTTATATTTTTCTTTTCCAACCAACGGTTTTTGATGCGCCTTATGTAATTATATATAAGGGCATCAGAAAACGTTGGTTTGGGGGTGAAACTATAAATTGATAAATTAAAGTACTAAAACTCAGTAGATAAGGAATAACTTACTTGTCCAGTGACTCAAGTTAGCTGGAAGCTTCTTCCACCGTTTTCCCGGCCCCTGCCTGCTCCCCCCGCTCTTGCTCTGGTGAGGGGGCGATGCGGGGGAGTTTATCCTGACCCTCCAAGGCCACTTCTGACACAACCCCCACTTCTAAACACCTATCAGTATCCAATGTATCCAACTCAACTCCTACCCCAGACGACGGAGATGGAAACAAAACTTGTCCATTCTGGAAAAATTTGGCCATTTTCAGAAGCAAAAATAACTTAATAAAGGGGTTTTTAGAAAAAAAACCGGCTATTTTTACTTCTGTCAATTTGAAATTTCAGTTTTTTCAAATTTGTCTTAAATTTTTGCGATTTGTACTCAATAATTAGTTTTTAGAAAACCCCCGCAATTATAGAGTACAATCGCAAAATATGACAATTTTGAATGACTAAAATTTACAAATTAGACAGAAGCAAAAATAGCCGTTTATTTACAAAAACGCCGTTATTAAGTCTATTGTTTCCTATATATAATTAAAAAAACCCTTTTTTTAGCCAAAATAGACATGGTTAGTGTTACTAACCACAACCCTCCCAGTAACCAGTGTCTTTGTCTAATTTGTGAATCTTAGTACTTCCTAACACAACAACACTAATGTGGAAAAATCAAATCACCCACACGGCAACGTTGGAGCGTACACCCCTCTAAATCCCAAGTCCCGAACGCACTGACTGAGGAGTGACTGTGCTACACTAGCTACAACACTACTCGATGTTGGACATGCTTGCTTGGTTTTGGGTACAAAGACCGTTTTTTTCGAAATTAAAAACTGATTTTTTTTCTGCGAAAAAACAAAACAAGTTGGTGGGGGCCCGTGGGGGCCGGGGTTTTTAAAGCCAGTGTTAAAATTACGAGTTTGAATTAGATTAATAAATTGTTAACCTCCCTGAAGGATTATCTTCGCTTAAAAATAATAAGTGAGTATTTTATTTGAAAAATGCTGCCCCCAGTTCAAGCGTTGACCTATGGTCAAAACCCTTGAACAAAAGTTAAAGTCAAAAAATTTAAGGTATTTTACGGGGGATAATATTAATAACCGAGTTAATGCTGAACTCTTCGGAAACCGTGGAAAAGTATTTCCACAACACCGTATATGTCACCGGGGGGGTTGCCAAAACCTTGCTTTTCTAGTCCTTTTGGGTATATTTCACATGAAAGGTTCTCGATATATTTCGGGGAAATTTTGGGGGAAAGTCACTGGGGGACAAAACCCTTTTTTCTGATTGTACTTTGGGTCTATAGTCAAACACACTAGGATTCCTCAACTAATTATGGAAAACTAAAGGAGGGAAGGTGGGAGTAATGAAATGTTTTTGGAGAAAAAAACCAGTGGTATGTTCTCCCTCGCTGAGCCCCACACGCCGAATCCTTGACGAATACAGAAAGACCCATAGGTAAACATTGGACGATTGTTTGAAAAAGCTACTTTCGTTTAATGACCCTCAACAATGACACATAATGGAATATATTATATTTATCCATCACAAGGGGAGGGTGGAGGTGAATTATTTAAATCTTCCCTTAACAGAGACAAAGAGAATGCTTCCTCGTGGTGTTCATAGCGGGAAAATGGAAAATTAGGGGGAAAAAAAAAGGCGTTTGGATCTCATACAGGCGCCAAAAGGGGGTTTAAACCCTTTTAAATGACCATTTAGATGGGGAGGGGGGGGGAACTTACTGAGGGGGGTTAGTATCAAAATCTTTAATTTGATGAGGAAAATTTTTAAATTGATAAGAACAGGTTAAGGGAAATTTAACCTAAACCACAACCACTGTTCGAACGAGTTTCCCCCACGATGTGGGTCTTTGGATGAGAGCAAAATGTTGGAAGGTTAAAATTTTTAACGACCCTATTTTAAATGATCTACCTGTTATGTTAGACGGGTCTCTTTTCTTATTTTTTTCAGTATCCTAAGAATTAAATGTATTGTCGATCTATCAGAGAGGGTTAGGGAATACGGGGGGGTGTAATTTAGAAAATTTTTGCTCCCGCGAACTTTTTATCCCACTTACTGACCTCGTGGGGTTTCCCCCTTTCTTGGGGGGAGGGGAGGGGGGGGGGGAGGGGGAAAAGGTGGGGGAAAGGGAGGGGGAAAAGAGAATAAGAAAGCGAACGAAGGGGGGGAAGAAAAGAAAAAAAATTGAGGAAGCGTCTTTTGAAAAAACCTTTTTCACTTACAAACCACTGTGCTTAGGGGTACATTTTAAACTAACAAAAAAATAAATGGTTATTAAGGGATTCCAATCCCTCCGTAAGACAATATAACTCGGAAAGGGGTCCGTATAAATTTTGGCATTACATCTTTTCCTCGGGGAATTTCATTTTACCCCAAAATTAGAACATACGACCCATAGGTCAAAAGACCTACTGACCGATAGGTCGGATAAATGAATAGGAGGGAATGAAGGGAGGGGGAAGAGAGAAAAAAAACGAACGGGGGGGAAGAGAAAAAAAGAATTTTAAGGAAGCTGTCTTTAGAAATAACCTTTTCACTTACACATGTCTTAGGCTACATTTAAACTAGACTAAAAAAAATAAATGGTTTTAAGGCATTCCCAAACCCCTCCTGTAAAAACATAAAATCGGAAGCGTCGTATGTAATTCTGGCATTAAACGTTTTTCCTCCGGGAATTACATTTTTACCATCAAATTAAAAACATTGACCCAGTCTCCTTTCAAAAACTTTGTAAGAGAAGGGGCAAAAAGGGAAGAAGGGGAAAAAAGAAAATTTGGAAGGAACGTCTTTATACCTCATTTAAACCGAAAAAAAGGTCAAAAATTAACCCAAAAAATAAGGAAAGGATCCAATCCCCCTTGGGAATAACTGGGCGTCCCCCCATAATTCTGATTCTCGGTTTAAACTCCCGGGGACCCCTACATCATGGAAAATACGAACCTTTAAAATCCCCAAAATCGTCAGAAGGGTTGACGTAATTTGGAAACCGAAAATTCTCAATTAAAATCTTGGAATCCTCAGAGTCCGAAAAGGGGCCGGAAAAAATAAAACCAATTAGAAAAAGAATCCCCCTAGGTAAACTGTTTCAGCTATCCGATCCAACTCCCCCGCCCTCACTTAAATTTAAAAAACAACCAAAATTTTTTAAAAATCCTCCCCAAGCCTTCTAGGAGGCTCCTTTTTTCGATAATTTTCATCCCCCGGGTGGGTTGAAGGCACCCTTTTTATGGGTTTCCCCCCCCCCCCAAAGTTTCACTTGTTCGGGCCCCCTCTTTGCAAATTTTTTTCCCTAATCTTTCCTAAATACATCCCCCAGAGCCTTCCCCCATAAATCCCCCCCTTTCACATTTTTACACCCCCGGATTGGGGCCTTTTTGCCCAACCATCTTCCCCCCCTACAAATTTTGGGTTTTTTCCCTTTCTTTGGGGACGTCTCTGTACAACAGCATTTTCTATCCCTTTTCCCCCATTTTGGCGTGGCCGTATGTGTCCTTCTCCATAACCCCAGTGTCCCACCCCGGCTGGGGGCCTCGAAGAAAACGAAATTTTTTTTGTTTCCCGGGGTGTGCAACCGCTTGAGAGGGATCTGGCACGGGAAAAAAAACGGGGGCCCGGGGAAGGAGGGTGAAATGGACAGGGTCGGAGGGCCGTTTAAGAGCCTGTGCATCCTCTCAGTCACTGAATTGCCTTGAGGGGGGTAGGGGGGCGTGTGCGAGATGATTTTGTCGTTTGGGAGAAATGCTGGAAATCCTTGCTGGTAAATTTTCCCCCCATTGTCCAGGACATGTTGCTGGGGTCCCTAGTCGGGCCAGGTACTGCCACATGGTCTTTTTTATGTGTGAGGTGTTTGGCCTTTAAGGGGGAAAAAACCTAAGAACCTACTGTAATGAAACGACTACCTCATAACATAGCGGTAACCTTGGCTCCGGCTATCATATCAGAAATCATCCCTATCTTCTCTAATGGTTTTTCCACTGGGGGTAATTCCTTCCAGGGGGGTTTTAACCCGCTATTTCCTTTGAATCTTTGACAAGTTACAATTTTTGACATACCACAACATCAACTTTAAGATTTGTCCAATGATGTTTTCCCGGCCCTTTTTAAAGGTTTTCTTTTGTCCCCAATGACCTGTAATTCCCTGCCAGTTGGAGAGCGGGGCAGTCATACTACAGAAATTATGAGACATAGGTAGGCTTTCCCTCTTTTTCTCCCCGGGCTTAAGTATTTCATTTTTTACGGCAAAATTTATCTAGGGGCTTTTGGTAAGGTTTGTAGGGAAATCGACCTCCTTCCAAATATTCCACTAAAATTTTTCCCCCACGGGTTCTTCCCTTGTCGTAGTTTAATTTTTGGATTTAACCCTAGCCAAGTAGCCTCGGGGGACGGATTTCCTCAACGGGACGTGACAGATGTCGGCAACAAAGTTACCCTTTTCCTTCGGTATTTAAAAACATAGTCGTATTCGCGTTTTCTAGGGTCCATCTGGGCATCCGGGGGGATTTTGTTTTTCTCTTTAATTGTTGTGAGGGGGGTGATCCGTACTATCTGAGCTGTAGCCCCAGAGATTGTGGTGGGAAAATTTCCTACAGGGGGAAACTACAGCCAATGCTTCCTTTTCGGGGCGAGTAAGGGTTTCCCCAAAATTTTAAAAATTTTTTGGAAAAGTACCCTATTGGGCAGTTTGATCATTAGATTGAAATTTTACTTAACTCCTCCACTGGGTGTTTCTCGGTCCGTCGTGAGGATGAAAGGTTCATGTATTTGCGCCCTACCAAGACGGTGCGTTAAACAAATGATTTGGAGTTCGAACGCTTGTTTTGGGACTCACTCGCCAGGCGAAAGGACTCGATTTTAGTTAAGTTGGTGAGAGGAGCAGAACTTTCGAAAAAGAAGGAAACATGTTTCCTGGAAAACCCCACATTCCAAGAAACGTCGGCTTTCCTTGCAGTTGTGGGAACTTTAATTTTTTATATGCTTCCACATTTTTCAGATCCGGTTACTTCCCCCTTTCGAGATTCGATGGCCCAGGGAAAATGACTTCTTTTAGTCCCAAAGTAGTTTGCGAGGTTTTTTTCACACCATTCGTGGTGAGGAGTTCGAAAAAAGGGTAAAGGGGCTCCAAACAGAGGGAAAATTTGGAGGCCCCTAGGATTAAGGGGTCCAGGTTTTTTGACCCCTCCCTTCTGAAAAAGAGGATTTAATACTGGGCCATTGCCCGGGAAAAAATAGCGGGCGGCAGTTTGGGGCCGAAAGGTAACGCCCAAACCGATTAAGGACACCCTCGTGAAAGGGGGTTTAGATCACGGCTTTTTGTCATCGAGTAATTCTGGAAGTATGCCCCGCGCAGTCTAGGGTAACATAAAAATTTTTTGACCCGCGGCTTTTCTACCAAATTCCCTAATCTTGGAAGTGGGTAGATGTCAGTGGCGAGGTGTTTATTTATGTGTCGATAGTCTAAACACATTCTTTTACTACCATCCAGTTTATTTACCAAGACAATTGGTGACAACCATGCGGCCGTGGATTGTTCTATGATATTTCGGTCTTCCATGTCTTGAAGCATATGTGAAATTAGCTCCTTTGCTTTCTCGGGATAGCGGTATGTAGGTCCTCGACTGGGTTGAGGGTCAGCCACTTTAATGTGAACCGGAGGACCGCTGATGAGTCCTAATTCATTCTGGTCTAAGATGAAAAGAGGGTCATTCTCTAGAATTACCTCTTGTAACTCTTTTTGTTCCGAAACCGGCAGGTGCTGCCATTTTTGTCCCTTAATTAATTCTTTCAGCCTTTGGGTTCGAGTTCCTTTTGGTTGTACTCTATTGTTTTCCGGTAGTATGTCATTGTGTATTTCATGAGTGGAGTTGATTTTTGCAGATGGAGGAATTTCTACCTTGTCGTATGAACCGAGGATAGTGCCTTTGCGAAAAACCTTTTCCTTCTTGGTATTATTCGTGAAAGGGAAGTAAATAGCACTTTCTGATGTCACTTGTACTAAGTAGGGGTGACTATTTTTACTGACTCTTTCCTGAGGATAGATAAGTAGGTCAGAACCTGGGATCTCTTTTACGTTGACAGACATAAATGTGGATTGGTAAGGGTTTATTTTTACCTGATTGAGAAGGCTTATTTGTGAGGAGGCCTGTGACGGACTTGTGAGTCCTACAGTATGTCTGTGTATTCTTTCGATTTTGTTTCTCTTTCGGCGAATATGATTAACTGCATGAGGGCTACCACCCCAGCGCATCGCTCTACTTTTCCCGTCCCATGTGAGGGTGGCCTTTGTGAGTATGTCACAACCAAGAAGCACATCACCGATGAGATAAGAGTCTGGGACAACCGGGAACCATTTTTTACATTTTTGTTCATCACTGATTTCAATTTCCGCCCATATCATACCGATAATTTTCAACGGTGTATCTGTGATTCCCACGAGGTGAGGAGGATTTCGTCGTAAATTTATTTCCCCTCCGATTCGTTTTGCGGTACATTCTTTGATTAATGTATAACCACTCCCCGTGTTTACTATGGCTTCTACTATTTTCCCGTTGATATTTACATGGATAGTGGGTGAAATATCGTCACCGTCTAGTCATGATTGTTGCTTTGGGCTGTGGGCGTGGCTCGGGGTTTGGTTGTTACTTCCCGTACGTTCGCGGGCGCGTCCAGGACAACCACGATTTCTCCTCCGGCATCCGGATCTACGACAATCGAAACAATGACCTAATGGAGGTTTTCTCCAACATTCCTGAAGGGTATGTGTTTTCGTCTGACAATAGGCGCAGTACTTGCGAGTGGGTGTTTCAAATAGTGGGGGTCTTTCGTTTTTCTCTTGGGCCAAACGGGTCTTAAGTTCTCGGACTTGTTGTCTTAGTTCCTCCACTTCGTCTTTGGTGGTCTCGGGGTTTGGGGAGTGTATAGGCTTATCGGTTTCTTTCTCGTCCAGCACTTTTCCTTCTTTCTTATGTGCCGGGATCTTGTTAACCCTTGGAGTGTGTCTCTCTTCGAGCAGTTGGCGTTCGTGCTCGAGACGGTCTATGAATTTTTTAAGGGGATATCCTTCATCCAGGAATCCTTCTAGTTTCTTTCGCGACGCGGCTGGTAGGACGTACCGCAGTTTTCTCTTTATGGTCTTATCACGGTTGGGGAATTTTTCATTTGGGAATTTAGTCGCAATCACCGCATGTTGGCAAATAAAACGATGGGTGAAAGCTTGAGGAGATTCCCCCCAGTCGTAACCCATTGCCTCCAATTTCTGCCAGGCTCTATCAACACTCACTTCGGTGGCGAACTCGGTTTCGAAAAGATTTCTAAGTGCTGCCCAAGTTTCTATTTTATGGTTTGCTTGATAGTTGTGAATTAAGATTGAGAGTTCTGAGCTCACTCTCCCTTTTGCAATTTGGATGCGTGTCGCGTCGCTCGAGCTACATTGCTCTATTAATTTAAAGAACATTTGGAGGCGGGCCGTTGCGTCGAGGCCTTGTAGTTGATGTAACTCCAATAATGAAATATCTCGAGGTTTGGTGAGTCCCTCTTTCACGCTATTCATGGATAATTGAGGGGTATGGAAAGGGTTTGTTTGATTTAGCTGTGTTCTTAATTCATCCACTAAATCTTCTAACCGTCTCACTTTGTCTGCACCTTCTTCCTCCTCCTCCTCCGTTTTCACCTCGGGAAATATGGTATCTTCCCAACTCATGATGACGCTGGACAAACACCTCTTATAGACGCGGGTAGGGACTCGATTCCCGTGTTCCGTCGGTCAACAGGACACTCGGGTTTCCCGTGACTAATAGGTGTGGTTCTCCGCCGTTTCTGGTTCATTCATCTCTAGATGACCCCTGATTACTGTTAACAGCTTGTCATTTACTTTATTTCTTCCCTCATTTATCCAATGAACGCCGTCGGATGCCAAGGTGTTTACGTATAGTGAGGTATTGAAATGTATGACTTGGTTGTTCCTTGAGTTCTTTATTCTTTTATTTATTGAATTTTGTACCTTTTTATAGTCATCCGTGCTAATGGGTCCTCTTCGGACAGGCCACCCGAAACACAGTGAGGAGGCCCAGGAAGGGAGGAACGGGAAACCAGAGCGACCCTAGGTGGCGGCCCAGGGGAAGACAGTATGCCCGGAGTGAAAAGCCCGGGACTAGGAGCACTCGAACCAGGAAGACCCGCATCGGTTATGCCACCCAAGCTCCAGGAGGCCACCCTGCCGCTGGCGAACGTGCGGGGACTGCCCTTCCAGACAAAAGGAGTCCTGGCGTTCCCTGCGGGGCCCCTACCCGCAACCCCCCGACCGAGAGGGTCTGGGGGCCTGAGGAGACACCAGCCCGACGGTGGGGGAGGGGGGGGGGGGACGAGGCGAGACACCGTAGCAGGAAAGGCTCCGACAAGACCCCCGAAGCGAAGGGGCCAATCCGGAGAACCTGGTGTCGAGACATCACCGGCAGGCCACGAAAGGCCTCATGCCGAAGGGCCAAGCGGCCAGCGACGGCCCCGTCCTCGAGGAGGGGGTCACCGAACGCGGCACACGCGGTCGCCAGCCCCCGCCAGACAGCAGATAGCGAGACCAGGGCTGGGACTGGCCACCAAGAGAAAACCACCTGACCACCCGTGCACCCTCCTGGCGAAAGTCAGGCAGGCAAACGACGCCAGCACCGGCACTCAAGCAAACAAGTCGGAGGAAACACCCCCGGAGGGACGAGGGAAGACGCAAGTGGAAGGCTCCGCAGCAAAAAGGAAGGAGGAAGCCCCCGGCAGACAGGAAGCAGGGAGGTGGAAGACCACGAACCGCCACCTTTCCGGAAGGCCACAACCCCATCCCCGTTCGAGCACTCCCAGCATGACATCGCCGAAGCCCGCAGTCGCAGAAGCAAACCCTGGCGAGAGGGACGCGGAAGAGGGTGACCTGTGACTCAGTCGAGGCGAAGAACAGGTCCCGGTTGGTAAATGGACCTCCATTCACACCAGTAAGGTGATCACAGAGACCATCCACCCCAACCACTCCAGAGGAACGGGGGGTGAGGATGGGGAAGGCCCCGGGGACGCCCGCCGAACCGGAGCAGCGACGTCCCTACCCTGGAAGGCCACGACCCGCGAACCGCGGTGAAGGGGAGGGGCAGAATACACCACCATATCCTCATCCATTATCAGCATGACCGACGGCGACCGAAATGAAGCAGAGGCAGCAGGCTGAAAAGCGTGAGACGAGGAGCGGTGAGGACGAGACGAGAGGTGAGACGATGTGAGACGAGGAGGACGAACAGCCGAGGCCCAGACGGGAACCCAGAGCCCCGTCTGGCCAGGACAGACGGAAGTGGTGGCGGGTGCGAGACTCCAAGGCCCGCGACCAGAAATCCATAAGGACAGCAAAGGCCCCGCCGGGAAGGCAGGGCACAACGCCCTCCAGAAAAATGACCGTCAGCCAGCAACGCCCGACCGGGCACCTTTCAGGACGGTAGAGGGCTGACCGGAGGCACGGGGCATGCGAGGAGCAGAGCTTGATTCACCGGGACGTGGGCTGGGCTGAGCAGGGCGGCAGCCCTGGGCTTTGCAGAGAAACCTCCGAAAAGGGAGGCAAAACAGGGAGAGGGAAGGGACGAACCGCAGAACGAAACGCCCTCACCCCACAAGCAGAGAAGGACCTTATTCGGACGGTGCGAGCCACAAACCACCAAACACCCTGCCCCGCCCCCAGCCGCGAACGGAGAGGGGGAAAGGGGGGGGAGGAGAGGGCGGAGCCCCAGGCGCCAAACGAAGGCAAAGAGGGCAGGAAATGGAGTCAGGTAGCAAAGCCACTAACGACAAAGCACCGGGCGCCTCCACCAACACCGACCAACTCTCCCTCCCGGAGGGGGAAGTAGAGGGGCGGGAGAAGGGGCCTTACCATGACCAAAACTTCGCACTCCAGCCCGACGCGGCAAGTCACGAACGGCCGCAAGCCCCGCCCGTCCCCCGGAGAGGGGACGGGTGGGGGCGGGCATAGTCCCAGGTGCCAAGAATCACCACGTTCCCTTATCCCCTCCTTGAAAAGGAACGCAAAGAGGGCAGAGAATGGAAGAGTTGAGTAGCAACGCCATGAAAGACAAAGCTCCAGGCGACGCCTCAACCACCGACCCAATGCCCCTCCCGGAGGGTGGGGGTAGAGTGGTGGGAGGATCCAGGCCAAGACTGCATCGAAGCACACCTGCCCCGACGAGGTAAGCCACGACCCGCTGCACGCCCCGCCCCGACCCACGGAGAGGAGATGGGGCGGGAGGCGGTGCGAATCCCTAGGCACCAAGAAACACCACGCACCCTCTCCCCTACCTGGCAATGAAGGCAAAGAGGGCAGGGAACGGAGGAGTCGAGCGGCCAAAGCCACGACGCGACAGCACTCCGGGCGTCGCCCTCTTCCAACACTGATCCATACCCCCACCCGAAGGGGGGGGCAGAGGGGCGTGAGGGGTGACAGGGCAGGACGGCTGAATCGTCGCACACCGGTCCCCATGTGTCGAGGCAGGAATCAACAGCAAACCGGGCAGCGCCCCCCACCAACACCGACCCCCCCCCCCCCCGAAGGGAGGCTGGGCAGAGTGGCGAGAGGGGGGGGCGGCAGCGGCAGGAATCCTCAGGCCCATGAATCACCACGCTCCCTCTCCCCTTCCTGGCAAGGAAGGCAAAGAGGGCAGGGAATGGAGCAGTCGAGCAGCCAAAGCCACGACGCGACAGCACTCCGGGCGTCGCCCTCCACCAACACTGACCCATATCCCCACCCGAAGGGGGGGCAGAGGGGCGTGAGGGGGGGCCAGGGCAGGACGGCTGAATCGTCGCACTCCGGTCCCCACGTGTAGAGGCAGGAATCGACAGCAAACCGACAGCACAGCGCCCTCCCGTAGAGGGGGGTGGGGGGGGGGTGAGGAGGGCTGAAAGAGGACACACACCTCCGCCCCCCAAAAAATGGGGGCGCAGAATGATGAGCGCCGCCCCGGACGGCCGCCCCGGAAATGGGAACCCGGGGCCAAAACATATATAGCACATATACATCATATGTCAAACATATAAACAAATAGCTATAAACCTATATAACTATATGCTACAAAGGACGGGGCCCTGCCCCGTCCCCACAGAACGAGGATGGGCGGGGCGGGCCAGAGTACACGTGGCAACCAGAAGGCCCCGAAAGCCCTGCCCCGAGACATAGGGCGTAGGCGTAGGTGTAGCCCCGGCCGCCAGTAATCACCACGGACGTCCCATTCGCCACCCCGAAGGCAAAGCCAAAAGGGCAGAGACAGACACCGGCTGGAAAAAGGGGGCACCCTGACGTCCCCCAAAATGGGGAAAGAAGAGGGAAGGTACGTCGCCCTTGCCTCCCCGATAAACCAATGGATTACCGGGGCAATAATGAACGGGATTAAAACAACTAAACCCCACACTCCTCCATCTAAAACACGAGAAAGCAAACAGTTGCTCAATATATTACAGACCAGAGAATGTCAACAACACGTGTAACAGGAGGAAGGCAGGTAGGTGTTGACTAAGCGATGGGCAAAAACAGTATGAAAAGTAACCGCACAACCCTAGACGAAACTTCGAAAGTGGTTCCAAATTTTTCCAATCACGTCATCTTTCAACCGTTTCCTCATTTCCTTTCTATCTGTTAAAAAAAACCCACTGAATAGATAAAAAAAAAACTGAACGTACATTAAATTCATCATTTCTAAACCCTATTCTAATACACTGATATAGCAATAACGTGACAGAGCAGTTAATAGTTTATCTTTAAGAGTCTTTTGATTGCCTCACAGAATTCTAACCTCGCCTAACTACCTCAATAACCACTAAACTTACTTAACTACCGGTGTGGGAATTTATGTCACACACATATATTTAATATGAGGTCTTACCTAATCAAAACCCATATTCTATCTCATCCCGACACAATACCCCAGCTAATCAACTAACTAGGATACTTATCGGTGGATAGTAGGGTTGAATTACGTAGGCTTGATTAATACTGCCTGTTCCGTGATACGAAGTGGTCGCCGTGATCGACAGAGGCGGAGGGCTGGAGCAAAGCCGTCTCTATGTAGAAAGCCTGCGTATACAGACGGCTTTGGCTGGAGGCGGTGTGTATTGTTATGGGCGTCAGTAGGTTTTCATAACCCAGTTATCCATGACGCGCGGCTATAATCACTTGTGTTGAATTTTAACACGTCCTATTGTTTTATCACTTATATGTGCAACATTAACGTATGTACAAATCTCTTCATTATAATCAGAGAAGAGATATTAATCCTGTGGGAACTGGTAGTGTACTATACTTGTACTTGTACTTATAGACAAGCACGTATATTTAATAAGATGTTAACTCGATAGAGGTGTGGAGTGTACTGATAGTATATTAGATGTTACTCCGCGAGGGTCTGGAAAAGTACTGAATTTCCAAGCGGCGACGAGGCCCGGCTACTAATCCTTAGCCACGTGTATACTTCCAGATGACCTAGACTCTAATGACGATAGCCAATGACCGCGCTTCAAACCAAGGTGCTAATTATATAAGGTGCAAATGGTTAATAGCACTGAGAATGTTCATTAATATTATCCCAGTACTTATCATTTACTTAAATTACCTTAAATAATACCCATTACCATTTAGATTATATATATATACATCCCTATACGCACCCCTATGATGAGCGGACAATAACTTCCTCACTAGGGGGGGGGGGGGAAACAAACCACCACTCTACCAATTATGAGAGGGTGGTTGGTGGATAATTTCCACAACCGGTACTTAAGTAGACTACTCATATGGATTGTTTCTCGCTCAATGGAAGATGACACAAGGCAGGATAAAGTCACACCCAATAGGTAGAAAAGGATGAATAATAGACCTTAAATAAACCATGAGGAGGTAGGATAGAAGGACGAGCTGAAAAATGTAAACAATGACCACCACCATCACCACCTCGGCCAGCCAATCACAGCCCTCCAAGCCTCAGCGCCGACCAATCAGCATCGAGATACCTTACTGTGTTACCAACTCAATGGCAAAACATATAATTCTACCTAACTTAGTATTATACATAGACAATATTTAGTATAAGGACCGTAAACTAATGAAAATGTTTTAGTATAGTATCCCAGTAGGTGAAATAGCCAAGGGAAGAGTTGACTAGTGTGTTAACTAAGGAGACGTAGTTGAAGAGGAGATATGATGCGATACTAAGCGTCAAAAGTCACAAGAAGAAGATACTCCTCCTCCTCCTCCTCTTCTCCTATTTCTTCTTCCTCCTCCTTTTCTTCTATTTCCTTTCCCTCCTCCTCCTCCTCCTCTTCTGACTCTCATTCACAGCTACTCTCTTGTGACAGGTGGACCTCAGCCGCCATTTAAAGATGGTTATAATACGGTGAGTTATAATAGGGTAAAGATAAGATAGGAATTACTATAAGATAAAATAAGAAGATAATAATTACGTTAAGAGACAAAATAAGATGTATTAATAATAAGCTAATAATTATGATAAAGAGAAAGTTGTATTAGGGAAATTTTTGAACACGTAGGTTAAAAGAAGATATTAAGTTATGAGGAGAAAGATAAGTAGATTTATAATACGCTAAAGATAATAAGATAATAATTAAGATTAGAGAGACTTGCAGTAACAAAGGAAAATTTCGGAACAGGTAGGTGAAAAGAAGATATTAAATTATTAGGAGAAAGATAAGTAGAGTTATAATCAGGGCTTGGAAATGGTTTAAGGGAACGAAAACGAAAACCGAAACGAACGAAATTATGCTCGGAACAAAAACGGAAACGAAAACGTTATCGTATTTACTGTTCCGGAGCAAAAACGCTATTTTGAAATCCCTGTAACCGGTTAATAACGTTATTTTTTCGTTCCATGCCATATTTGGTCACTAATCCATTTTCACTTCCATTAGCCAAATTATTTAAGTAAATGCATCTGTATTACATACATACATTAATTAAGTCTACTGTATTTGTTCACTTGGCAATTGACGATGTGGTTTTGTTTCAAATAGTATCATATGCACCACTTTTCATTTTATTTGTGAAGAATAACTATTTTTTACCTTTTATAATTATGAACTTATGTCTTCGTGATATGCATCACGTTCCCTTATTTTATTACACCTTCCAATCGTGCAATCGTTAAACTATTATACTGCAGTTTGGTTTAAGAATATGCTTAGATTAATATCCAGTATTCGAAAAGGGATTATATATCGTGAGTATGTGCTTAAATGTTTAACTGTGCTCATAGTCTAATGCTTGGTGCGCCGAATTTCGGTGTGAGTGTCCTAAGTTCGAGTCCTTGGAGTACCACATGTAGTAATTGATCTCATTGATTAGGTATATTTAATTAGTGGGCTGGTGATATTACGAATTAATATAGTTTTACCATATATAATATTAATAAATAACTAGTTATTCATGTCTTTACGACGACTGAGATTGCATACTCCTACACTACGCTTCCTGTATTGTATATGTAAATGTGTTGCCTTAATTAAGTCGTATAATAATATAGTTCTTACGACATCTAAGGGTTTGATTTTGTTGGATACTATGCACCATGAAATGTATGGCTTTATTACCATCTTTAAAAATGTAGTCATGTATAGGCATTATTATTTATTACGGCTAATAGCATAATAGTATATTTTGGGGAGGCGATAGCGGAGTGGTTAGCGTCTCCGACTGACGTTCTCGGTGACCCGAGTTCGATCCCCGAAGAATACCCCCCCAAAAACCTTTCTGCACCGTCGAGTGGCCTAAGAACACCCACATGCTCTGCTCATCAACTCTAACTTCGATTGCGAGTGCATCGGAGGACACAGGGGGGCGGCATGAGCCTCTAATCACAGGCGTCACTATAAAAATCCTGCCTGCGCCACCACGGGCGAGGACCAACCATCAGAGCCCTCAAGTGAACCTCCAGAGTCTACCATCCGAGCCCTGGGTCACCACTGCCTACAGGCGCTATAGACATAGATGTGAAGAAAACAAAAAAAAAAAATTCATTACATGGTTTGAGAATAACGTTCTAACCGGTTTTCATTTCGTTCTAACCGGTTCAGGAACGTTATGTTTGGAGGAGGAACGCAAAACGAAACGTTAATAATACTGTTTCTGATCGGAACGAACCGTTTGAGAAATTATTTCGTTTTCAAGACCTGGT
>JACEEZ010022981.1:50000-57500 GCA_016584305.1 Chionoecetes opilio | reverse complement strand
TCTCTCTCTCCTCTCTCTCTCTCTCTCTCTCTCTCTCATATCACTTGAATCCTAATATAAACTAAACTCTTATTTATTTCAAGCAATTTCATTCTTTTTTCCAATCACTAACTTTTTTTCTCTAATTTCTTAAAACAACAGCAAAAAATATTCTCTTTTTTCTTTCACCTTGCATTCGTTAGACAATTTCTTCATTATACATTTTCTTTTCTTTCTTCTTTTTAACCCATTTATATCATCGCCCTTTTCTTTTAAAGTAATCGTCCAGACCCAATTTTTTTTTTGCCTAATTATGTTGAATGTACATTCAAAACACCTAATCCACCAAAAATAATTGATTTCCAGGCCTGATTTTCGTAAAAACACGACTTTTGTAAAAAGCGAGAAAAATAAATGTTCTTCCCTCCAACAGGGCTACGCATGTTATTGATGACGTCACGAGAGGAAAGCTCCAATGTAAACAACACTCGTCTGCCTCTGTGAGACCTGTCGGCAAATGTTATGATGAGCGATTGTACTTCGGTGTCAGACAGTGAATCTGTCGCTGTAATAGATCTAGAGTACGATGCTCAATCTGAGACCGAACTAAATGACGCTGCTCACGTATATGAGGAAAACGAACATCAGATTGTGATGGGAGCCCAACCCTATATGTTTGAGCCAGAGTACGAGGTGGATGAACAGGTGTTAGCGGTGCCTGCTGAGGTTCAACACTACTACACACACAAACTCTTCTACACACACACACAAACACTACTACACACACACAAACATTACTACACACACAAAAACATTACTACACACACACACACACACACACACACTACTACACACACACACACAAACACTACTACACACACACACAAACACTACTACACACACACACAAACACTACTACACACACACACACAAACACTACTACACACACCCCACACACACACACACACACACACACAAACACTATTACACACACACACAAACACTACTACTACACACACACAAACACTACTACACATACATACACACACAAACACTACTACACACACAAAACACTACTACACACACACACAAACACTACTACACACATACAAACACTACTACACACACGCACAAATACGACTACACACACACACACAAACACTACTACACACACACAAACACTACTACACACACACACAAACCTACTACACACACACAAACACTACTACACACACACAAACACTACTACACACACACACACCACACACACAACCACTACAAACACACCACACAAACACTACTACACACACACAAACACTACTACACACACACAAACACTACTACACACACACACACACACACTACTACACACACACACACTCATACACTAGTACACACACACACAAACACTACTACACACACACACACACACACACTACTACACACACACACACATACAAACACTACTACACACACACCAACACACACACACACACACAACACACACACACACACACACACACACACACACACACACACACATACACTACTACACACACACACACACACAAACACTACTAACACATACACACAAACACTACTACACACACACACACCAAACACTACTACACACACACACAAACACTACGACACACACACACAAACACTACTACACACACACACAAACACTACTACACACACACACACACATACACAAACACTACTACACACACACACAAACACTACTACACACACACACAAAACACTACTACACACACAAAAACAAACACTACTACACACACACAAACACTACTACACACACAAACACTACTACACACACACACAAACACTACTACGCACACACACACACAAACACTACTACGCACACACACACACACACACACAAACACTACTACACACACACACAAACACTACTACACACACACAAACACTACTACACACACACAAACACTACTACGCACACACACACACACACAAACACTACTACGCACACACACACACACACAAACACTACTACGCACACACACAAACACTACTACACACACACAAACACTACTACACACACACAAACACTACTACACACACACACAAACACTACTACACACACACACACAAACACTACTACACACACACAAACACTACTACACACACACAAACACTACTACACACACACAAACACTACTACACACACACAAACACTGCTACGCACACACACATACACAAACACTACTACGCACACACACACACACACAAACACTACTACGCACACACACAAACACTACTACTACACACACACACACACACACACACACACACACACACACACACACACACACACACACACACACACACACCACACAAACACTACTACACACACACACACAAACACTACTACACACACACACACACAAACACTACTACACACACACACAGCAGCGCGGGAAGAGGAGCCTTCCTCCCGTGACGTCACCGAGCCGTGGCGCATCGTCTGCCAGTTGCCAGCAGCGTTTTCGAAGCTCGGGGAATTTACAGATTTTGATTGCGGATTATTAAAAAACGGCTGACTGGATGCAAAAAGTGACAACATATTGTTGATACACTCGATAATGGCTATACTCTAACTACATCAAATCAGGAATGATGAAATGGTCTGGACGATTACTTTAAACTAATTTCTACCATCTTCCTTCTTTTAAACTCTCTCCCTCTTCTTTTCCACCCTTCTTTAAATTAAATACTATCATCTTCCTTCCTTAAAACTATCTCCCTTTTCTTCCCTATCATCGTCCTCTTCTTTTACATTCCTCACATCACCACCACACTGACTACCTTGTAATTATCTACCTATCATCTATCTTCTTCTCGCCTAATTTACCTCAAATAACCAAAAATAAACCTCAAATAACATAAGAACATAAGAAAATAAGAAAGCTACAAGAGGCCGCGAGGCCTACACGTGGTAGTTCCTGTCCCCTAACACTACCTACATCCACCTTTCATCACCATCCATGAACCTATCCAGCTCCTCTTTAAAGCTCCCTAATGACTCCGCACTAACTACCTGTCTACTGAGACCATTCCATTTGTTCACAACCCTATTTGTGAACCAGTTTTTCCCTATTTCCTTTCTAAATCTACGCTTTTCCAGCTTGAATCCGTTACTTCTTGTTCTACCCTGGTTAAAAGCCGTAAGAACTTTTCCTACCTCTCCTTTATTAAATCCCTTTATCCACTTAAAAACTTCTATCAGATCGCCCCTTACTCTGCGTCTCTCGAGTGAGTGTAATTTTAATAACTTCAATCTCCTCTCATAACTAAAGTTACGCATCCCTTGTATAATTTTGGTCATCCTTCTCTGCACTGTTTCTAACAACAGTTTCTTTTATCCATCCTCTAATATGGAGACCAAAACTGAACCGCATAGTCTAGGTGAGGCCTGACTAGAGCCATATAAAGCTTTAGAATAACTTCCGCACTTCTACTTTTAACACTTCTGGTAATGAATCCTAATACTCTATTAGCTCTATTTCTGTCCTCAATACATTGTTTCCTAGGTCGGAAGTCTGGGCTCACCCTCACTCCAAGATCTGTTTCACCTTCTGATCTTTTCAGCAATACATTGCTTATGGTGTATCTATTACCAGGGTTTTTTCTACCAACATTCATAACGCTGCATTTATCAATATTAAATTCCATCTGCCATCTGACTGCCCACTCGTTAAGTTTATCTAAGTCTCCCTGCAATATGTTTACATCAGACTGTGATCCAATAATCCTACCTAACTTAGTATCATCAGCAAACTTGCTGATATCACTGCTAATCCCACTATCCAAGTCGTTGATGTAAATCAAAAATAGCAATGGACCCAAAACAGACCCTTGTGGAACTCCACTTGCCACCAGTCCCCAATCAGATTTAGAACCATTAATTGTAACCCTTTGTTGCCTATTACTTAGCCAAGCTCTGATCCAATGAAGAACCTTCCTCTCTATACCATGAGCCCTAACCTTATTTAAGAGTCGCTCGTGTGGTACTTTGTCAAATGCCTTACTAAAGTCCAGATATATTATATCATAATCCTTATAATTATCTGCCGTCTCATAAACTTTCCTATAAAAACTCAATAAATTGGTGAGACATGACCTACCCTTGGTGAATCCATGTTGTGAATCACTGATCAAACTATGTTTATCTAAGTGCTCTCTAATGTTTTTTGCAATAATAGATTCCAATAATTTACCCACCACTGATGTTAGACTTACGGGTCGATAATTTGACTTTAGTCCTCTGTCTCCCTTCTTAAATATGGGAACAACATTTCCTTTCCTCCACAATAATGGCACATCGCCTATCTCAACCGATTTCCTAAAAATGTGCACTAACGACTCACTAACAACCTCCTTGCATTCCTTTAATACCCTGGGATACACTTCATCTGGTCCTGGTGATTTAAAATTTTTCCTTTTATCTATACCCTCTTCCACCACTTCCCTAGTTATCACAATATCTTTGAGTTTCTCCTCATCGCTTCCTTTGAACATCTGTTCACTATCAGGTCTCGTCTGTGTATCCTGCTCCGTAAAAACACTTAAGAAATAATCATTTAGACTTTTACACATATCCTCATCCGTATTTAAGACCGCACCCTGTCCTGACCTTAACGGCCCAACTAATTCCCTTGTCTTTGTTTTATATACCTGATAGAACCCTTTTGGGTCCCTTTTCGCCTGTTCTGCGAACAGGCAATATAACCTCAAATTGCTTAAAATAAAATAAAGTAAACCTAAAATAACCTAAAACTAAATAAAATAAACCTAAAATAACCTAACACTATATAGAATAAACCTAAAGTAACCTAAAATAACCTAAAAATAAATAAAATAAACCTAAAATAACCTAAAATAACCAAAAACTAAATAAAATAACCTAAAATAAACCTAAAATAAACCTCACATAACCTAAAACTAAATAAAATAAACCTAAAATAACTTAAAATAAACCTCATATAACCTAAAATAACCTAAACTAAATAGAATAAACCTAAAATAACCAAAAAAAAACTAAAACTAAAATAACCAAAAAATAAACCTCAAATAACCTAAAACCCAATAAAATAAACCTTCCCCTCCCCTTTCACCTCCCTTCTTAAATTTATATCATATCCATTTTCTTTTACATACCCCACATTCACCCTGACTACCTTTAAATCATCTACCTATTATATTATCTATCTTCTATCTATCTATTAACTATCTATCTATCTATCTATCTATCTATCTATCTATCTACCTATTACCTATCTCCTATCACATGAATTTCTAATATCTCTTTCTTTTACATTCCCTACATTCCATACTAACTACTTCTATACTAAATTATCTACGTATCATATATCTTCTAACTATCTATCTATTATCTATTTATCTATACCTTGCCTTCTCGCCTCCCTTTCTCCCCTAATCGACGGTTTAAAGTCTTTCTATCAATTCTATTCTTATTCCAATCGATCACTTTTGGTTCTCTCATTTCTTCAAACAACAACAAAAAATATCCTCTTCTTTCTTTCATATTTCATTTGTTAAACAATTCCTCTTTTTATAAATTTTCTTTTCTTTCTTCATTTCAAGTAATTTCTATCAGCTCCCTTCTTTTTAATCAATTTATATCACCTACCTTTTACATGTACTTGTATACATTTATACATGCATTTACACATCTTCTACCTGTATACATTCCCCACATTCCGACACTGACTACCCTAAATTACAGAGCATTTTTTAAACAAATCTTACTGGGCGACATTCTTTGGATATCCAGAAAGCTAAAGGCCTACCTGTTAAAATAGTTTTTTGGATACATCAACTTCACCCTTTTGTATGCTGTGTATAAATAAAGATCATATGCAGTAATATGAGTGCACTTCTGGATCTAACACACACAGATAAGATGAACCATTGTATCCAGGAAGGATTTTATGAACAAATATCTTGTCGCCCAGTAGCTTAAAATTGTTCTTACTGGGCGACAGTTTTCCATCACGGGGAGACATTTTGGTCGCCCAGTTGTGATGTTAAAAATTGCACTGCTAAATTATCTACCTATCATCTATCTTCTCACCTCTCACCTGCCTTTCCCCCCTAATCATGTGACAGGGTGGGCCACGGGTGTTACAATTTACCTGGCTACATAATTATCCTGTTACCGTCACCTAGTATTGATTAGGCTGAATACAGATTAATTGAAGTGTGTAACATATATATTTTATCCCACTTTTGCTGTTGCCCTTGACATATCAAAAGCTTTTGATAGAGTCTGGCACAAATCTTTAATTTCCAAACTACCCTCATTCGGTTTCTATCCTTCTCTCTGTACCTTCATTTTAAGTTTCCTTTCAACCGTTCTATTGCAGCTACTGTAGACGGACATTGTTCTCTCCTAAATCTATCAATAGTGGTGTTCCCCAGGGTTCTGTCCTATCACCCACTCTCTTTCTATTATTTATTAATGGATCTTCTAAGTCTAACTCAAAGCTCTATCCACTCCTACGCTGATGATTCTACCCTGCATTTTTCAACGTCGTTTATTAGACGTCCAACTCAACAGGAACTAAGTGATTCACGGAGAGATGCCACCGAGCGCCTAACTTCTGATCTTTCTATAATTTCTGATTGGGGCAAAGCAAACCTTGTTTTGTTCAATGCCTCAAAAACCCAATTTCTTCACCTATCTACTCGACAAAACCTACCAGATAGCTATCCCCTCTTCTTCAATGACACTCAACTGTCTCCTCTTCTACAATGAACATCTAGGACTATCCTTTACTAAAAATCTGAACTGAAATCTCACATCTCATCTCTTGCTAAAACAGCTTCTAAGAAGTTAGGTGTGCTGTGGCGTCTGCGTCCTTTTTTTTCCCCCTCCCAATTGCTTGCTCTCTACAGGGGCCTTATCCGCCCATGTATGGAGTATGCCCTCACATGTTTGGGGAGGATCCACTCATACAGCTCTCCTAAACAGGTTGAGTCAAAAGCTTTTCGTCTCATCAACTCCTCTCCTCTGACTGACTGTCTTCAATCTTTAAATCACCACCGCAATGTTGCTTCTCTTGCTCTCTTCTACCGTTATTTTCATGCTCACTGCTCTTCTGAACTTGCTAACTGCATGCCTCCCCCACTCCCGCGGCCTCGCTGCACAAGACTTTCTACTCATTCTCATCCCTATTCTGTCCATCTTCCTAATGCAAGAGTTAATCAGTATCTTTACTCTTTCATCCCTTTCACTGGTAAACTCTGGAACTCTCTTCCTGTTTCTATTTTTCCACTTTCCTATGACTTAAATCTTTTCAAAAGAAGAGTAACAAGACACCTCCCGAACTAAATTGGCCTACCCCTCTGTTTGTATTTTATTCTCTTACTGTCTTCTTTATAGGGACTGGCAATTAAGCGAGCTTTGTGCTACCCATTTTTGTTGTGCCCTTGGCCAGTTCCTTGTGATGTAAA
>JACEEZ010022981.1:0-45000 GCA_016584305.1 Chionoecetes opilio | reverse complement strand
TTGGAATTATATGTACAATTGTTTTCCTTATTAATCTTGAAAATGGAAAAAAAATCAGAGGGCTATACAATTTTCTCTTTTGTATATATGTGTGTGTGTATTCATCTAGTTGTATTTTACAGGGCCAGAGCAATGCTCGTGTGGCCCCGTCTCCATATCAACATTTTTATCATTCATCCTTAGTGCTAATTAGGTGGACTCGGTAGACAGGTAGTTAGTGAGGAGTCATTAGAGAGCTTTAAAGGGAGGCTGGATAAATTCATGGATAGGGATGAAAGGTGGATGTAGGTAGTGTTAAGTAAGAGGAACTACCACGTGTAGGTCTCACGGCCTCTTGTAGCTTCCTTATTTTCTTATGTTCTTATGTTCTTAAGTGATACCCTGACAAAGTTGAGGCGCGTGGCATGCTAAGCAACACTGCACACTTAGACTCTACCCATGGAAACCTGTGGTGCATTATTTCCCTCATGAAGTGATGCAGTGTTGCATCCTGAATTAACTGATTTAACCCCTTGAGGCCCAGAACGTAATTTTCATAGTAATATAGCCACCATTCGACGATTTTAATGAACATAAGCAATATTATATAGATATGACCTGTTTAATATCCTTGTCCATTAGCTAATTTGGTTTATTTAGTTACTTTTTCATAGTTTTATGGCTAACAACAGACAATTTCATATAGCAAAGGAAAGATCTGGGCGTGAAAGGGTTAAAAAGTTGGTCATGAACATGATATTGTGGGTTGAAGTTGAAGTTTGTTGAAATGAAGCTCCTAAAAGGAAGCATATACTTTACATGTATTTTGTGATGAGTAAAATTAGATCCCAAAGCCACATTCCACATTCCTACGGTCCACCTACCTGTCATCCTTAGTTAGTTAGTGTGTGTGTGTGTGTGTGTGTGTGTGTGTGTGTGTGTGTGTGTGTGTGTGTGTGTGTGTGTGTGTGTGTGTGTGTGTGTGTGTGTGTGTGTGTGTGTGTGTGTGTGTGTGTGTGTGTGTGTGTGTGTGTGTGTGTGTGTGTGTGTGTGTGTGTGTGTGTGTGTGTGTGTGTGTGTGTGTGTGTGTGTGTGCGTGTGTGTGTACAGTTTCCCTTGTTAATTACAGGTGTGGTGTGTATGTCTACCTGCCGTACAGCCCCCCAGGTGGTGCAGGACAGGTGGTACAGGTGGCTACGTGGACGTCGGCAGATGGTCTTGTCTCTCTCGCCCCCTTCCCTCTCTTCTCCGATAAATATTCCAAGTAAGAGTTTAGATTGTGACTGATTTTAGATTTATATTTTAGGTTTAGATTATATTTGGATTATATTTTGATTGGAAAAGTGAAGAAATATATACTTGTCATTGATTTAAGTAGTATTACACGTACTATTATTGCTACTAACTACTATCTACTACTACTACTACTACTACTACTACTACTACTACTACTACTACTACTACTACTACTACTACTACTACTACTACTATTACTACTACTACTACTACTATTACTACTACTACTACTACTACTACTACTACTACTACTACTACTACTACTACTACTACTACAACTACAACTAATTCTACTCCAAAAACGAGACTTACTGATCATTTGCAACCACCACCACTACTACAACAACCACCACTACAACAACCACCACAACAACTACTTCTACAACAACACCTTCTACAGGTTCCACGGCGGCATAGTTAACATCACGGCTCTCAACTTTATGCCTGACTGGGGGCAGGATGTCACCACCACCACCACCACCACTGCCAACATCACCGCCGTATTCAAGGGGTCCAACGCTCGGCTACTCTCCGCAATGGCTCACAAACTTAATTTCTCTGTCACACTTCTGCCTAGCGCGACCTGGGATGATGTAGGTATTGACGTGCTTATCTATCTATCTATCTATTAACCCCTTCACGCCCAGGTCTTTCCATCTATATTAATAAAAGCGAAAGTGTGTGTGTGTGTGTGTGTGTGTGTCGGTGTGGGTGTGTGTGGTGTGTGTGTGTGTGTGTGTGTGTGTGTGTGTGTGTGTGTGTGGTATAGGTTCCGCCCCCCGTGGCGGAATCCCATCATATACCACATTTTTGGAACCAGGTTGACCAGGGGAAGGTTTTAAGCCCACGTATGAGATCCATGTATCCGATCACTTTTTCTTCTTCTTATTTTTAGCAGCCTATTAGCGATAATTGTGAAAAAAAAGTGGGTTGCGAGAATTAGAGAGAACTGCAACTCCGAAATGCCAGTGGTCGCTGGTAGTTTTAACTCACAATTTGGTGAAAAGTTGGTCAACTTGAAAGAAAAATATGGGCTTATTCCACTGCACTTAAAACACAAGTATAATATTAAGAACGATTTTCTTCTATATGTATATTGTATAGAAGCCTGATTCTGTAAAACATTGTATATAACCAAATAACCAAGTAGGTTATAGTTGAGGAGGCGAGGTAAATGCTACTCTATGATATTATATAGTCAATAACGAAAGTTTAGAAGTTATCTATACCTAGGCAGTCATATTTTCCTGTTATTATTGTGTATCAATCAGATAGAAAGCCTGGAAGTGCAATGAGTCGACGCGTGAAGTGGCAATGTTTTGATTCAATCTCCCCGCCACAATCTCCCCGCCCACCACTCCCCGCCGCGGCACGTCGCCTCCACAATTATAACCTACATTGTCGCAGCAACAAGCCGATTTCGGCATTCTTTATTCTTCGTTTTTCCAAGGCATTGCTTATTGTATTTTGACAAGCGTTTGCCAGACGCAGCAGTACTGTCTTAGAAAACAGTGTGAACATCGCCCAAATTTTACATGCCACAATATACATGTAAAAAATCTATTAAGCTTTGCTACTCGAGGCGAGTAATTTGCATTAAATTGCTATTATAGAACGTTCCATCGTAATGCATGTCATCCATATAATTAGTAGAACAACAGAAGAACTATATTTTTTGGTATTCAGATGCGGTGCATCAATATTTATCGCGAAATTAATTTATGAAAAATATTAGTCGCGGAGCCAAAACACAGTAGACCAACCTTTGAGTTAAAACTGCCAGCGACCACTGGCATTTCTCGAGTTGCAGTTCTCTCTAATTGAGGAAGCCTTGATGTAGGGTGATGGGTAATGGGTGAGTGAATGGGTGGGGTGATGGGTAATGGGTGTGGGGTGATGGGTGAGTGAATGGGTGGGGGGTGATGGGTGATGGGTGAGGGAATAGATGGGGGATGATGGGTAATGGGTGAGTGAATGGGTGTGTGGTGATGGGTAATGGGTGAGTGAATGGGTGGGGGGTGATGGGTAATGGGTGAGTGAATGGGTGGGGGGTGATGGGTAATGGGTGAGTGAATGGGTTGGCGTTAATACATACATTTCTACATCCATGATTTCAGGAAAGTTAGAAGGGGCTATCTGGAGAGTCACCACAGGTGGTGGGCCGAAGGCCCACCAATAGCCCTCCGCAGGAGCTAGCCAAAAAGTCCGCCCGGAGGGCGGCTTTGCGGCTAGTTGCTATATAAAATCGCCTGTTTTTAGCCATAAAATTACGAAAAAGTAACAAAATAAACCAAATTAGTTAGTGGACAAGGATACTAAACAGGTCATAGCTATAAAATATTACTTACAGTCACAAAAAATCGTCTAATGGTACCCAAATTACAATGGAAATTACGATCTGGGTCTCAATTGGTTAACTGCTATCAATGGTGTTTTAACAATCTAGCTGTTGGTTTATTAATTATTATATATGTTTATCCAATTTTCTACTTTTTATTTTATTTACTCTTTTATTTTTCCCTCCTTTGCTATTACTAATCCTATTTCTCCGATCATTTTTCCTTCCTTGACTCTGATATTTAGCCTTTTTTCTTCTTTTATTTGATTTATTCTTTATTTTTCCCTTCTTTTCCTCTTTTATTTGATTTATTCCTTTATTTTACCCTTCTTTTCTTGTTATTTTATTTACACCCTTATATTTCCCTACTTTTCTCTATCATTTATCACGTTTCTCCTTATATTTATTCCTTTATTTCTCCTATTTCTTCTATTTTCTCCATTTATTGACTTCTTTATTTTTCCTCCTTTTTTTATTATCTATCTATCCTATTCCTCCTTTTATATATTTTATTTTATTCCTCCTTTCTTATTTTATTGACTGGGATGATGTAATGTATCAGTGTTTATCTATCTATCTATTAACTGTTATCAATTGCTATCTGTTGACTTATTAATCATTCTATATTAGTATCAAATTATTGTATCATTAATATCATTATCTCACTAATAGACTAATTATCTCTTTATCAACACGAGAAACTAATCCATCTCTCTTCTCCTCCTCCCCTTCCCTTCCTTTCTTCTCTTCTCTTCCTCTTCTTATCTCTTCCCCATTTCTTTCTTCTCCCTTCCCCTTCTTTCCTTCCCTTCCTCTCCTTATTTCTTTCCCTTCCCCTCCCTTTTTCTTCCCCCTCCCTTCCATCCCCCCTCTACAACCCTTCCCCTCCCCTTCTCTTCCCCCTTTCCATTCCTCTTCCCCCCTACCACCCCATACACTCACCCGTTTCTTTCTTCTCCCCTCCCTTTCTTTACTTCCCTTCCCTCCCATCATCCCCTTCCATCCTTCCCTTCTCCTCCTTATCTCTTCCCGTCTCCTCCCTTTCCTTCCCTTCCCCTCCCCATTTCCCCTCCATCCCCACAACCACCCTTTTCCCCAACACAAACAGGTCACATCACAGGTCACCCCAGGACGTTCCATGCTAGTACCAATGCCTTACATCCTCCTACAAACACGTCTACAGCTCTACGACTTCACTTACCCCTTTGACTACATGAGGATCGCCTTTGCACTGACCACGCCCCTGGTCTCCCCAAGCTGGCTGAGTCTGTATCTACCTCTCTCTGGCGCTGTGTGGCTGGCGACCCTGTTACTAGTGTGTCTTCTACCTGTAGTTCTAAAAGCGGTAAGTGTGTGTGTGTGTGTGTGTGTGTGTGTGTGGTGGGGGGGGGGGGGGGGGTGTGTGTGTGTGTGTGTGTGTGTGTGTGTGTGTGTGTGTGTGTGTGGTGGAGGGGGGGAGGGTTGTGTGTGTGTGTGTGTGTGTGTGTATTCATTATCTAGTTGTATTCATCTAGTTGTATTTTACAGGGCCTGAGCTACACTCGTATGGCCCCGTCTCCATATCTACCTTTTTTTTATCATTCATCCTTAGTGTTGGGGGAAGCCACCACCCCGGGAGGTGGGTCACAACCCCCGGCTAACACCCGGTACCCATTCACTGCTGGGTGGACAGGGGCTCGGGTTTTAAGGAGACCGCCCATCTGTCTCCGCTCCGCCCGGGATCGAACCCGGGACTTCTCGGTTGTACTTCTCAGAATATCGTAATTGCAATCGATAATAACAACAACATTAAAACCACAACCCCAATTACACTAAGCAGCCTGTCATGTATTTGTTTTTAATTACATCACTCACTCCTTCCTATAATTAAAATCTGGTGAGTTATAATAATGTCTTTGTTTTAGTTACTTATTTATTTATTTATTTGTTTGTACTTCAAGATGTGTAATGAAATTGTGATTATTTTTAATTAATTTACGATGGAAGGATGATTTTAGCTTTTTCTTTGTTATTTTGTCGAAAGTGAGTGATGGTTAAGTAGAAATGCAATGATGATGATGATAATAATAATAATAATTTAAAATAATAGTAATAATAATAAAGTAGACTGAATATGAGGCAAATAGATAAGAATATATGAATAACATTTTATAAAGTAGAAATAAATTATCGTGTTCATTAATTTTTATGAATGACTAAAAATTGAATAAAAGAACAAATAAAGGAAAAATCTTGAAATAGAATAAACAAATATATCATACAAAAAACTCTAATTAAAAAAAAAATTCTAACCCTCCTTCCTACAAATAAACCAAAAACATGGATCATACAAAATAAAAACAAAATAAAAAAATATCTTCATAAATCACAAAAAAAACATTCCCTCAAATCAACAAAATTATGGAATAGAATAAACAAAAAAACAAAAACATAGATATAACAAAATAATCACCCACTACCCCCCCAAAAAAAATACCCCCCCTCCCCTTCAGGCACTTCGGCGGGAGGGTCGCGCCGTGGGCAGAACACTACGCATCCTCCTCGCGCAAGACCTCCCCGGCCCCCTGCCTGCCGCGCCGCCCTACAGGCTCCTGCTGGCGGCCTGGATGCTCTTCGCCCTGGTGTTCGGGGCGGCGTATCGCGGTAACCTGACGGCGACCTTAACGATACCCAAGTACCCGAAGCGGATTGAGTCTTTGCGAGAACTGGTGGCCTATGTGGACAGGTAATTTTTTGTTGCTTTTTTATATTAGTATTACATATTACGCCACTATTATTACAATTAAATCATGTATAGACGTATTTTTTGTTGATTTTACTTTACTATTACTTTTTACGCCATTCTTATAGCATTGAAATCATATAGACAGATATTTTTGTGTGCTTTTTATATTATTATTACTTATTGCGCCACCATTATCGTTGAATCATTACTTTCATCATTATTACTGTCTTTCTTCTATCTCCTCCTCCTCTTCTGCCTTTACTGGGGTCATGGTTAGAAGAGGATTAAGTCTTTGCGAGAACTGGTGGCCTATGTGGACAGGTAATTTTTTTGTCTTCTTTTTACATTACTACTATCCATTTCAGACCCCATGAGCATCGCTTTTCGCAACTATCTTCTAAACAAAAAGTGGGATCAAAATGACAGTTTGGCACAGCTTGTCTGAGACCGTCCCCTAATTTATGGCAGTAGAGTGCATTGCCAAGTGTGTTTAATGAAGGAGTTTACTCTTGGTTTTGACGGCGAAGCTGGCAAGAGCCGAATAGACATTCGGACAGGGGAAGGTTTGAGGTGACGTACTTGTGACGTGTAGCAAGCCACGCCCTCATCTTCCCCTCCCGGCTTCCCCTCCCTCCCTCCATGCTTTCCTCCCCCCAGTACTCCCACCTTCCCCCTCACTCTCCCATTTACCTAACCTCTCTCTCTCTCTCTCTCTCTCTCTCCTCTCTCCTCTCTCTCTCTTCTCTCTCTCTCTCTCTCTCTCTCTCTCCTCTCTCTCATCCTCTCTCTCTCTCTCTCTCTCTCTCTCTCTCTCTCTCTCTCTCGTCCACTTGCGTTGTACATGAGATAATACGCCATGCACGTTACTTGTTTATAATGGCAGTAAACCCGAAAGTATATGCTATGTATGGTAGGGTGCTTATGCACACGACAGTGATACCTGTTCCAGCGTAATTAATTGGCTTTTGTTTAAGTGCTGTCTGAGTTTTGTTGGGTAATTATACAACCATTGAAAGTTGTATATGACCCTCTTTCCCAGAAGGGCACGTTGTGCGTATGATGGGGTGAGGTAGCTGTGGCTTGATCATTTATAGGACATCGGGTTGGAGTCGGAAAGGAATAAGGGTGGAAATGGAGCGAGGATTCAAGAGCAGAGTAAGAACGTAAAACAAATGTCAAATATGAAATACATAAATACATTAATTATGACGTTAGGAACGTCGACAGCGATGACGGGGATGAGTTGTTTGAACTTGTTTCTCGATAGTGATAATGATTAGAATACAATATTTGGTCAGTTATATGCATTATTAATCCACCCAACAATCCAACATATACCCGCTGTCTATCTTTGTCTGCAATGAATTTTTAACATATGTCTACAAGAACGCTATTTGCTACAAGACACTCTCCTCCTAACGTCAGAATTAATGTATTTATGTATTTCATATTTGACATTTGTTTTACGTTCTTACTCTGCTCTTGAATCCTCGCTCCATTTCCACCCTTATTCCTTTCCGACTCCAACCCGATGTCCTATAAATGATCAAGCCACAGCTACCTCACCCCATCCTACGCACAACGTGCCCTTCTGGGAAAGAGGGTCATATACAACTTTCAATGGTCATATAATTACCCAACAAAACTCAGACAGCACTTAAGCAAAAGCCAATTAATTACGCTGGAACAGGTATCACTGTCGTGTGCATAAGCACCCTACCATACATAGCATATACTTTCGGGTTTACTGCCATTATAGACAAGTAACGTGCATGGCGTCATATCTCATGTACAACGCAAGTGGACGAGAGAGAGAGAGAGAGAGAGAGAGAGATGGAGGAGAAGAGAGAGAGAAGAGAGATGGAGGAGAGAGAGAGAGAGAGAGAGATGAGAGGAGAGAGAGAGAAGAGAGAGAGAGAGAGAGAGAGAGAGAGAGAGAGAGAAGGAGAGAGAGAGAGAGAGAGAGAGAGAGAGAGAGAGAGAGAGAGAGAGAGAGAGAGAGAGGAGAGAGAGAGAAGAGAGAGAGAGAGAGAGAGAGAGAGAGAGAGAGAGAGAGAGAGAGAGAGAGAGAGAGAGAGAGAGAGAGGAGAGAGAGGAGAGAGAGAGAGAGAGAGAGAGAAGAGAGAGAGAGATGAGAGAGAGAGAGAGAGGAGAGAGAGAGAGAGAGAGAGAGAGAGAGAAGAGAGAGGAGAAGAGAGAGAGGAAGAAGAGAGAGGAGAGAGAGAGAGAGAGAGAGAGAGAGAGAGAGAGAGAGAGAGAGAGAGGAGAGAGAGAGAGAGAGAGATGAGAGAGAGAGAGGAGAGAGAGAGAGAGAGAGAGAGAGAGAGAGAGAGAGAGGAGAGAGAGAGGAGAGAGAGAGAGGAAGAGAGAGAGAGAGAGGAGAGAGAGAGAGAGAGTAGGAGAGAGAGAGAGAGAAGAGAGAGAGAGAGAGAGAGAGATGAGAGAGAGAGGGAGAGAGAGAGAGAGAGAGAGAGAGAGAGAGAGAGAGAGAGGGAGAGAAGAGGGAGAGAGAGAGAGAGAGAGAGAGAGAGAGAGAGAGAGACGAGAGAGAGAGAGAGAGAGAGGAGACGAGAGAGGAGAGAAGAGAGAGAAGAGAGAGAGAGAGAGGTTAGGTAAATGGGAGAGTGAGGGGGAAGGTGGGAGTACTGGGGGGAGGAAAGCATGGAGGGAGGGAGGGGAAGCCGGGAGGGGAAGATGAGGGCGTGGCTTGTCTACACGTCACAAGTACGTCACCTCAAACCTTCCCCTGTCCGAATGTCTATTCGGCTCTTGCCAGCTTCGCCGTCAAAACCAAGAGTAAACTCCTTCATTAAACACACTTGGCAATGCACTCTACTGCCATAAATTAGGGGACGGTCTCAGACAAGCTGTGCCAAACTGTCATTTTGATCCGACTTTTTGTTTAGAAGATATTTGCGAAAAATGTTGCCTCATGGGGTCTGAAATGGATAGTAGTTCGTATGTAGACATTTGATTTGCTTTTTACATTACTAGGCAGTTTTTTTTTTCCTTTTTACATTAATAGACACGTTTTTTTGTTCTTTTTACATTACTAGTTCGAATGTACACAGGTATATTTTGTGCTTTTTATATTATTATTGCTTTTTACGGCACTATTATTACATTTAAATCATGTAGACGTATAGTTTTTTCTTTTTACATTACTAGTACGTGTGTAGATAGTTTCTTTTTCTTTTTACATTAATTAATAGACACGTTTTTTTTCTTTTTACATTATGAGACAATTTTTTGGTGGCGTACGTGGAAATGTAATTTTTGCGTTCTTTTTACGTCACTATTACTTTTTACGCCACTATTGTTGCATTACACAATTACAATGGTAAATATGCAGTTTCAACCAATACTCCTTATTGACAAATACTCTCCTGACATCCTCTCATACCCCTTTACTAGTTAACTAACCTAACCTGGGCATTGATTACGTAACCTAACCTCACTGGGGGTTTCGCCACCTCCGACATCCCGCGTTATTTTTCATTTCCGATGGCTGTTGTAGGGGTTATAAATACTCCTTATGATGAGAAAGAAACGTTCACGATACTTAAAACCACCGATCGTGTATTGGTTTAAATTGCACCTATACAATTACAATTATGTATGTATGTTTGCAGGGCCGGATTATGGCCTTTTGGGGCCCCTAGGCTAATTAAATTGTGGGCCCCCTCAGACGGAGCCACCCTCTAACTCGCCCGCATCCGAATTTTGTTTACATTGTACTATAGCAAAATAAGTGAGCTGAAAAACAATATATACGCTACATTCACAAATAAGTGTTTTACTGTGTTTAGCACGATGATAAACAAACATGGACTGGGGCCCCATGATTTACAGCTAGGGTCCCAAACAGGGGCCCTTTATCTCAAATAAAGGCCTCACACAGAGGCCCTTTATCTCAAATAAAGGGCCTCAAACAGGGGCCCTTTATCTCAAATTATTTGTAATTTTATTTTAAGTCAAATGAATTATTCAACAATGCAAAATATAATTTTTCAAAAAAAATTATATATGGAAATCTTTTAGCAGGGACCCCAGGTTTGGGGCCCCCAAGCTTGAGGGGCCCTAGGCTGCAGCCTATACTAGCCTATAGGATAATCCGGCCCTGTATGTATGTGTGTGTGTTTTTAGGATTACAGTGAGCCCCTATGCAGCAGATCACAGGGATTCCTATATGGCATCAGAATCGCCGCAACTAAGAGCCGTGGGTCGCCTTATACAAATCGTTCCTAACATGACTGTAGGACTGACAGAAGCCTTATATAAGAGGTTAGTGTTGTATGAATTTTTTTTTTCTCTCTCTCTCTCTCTCTCTCTCTCTCTCTCTCTCTCTCTCTCTCTCTCTCTCTCCTCTCTTCTCTCCTCTCTCTCTCTCTCTCTCTCTCTCTCTCTCTCTCTCTCTCTCTCTCCCTCTCTCTCTCTCTCTCTATCTCTTTTTTTTTTTTTTTTTTTTTTTTTTAACTTAATACATTGAATACAGAAGGGGAGTTGATGTGCTAAAATCCTGACTGGGACACCAAGGACTATCTCTAGCAGTATTATATTTTATTAATATCAATAATTATACAAATAATATGGAAAAAGTACAGCAATTCTCTGCTATAAATTAATACTGATAACAGCTATACGCTAATACAAATAATATAAAGAAAGTATACTAATACATTGATACACATATATATAAAGAAGTTATACTAATATAAAACATAATCTTATTATACAAATGTTTAGTAATGATTTTTATTGCATGTTTTATTGCGTTAGTTCCGCTTGCAGCCAGCCAGCCCGATTTGAAGGCGTGCATGGAAGTGGTGAGATGCAGGTCGGTCTGGCGCACCAAGGTGTTCCATAGTCGACCATAGCGGGGTAGGAAGGAGCGGAGGTAATGTTCCGTCCTCGCGAAGGGCACAGTCACTTGATGGTCGATGTTGTGGGCCGCACGGGTAGAATGGGAGGGCCTGGCCCGTGGGTTGAGGCGCAGCTCTGCTAGTTGTAGGAGCTGCATCCTGTGAGCCTTGTACATGACGCACATGCCTGCCACGTCACGCCGCTGCTGAAGAGGTTGAATGATCTGTGCAGCAGCCTCAGGGACTTTCAGCCGGGCCAGCCGCTAGGCTCTGGCTTGAACCCGGTCAAGGAGGCGGAGGTATGACGGGGGGCAGGAGGACCATGCGAGGGGCGAGTATTCCATCAGGGAGCGGACTTGTGACTTGTAGAGTGTGCCGACTCCCTGAGCGTCCAGGAGGTGCGCGACGCGTCGGATGCAGCTCAGTTTCCAGGCAGCATCCTTGGCGACCTTCTTGACGTGGCTGGTGTATGTGAGGCCAGAGTCGAACTCCACCCCTAGAATGTTGACTGACTCCTGGAGGTTTATTTTTCTGCCTTCCAGGAGAATGGCGTGTTGGTCCCAGTTGACTGCATCTTGCCTGCGGGAGATGAGGACGGCTTGAGTCTTGTCTGGTGCAAAGGTGACTTGCCATCTCTTGCCCCAGGAGGCGATGCTCTGCAGTGTCTGGTTGATACGAATGACTGTGTTGTGGCGGTCACTCCTCTCACAGGTGAATGTGAGAGTACAGTCGTCTGCGTACGCTCTTGCCTCAGGAATCAGCTGCAGGATGTCGTTGAAGTAAACGTTCCAAAGTAATGGCCCGAGTACACTTCCTTGAGGGACACTGGCTTTGATAGCATTTTCAGAGGAGGTGTGACCATTCACCACCACGCGCAAAGTTCTTTCATGGAGGTAATCTTGCAGGAGGTGTAACAGGTCCCCGCAGATCCCCAGGCTTCTCAGCTTGGTAGTGATGCCCTGATGCCACACCCTATCAAAGGCACCAGCGATGTCAAGGGCGACGACGAAGGTGTCTTCGCCCCGATCTAGGGAGTGGTTCCAGGCTGCTGAGTGCAGGAGAAGAAGGTCTGCTGCAGATCTCCCCTGTCGGAAGCCGAATTGCCGTGAATTTAGCAAGCGGTGAGCGTCAAAAAATGTAGTGATTTTGGAGGCAATGATGGACTCAAGAACTTTCCCAACAACGGAAAGGAGGGAAATGGGGCGGTAGTTCTGAAGATCGCCTCTGCTCTTCTTTTTGTGGATAGCACAGACTCTCGCCACTTTCCACTCAGATGGCCACTGCTGAGATGAAAGGCACTCCCGGAAGATGGTAGCAAGAGGCACAGCAAGTTGTGAGGCACATCTTTTAAGCAGGTGAGGGCTGATACTATCTGGTCCCAGCGCTTTCTTGGGATCAACTTGTTGAAGTTGTTGCAACACCTCCTTCGTGGTAATGGTGATGTTCCCTAAGGCGGCCTTGGTTAGAACCGGAACTGTAGGAGGTTCACGTTCTGGGTCAGGAACTGTCATCTTGGAGGAGAAGTGGGCAGCCAACACCTGAGCTTTAGCCCGGTGACTTGTGACAACAGAGCCATCAGGTGCTGTCAACGGGTGCATGCTGTCGTCACGAGAGAAGCCCTGTTGTTGTTTGATGCTGCTCCACCAATCCTTAGTGCCCACTGACTGGCCTGTTAGCTTTCGCTTGAGGTGATCCCTCCAGTTGTTGATCGCCTCTTTCTGGACTCTTTTCATATTTTCACAGGCCATTTTGTGCTGGTGTTTATGTCTTCTTGTGGGGTGGGACTTATATCGCAACCAGGCCTTGCTCTTATTGTCTGCTGCTTTCCTGCATTGAAAGCCAAACCAGGGCTGGTCTCCCGGTTTAGACTTGTATGTCTGGCAGGGCACAAATCTTCTTTGGTGGGACATCAGGATTTCTGTGAAGTTCTTCACTTGTGTGTCAACGTCACCTGTAAGCACGTCAGACCACACAATGTTGTTAAGTGTTGCCTTCATTGCATCCCAGTTCCCCTTGTCCCATAGCCAGTTGGTGCGAGTCACTGCCTCATCTCTGTCGATGGCCAGCTTGATCTTGGTGAGAACAGCCAGGTGGTCGGAGGAACCCACTGTTGCTAGCGGACGGCAAGTCCCTAAACTGCAGGGCAAATCGGTGATTACAGGGTCAAGTGAAGACCCTGAGATGTGGGTGGGGAAGTCGACGTGATTGGTGAGTCCAAACACCGTCAACAGTTCATCAAACTGCCTCTGGACAAGGTACTGGTTGAGATCACCCACAATGATGAGATGCTTACAGGAGTGCTGGAGGAGCAGGGCATCTAAGTTGGTGGTCAGGTAGTGAAGGGGCTCACCACCTTGCCACTGTGGACGGTAACACACGCACAGCAGAATGGAGTCTTGACTGTGTGTCCGCAATTTGAAGAACATCATCTCCATGTGAGCAGGAAGGTCGACGGGGAGAGCTTGTACAGGGAGGCTGTTGCGGAAGCACACAGCGACTCCCCCAAAGGTACCTTGGGCTCTGTCACGTCGGAACCAACTTGAGTAGCCACCTATCTTCCCAAAGTTGTCTGGCACTGAGGAGTTGAGGAAGGTCTCAGTAGTGGCAATGATGTCAGGACTGTGTGGCAAAACATGGCTGTACGTTAGGTCACCGACGTTAGTCTGGAAACCTCTAACGTTAGCTGAGATGATGGTAAGATTACCAAGAGCTTGCCTGCGGGGCGGCGTAGCTCCGGGGTGAGTAGCGATGTTGGCTGTCATTGTGAGGGGGCGGGAAGGCTTGAGGTGGTGTCCAGCCTCCTACCTGTGATGTGTCAGAAGTGGGGGCAGGAAACGCAAAGCTCTTGTTTAGGGAGTGAAGTAGCCAAGCGTTATTTTTTGCCTGTTCCGCAGACAGCTGTTTGAAAATTTTTTCCTGCCTTTCTTGATCGAGGCGCGTGCGGCACTCCTGGGTGGTGTGACCGTGGCGCTGGCAGTAGTCGCACTTCAACTTCCTGAAGCAATCGTTCTCCGTATGCCCACTTCTCTTGCAGTGATGGCAGTAGCTTCGAATCGGTGCCCGGGCTGTTGGAGCAGACCTAGGTGAAGCGTGCCGCCTTGCAGTTGTGGAGCGTCGGGAGGGACTGGGAGCAAGGTGCGCTTGTCGTCTGAAGTTGAAGTTATCTGCTTGATTATTTTGGTTGGATACCTGTGAAGTGCGAGTACGAGTATCTCGCCGCTCGGGTCTCGCGGCAGGTGGGGCGCGAGAAGCCCGGCGCTCAGGACTTGTGGCAGTGGAGACACTGATAACCCGGCGCTCTGGACTCGCGGCAGGGAGGGTGTGGGTAGGTTGGGTAGGGCGGGGCACGGGACTCGTGATAGGTGAGGCACGGGCGATGTGACGCTCAGGGCTCGCGGCCGGTGTAGGCGTGTTCTCTTGATGAACGTTCACACTACGTCTGTGTTGTATGACAACAGACTTAAGTGGGAGTGGCTTATCAGACGTCCACCAGGCCTGTGAGGTTTGATTTGTGGCAGTGTGTTTTTGCCACTGGCGGTCAATCCATTCAGGCTTAGCGCTTGTGGCAATGGTTCTGGTGTCAAGCTCTTCAAGGCTGGACTTGGTTACTGCTATATTGTCAATAAATTTCAGGATGGTTACTACAGCGTCTCTCTGCTGGGCGATACGCTGGGATGTCGTATCAAAAAAGCCGAGGATGCTGTTTTTTCGTCGTAGCTCTCCTCTTAACTCCCTGATGATTTTGACTAGATCTCCGGGCTGTAATTGCTGCAGTTCTTCATAATCATCATCATCGGCAGTGAGAAATTCAGTTGAGGCAGTATCGGGAGGCTGTGGTGGGTGTGCAACTGCTTCCTGGAAGACCACGGGGGCCGTGATCCCCACAGCCTCGCGTAGAACACTGACTTGACAGCAGTCGAGTGTTGTGTTGTTGTCGAGACAACTGGTATGGGCGATGTTGGGGCAATCACCTCCTGAACATTCAGCGACTGATTTATCGGTGGTTGTCTTGCCACAGACTGCACACCAACGACCAGGGGCCAGATCCAGCAAAAAAGTGTAAGTCAAGCGGTGTAAGTATGGTGTAAATGCTACTCCGGCGCAACCCTCACCCCCCTCTTGCGCCGAGGCTGTTTGAATAATCTGCCGAGATGGACTTACACCAGGCGCAAGGAAGAGTATCTCGGAGTATCTCCACAGAGACAGCTGATTGGCTGGCGAATACATTGACGTCATCCTCGCTAATAGCGAATCACAGCAGTGTTTATATTATCTATTCAGATCTATCAGGCCAATCACAACGGCTGTCAGTATAAATAATGTTTACAAACAATTAATCAGCTGATTACTCAGCTGGCACCTGGGGTGACACAACAAATCGAGGTATCATTGTAAAGCGGATAAGGAAGGGTCTTCGATGAGTATGATGAAGAATTCGTCAGTTATTGACGCAGATGATATGGATCGTGCTGTAACCAGACAACTCTCTCGCAGACTACCCGATAGACAGTGTTCTGCTAGTGCTTATAGTGTTGCGAAGCCAGCACCCCGGGAGGGGTTACAAACCCCCGGCTAACACCCCGGTAACCCATTCACTGCTGGGTGGACAGGGGCTCGGGGGGTTTAAGGGGAAACAGCCCACACGTTTCCGCTCCAACCGGGGATGAACCGGACTTCTCGGCTTTGGTGAACAGAGGTGCTTCCCCTACACTAAGGGGATACGTTGATCTCGGGCCGCCAGTGAAATCAGGCCGCCTATATTAAATGATATGGACGAGTTTCGCGGGCGTTTTCAGAGACACCGGACTATTTTTTCTTGGCCTACAATAGGTGCTTGTTCTAACGGAGATAGTGTATTTTGCACAAAAAAAAAAAATATGAAAAAAAATAAACGTAACCTAACTTATAGGTTTTAAGGAAAACCTAACCTAACCTTAAGGTTTTAATGAACCTAACCTAACCTTATAGGTTTATGAACCTTACCTAACCTTAACCACAAAGTATACTTTTTTTTTTTTTTTATGGGTTTGCGGCAAAATAAAAATATCTCCAGGTAGAACAAGCCCTATGTTAGGCCAAAGAAAAAAAAACTTGGGTGTCTCTGAAAACGGGACCGTTAAACTGCCCCTGTCTCGCTGGGTATGCAGGCTACTATAGGCCGGCCCGAATCAAACGGTACCCCACTAAGGAGTACCATTGACAGTACAGATTGACCAGAAAAAACAATTTGGAGGCAATAATTTAAGGCGCAGACATCCTGATTGACTTTTAAATAAATATTTCTAGGGGCAATAATGGGCAGCCATCCTGATTAACCTTAATAAGTCCGGGACAAAAAGGGGCAGACATATGGTTTTGACCATATAATATATAATGCAAGGGCGTTAAGAGGCAGGATCATTCTGAGTGACTAATCGTTAATCATTTCAGGGATAATGAGAACGGGTACCTGGTACTCTCGTCTACCGAAATTCTCGGCCTGACACAATTCCGGGAACTCTTTACGAAGGGGATAATGGTTAGGTTAGTAGGAATATTAAGGGAAAGATACCGGTAAAATGAACGAGGACTGCGCGGTCATTTTCTGAACACAATGGACAGAGTTGTCCTGCTAAAAATTAGTGCTTTTTGGTAAAAAGGACGAGGGACTGCACGTCATTTTCTGAGACCTGACCTAGTTTTTTCTTGGGTAAAATTAGTGCTTTTGATAAAAAGGAAACGAGGACTGAGCAGTCATTTTCTGAAACATGGACTAGATTTTCCTTGCCTAAATTAGTGCTTTTGGAAAATGGGACGAGGACTGCGCGGTCATTTTCTGAGACCACTGACTTAGGGTTTTTCCGGTAAAACTTTTAGTGTTTTGGCCCATAACTTCCCACTAAACCCCAAGCAAGTTTGGGCACCTGTGGGAATGCGGGTTGGCGTTTTTTCGGGTGGGGAGCAAATAATGCGTCGGAGGACACGTAATTTAAGAATGTGTAGAGGAGACAAACTCACTAGAGCTAAAGTAATTTCCTTATACTAGAAGAAATTTGCCCAACCAAAATTAAACCAACCTAGGGGGGGCTTGACCCTACGATAAACTACCCGAACCTAACCTAAATCTAAACCAAATCTAACCTACCTACCCAGAATCTAACCTAACCAACCAAAATATAACCTACCCTAATTTTTTTTTTTGTTCCCAATAAACCCTAACCAAAACATCCTTATGGTTGGGGGGCCTCTGGAAGGGGAGGTGGTGTCGGTAGGAGTATTGTTAAGGACAAAAACTATATCTTTCTACAATATGTAGATAAGTTTGGTAAATTCTAGTGTTTGACATACTCTCCCACTTCCCCAAACAAGTTTGGGTCGCACCTGGTGGGAAGATGGGGGTTTTCGGTGGGGAACAAAATCAGACATTCGTGAACACGTAATTTTAAGAGTTGTTTAGGGGGTTAAAAATTCCCTAGATCTAGGGTAAATTTCCGTATATCTAGAGAAAAATTGCCTAACCTAGGCGGGGGGCTGGACCCACCGATAACCTAAAAAACCTAACCTAACCTAACCAAACCTAAACCTAACCAAATCTACCTAACCAACCAAAATCAACCTAACCTAACCTAACCTAAACCTAACCTCCTAGCGGGGGTGGGGGTTGGGGGGGGTTCTCAACACTTCAGGCATCATTCTGGAGGATCGTCAGTTCACACGGTCGTCTGGATCAGAAGAAATTCCAAGGATATTTCCCTAAATCTAGAGGAATTTTTAAATTTCATAGCTCAAAAAAGTATGTGGTTGCGACGCATATTTTGTACACCAGCCATATATCTTGCATTCCAAAGGTCCCCAAGCTTGGTTTTGGGGGAGAGGGGGGAAGTATGGGCAAAACACAGAATAATACCATAAGTTTTAAAGGTTACGCGGGGAATTGCATTAATACTGTACAGTATACTAAGACAAAAACTAATATAGCAAACGCAGTGGTAATGGTGGTAGTGACGCCGGCAGTTTGTATCGTCATTATAACGAAACACCAAACCGAGAAGTCTGCCGACATAAAAGTTCGGCGAGTTCCCAATTGTATAGGTGCAAAATGAAAGAAATAAAAAGGATTTCGTTCATTGGGACAAGTTTTCGCTTGTCCAAAATAATTAGAAACTACACTTCAATACATTTTTTAACAGACATGGTTGACGTACTATGTCAAAACCCAGACTCCCCCAATTACTAAAAAAACCCCCGATATTAGGTCCCGAATCACAAAAACGGGTGTGTTTAAAAGCTGTTTCATTATAGATTGGGTACGTTAGTTAATAAATCAACTTTGTAACTGTCCGCTTAATAGGAACTCGCGCATGTAAAAAAAATGGAGGAAAAAACTTTGAAAGAAGTCCTTCACCCCTATCTTTTTTCTTCCACCTATAGCCAACAAGCCTGGGGAACTGGCGGGAATCCGGGGTTTGGGGGGGGAAGCAAATATAAGTGATTTGGCTCCCAAAAAAAATCATCAAAGTCACATATGTCAAAATTAACCTAACCTAACCTTAACCACAAAGTATACCTAAACCTAACCTACCTTAACCTTAACCACAAGCTATACCAAAACCTATAACCTAACCTGAACCACAAGTATACCTAACCTAAACTAACCACAAAGTATCTAACCTTAACCACAAAAGATACCAAACTAACCTAAAACCTAACCTTAACCCACAAACGTATACATACCTAACCTAAACCTAACCTAACCACCAAAGTATACCTAACCACCCTAACCTTAAACCACAAAGTATACCTAACCTAACCTAACTGGACTTAGACTTGTTCGAGGCACCTCATATTTCATAGGCGGCCGTGTGGGTTAAACCAAGGCTGAGCGCACGCTGGAACCTTTACAGATGTGAAGACAATAAGCATACAATTACAGTTGCGGTAGTTCATTTCAGGTCAAAGCCGGAAGGGTGAGTCCAAAGTATTTCCAAAAATGGAACATTCACGGACGTGGCGAGCAATTCCTTCCGTTCGGGGACTGTACCAATTAAAGGCTAGCAAACGTGACTAACTACCATTTTTTTTTCAGGGGCAATGAGGGTCAAGGTCCTGAGTGACGTAACCAATAGTGCAAGGTCACTGAGGGGCAGGGCATCAGAAAAAAAGTTTCATCTCAAAAAACGTCCAAAATTACGATTATAGTGAAAAACAACAGTAATCTAGCCGCGGGGATGCCAAGGCTCGCCTCGTCCCACAACAATTTGCTCACAGAGGGGATCCGCTAGGGTCTAAAAAAAACTGGTGCTGCCCAATAACGAGCTAGACAAAAACAAAAAAACCTAAGACAGTACCTACACGATGAGGCGGCCTCCCACCAAGGCTTGTATCCTAAAACATTGTAAACACACGCCGCTGCCGACTACCAATAGGCTTATTATTTATTTTTCAATCCTTACCCGGTGGGTAAGTCTAGTAGGCATAATAAATGACATGTTTATTTATATATATGAGATACGCCTCCTCTACACCCCTCATCGAGGTGGGTAAATCTACGCCATAATATGCCCTGTGACGTCACGGAAATGGGTAGTACGCTTGCTGATCCAGCCAGGGAGGGTGGCGCAGACTTGCACCGAGGGGTAAAGTATGGCGTTTGAGTATCGATTTGGCGCAGATGTATATCTGATCCAAGAAAGGTTTTCGAAAGAGGAGTATATCCGATTACACTGACCTACACCGGCGTATGTGTTTGCTGGATCTGGCCCCAGGTTGTATCCAGGTAGGCCGCGGGGCCGTGGATGCGGGTGGTGACTTACATCACAGTCATAGTCGCAGCGCGGGGTGTGGTGTGAGGCAGTACGGGTGGTGGTGGTGGTGCGGGGTGCGTGCAGCAGTGCTTGTCACTTGTCAGGCAGGGGGGGGGGGGGGAAAGGGAGTATTGTCTTTGAAAAACGGGAGCTGGCTGGTGTTATTTCACCCAGATTTATTCTCTGGCAGACCCCCCGGAAGCGGGGACAGTCCCAAAATAGGGGGAAAAGGGGGAAAAAAAAGGGAAAAAAAAAAAGTGCAGCGATGAGAGAAACCCCAAAAGTGGTGGGGGGGTGGATGTGTAGGTGGAGCGCGCGGGGTAACTGTATCGGTTTTGATAGGTATTTTTTCGGGGCTGACGGCGTGATTTGAAGGAGGAGGTGGCAGTTGACTTATTCTAAGAAAACCCTTTAATTATTTCTGTCTTTTGAATTGTTTGTAGACTTTGTACTCCTTTGATCAGAAGATCGTTCCCGACAGGTGGGGAATTTTGCGCATGAAGTGGCTCATTTTTCCCTGGGGAAAAGTATAATTTTGTCAGGAGCTAGATACCCATGACCTACCTGCGCGCGCGAATCCCCCCTCTCTCTCTCTCTCTCTCTCTCTCTCTCTCTCTCTCTCTCTCTCTTTCCTCTCTCTCTCTCTCTCCTCTCTCTTCCTCTCTCTTCTCCCCTCTCTCTCTCTTTACACCTCGAAAAAAAAAATAGATATACATAAAATAATACCCCGGTCCTGACACCCTTTTTGGGTTGTTTATAATATTATAATAATAATTTTTAAATAAAACAAATAATATATTTTTTGGTTTGTGGGGTGTCTCCTCCTTTTCGTGCTCTTAAAAAAAAATGAAGGCCAAACTCATATGTTTTTTATTTTCTTTTTTTTCTCTCTCCCTGTCTCTCTTACTAAATTACGCAAGCAAATACCCCTAAATTCTAGTTAAAAATTTTTCGTTTTCAACTCCCTCCCTCTCTCTCCCTTTCTACAAAAATTAAAATAGGGGGAAGTATCATAAACCCAAAGGTGGGCATTTCCGCAAATTTTTAGTCCGCAATTCCCCAACCCAAAATTTCGGAATGGGTAATTCGGTTGCGGAAATTCGCAATGAGGATGCCGAAAAAAAATTTCGGAATTGCGGGTTGCGGCCGCCAAAAAATTTTTAAACGCAATCGCAATATTTGTAGGGACCACTTCAAAGTGCCGCGTGAACAAATCCCGCCAAAATGGGGGAGCGACACTGCCAAGTGTACGCAGTCTGCGTGTGGGACTTTGGGGTTGAAGGGTGGGGCGCTGGCCGGTTGTGATTTTTCCTACATATACTGTTGTTGTGTTTGAAGTGCAGTAAATATTTTGTCCATAAGGGCAATTTAGAACCCCTAACCCTGGTTTTGGGGTTTCTAAGGGGTTTCACAAATTAGAAATAACCTGGTTTATTGGTTAGTAACCATTAAACAGTGCTTTGTTAATTTTTAATTTCAGTATATAATTTCAAAAAATTTTTTTATTTTTTGATTGGTCATATAATTAGCGTTTACTAAACGCAATTTTACACACAATCTTAAAAATAAGACAAAAAATTTTTTAAAATTTCCAAGTAGGAGGAGGAGGAGGAGGAGGAATACCAAGGAATACAAAAGGAAAAAAAAAACAGCCAAAAGACGATAGGTCCTTACAAACTGTTTGCTTTAAACTACACTACACTAACTAGATAATAAGAAAAAAGGATAGGGGGTAAAGGCTCCTCCCCCCCCACCCATCCCCCCAGCCCAATGGCCGGGAAAAAGAAAGGTACCATGCAATATAGAAAAACGCATGAAAAATTTTTGAGGAAAATTGAAACTGTAATCATGGTAAAAACTACTAGTTTGTGGGGGGAGGTTTAGTGCTTTATAGATAGGGGCAGGGTTGTGTTTTGTAATGGTGTGAAAACAGTGTGGAGGTTCAAGGTGGTGCGGCGCCTTCCTGGCGTTTCTTGGGAGCAGCATCAATAAGGCCCCCGCTCCGTTCATCCCTGCGGATTGTTACTTTTCCCGTAGGACGCCGTACACTAAAACCCCGCACATGACCCCTGGTACCTTAAAACCGAGGGGTCATAATGTCCCGGCCCCCCCTAACCACAGCGCCCGGGCGAAGTTATGGTAACCCTTAACTCGGGCTTCTGTGTGTTTATGAGGTCTAATGTATGTTGGGAGGGTCATGTAATTCAAGGGTGGTGGGGAGCCTTGCCCGGCGCTTTCTTGGGGGCAGCAGTCAACAGGCCCCCCGCTCCGTTTAATCCAACTGCGGAGTGCACTTTTCCCAAATAGGACGCCGTGCACTTCAATCCCCCTGCAGCAGTGACCCCTGGTATATAAATCCCGTGGGGGTCACAAATGACGGCCCCTTTCGAACCACAGCCGTCCCAATTCAAAAGTTGTAGTATGCCCGTTTACTGGGGGTTCTGGACGTGTGGGAGGGGTTTTTAGATGTGGGACTCGCAATCATTTTTACGCAATGAGAGTAATTTCAGAGGCCCGCGGATAAATGTTTTCTTTCCCGAGATAAACCGTGACAACCGGGGATTTGATATGAAATATTTACCCGAGGCGATTTTTAAATGTTTCCTATTGTATTTGGTTTACTACGTTTGCGGCAGCCCATTCATACGTTTACAAAACGGTTTGTGAAGAAGTACTTTGCCTCGTTCGTTAAAAACCATTTCCTGCTTATTTTAAATCCTTTGTTTCTAGTTGAGTTTGACCGGTCTAGCGTTAAAAGATTTTCTGGGACTACTTCGTAAATCTATTGAAAATTTTAAAGACTTGTTGGGGTCACCCTCTTATCCTTCGTTTTTTTTTAGTGGGAAAAGGGTTAGTTCTTTGAGCGATTTTCGTAGTTTATTTCGCAATCTAGGTTATCATTTTGGTTATCTGCGCTGTATTTTTCTAAGGAGGAGGATGGAGGAGAGGAGGGAGGAATTAGAAATTACTTAGATTAGTGATTACTAGCCCATAGACGTGAAGTTTTAAAAGTAAAGAAAAACACAAAAAGAGACAAAGACTTAATGTGAAGAAAAAGTAACCAAGTATAGACCAGAAATAGAATAAGGAATACAAAAGTATTAAACACTAATAAAGAGTCTAGAGACATTTTTTGTTTTAATTGTAGGTGTTTAAGAGTCTAGAGATGTTTAAGAGTCTAGAGACATTTTCTTTTTTATTGTAGGTGTTTTGTTTTAATAGGTGTCTTGCACGTGACGTCACAGCCCTTGTTGTGGCTGCAACAGGCGCGGGAAATGCGATTTGGGGAGGACCAACAAACTCCACTTGCCGCCCTTTGTTTGCCAGCTTATGGTAATTTTTCCCCTACCAAATATATGTTTATCAGTAAAAAAAAGATATACTGTTTATCTTCGAAAATGTTTTGTTCTATAATATTATCAAATAGAAACCGTAAAACACACTAAAGAATGGCCATATGCGACCCGCAAGAAATATGCATGAACTTAATATTCCACCAACTCCAGCTCCCTTTTAATATTTTGCTCGAAAACATTTACATGGACAATATCAATAGAAGCGGAATTTCATTAGCTTTCCATTGATGTGTCTCGTTATCTGATAAATGAATTAGAAGCATGCATAAATTAGCGTTAACTAAATAAATAACATCATGAAATCAGGTAGTTTTTCCCGATTGATGAGGTTATTTATTTAGTTAACGCTAATTTATGCATGCTTCTACTTCATTTATCAGATAACGAAATACATCAATGGAAAGTTAAGAAATTCCGCTTCTATTGATATTGTCCATGTAAAAAGTTTTCGAGCAAAATATTGAATGGGAGCTGGAGTTGGTGAATATTAAGTTCACATATATTTCTTGCGGGTCTCATAATGGCCATTCTTTAGTGTGTTTTACAGTTTTTTATTTGATAATATTATAGAACAAACATTTCCGAAGATAATAGTATATCTTTTATACTGATAAACATATATTTGGTAGGGGAAAATTACCATAAGCTGGCAAACACGGGCGGCAAGTGGAGTTTGTTGGTCCTCCAGCTCGCCCCCGACCGGGCGGAAATTTGGCTAGAAGACGGCGGCATTTGGCTTGAAGACGGCGGCATTTGGCTTAAAGACGCTAGGTCGTGACGTCAGTGCAAGGCACCTATTGTAGGTGTCAAAATTAGTTTGCGGAATTGCGGAATTGCGATTGCGAAAAGGCCTATCTGAAAAAAAATGCGGAATTGCGATTGCGGACTGGTGCAAGTCGGAATTGCGGAATTGCGATTACGGAATTGGAAAAAAAATTGCGATGCCCACCTTTGCTCATAACTGTCTCTCTCTCCCCCCTCTCTCTCTCTTTCAAGGGAGGCGCATGTGGACGGTCGCCGATACTTGGAAAATAAGATCACTACTGATTACACGGACGCCACGGATAAAGAACGGCTGTACGTGGGCAGGGACGACATATTACCGAGCCCTGCAGGTTGGGTCGTGCCCCATGACGCGCCCTACGTCTCCCATATCAACCGTATCGCCTGTAGTACTGTAGAGGTGAGTATGGTAAAATGACATGAGTTTACCCAAAAAATTACATTGTTTACACGTTTTCTTAGATACCTGTACGTTTTCTTGGCTATTTTTAAGGGTGACTTGTTTAATTTCTTGGTTTCTTTCTAAAATAAACCTGAAATAACCTAAAATAAACCTAAAATAACCTAAAATAAACCTAAAATAAACTTGAAATAACCTAAATTAAACCTAAAATAACCGAAAATAGCCAAAAATAAACCTGAAATAACCGAGAAAAAAATTGAAATAACCGAAAATTACCAAAAATAAACCAAAAAAAACCCAAATAAAATAATATACCTAAAACAGGATATTTTTCAGGCTGGTTTGTATAAGAAGTGGCTTTTGGATTCACTGCAGGAAGCGAAAGAGGAATCAAGGAGTAAATGGAAGCAGAGAAGGAAGAAAGAGGAAGAAGGAGGGAGAGAACAGGAGGAGGAGATGAGAGAGGAGACAAGACCATTTCCTCTTTCTCTCTCCCATCTCCAAGGTTTTTTCCTGATATTCTCCCTCGGTCTCCTACTTGCTTTAGTCGCCTTTGTATTGGAGATCCTACACTCACACACACGGAGTCCAATCTCCTCCTCACTAATGAATTAATAGTATGGCTTTTTTTAATAATGGAAAGAAGTTACCTTTTTTTAAAATAATGGAAAGAAGAGTTACCTTTTTTTTAATAATGGAAATAAGAGTTACTTTTTTTTAATAATGGAAAGAAGTTACCTTTTTTTTTATAATGGAGAGAAGTTACCTTTTTTTAATAATGGAAAGAAGTTACCTTTTTTTAATAATGGAAAGAAGTTACCTTTTTTTTAATAATGGAAAGAAGTTACCTTATTTTTAATAATGGAAAGAAGTTACCTTATTTTTAATAATGGAAAGAAGAGTTACTAGAAAGAAGTAGTTAAGAGAAAATAATAGATGGATGGATAGATAGAAAGTGAATAAAAAAGTTAGTAAAAAGATAATAATAGATAGATAGATAGATAATAATGGTAAGATAAAGATATAGATGGATAGATAGATGGTTAACTGCATATATTAATGTTGTTTGTTGTGAATAAAGATAAAAAAAAGTAAAATATATTATGTATCAATAAAATAATCAAAATAAAATGCAACTACCTAACCGAGATATTAAAAAAATCACTACCTAACCCCCTATACTACTACTACTCAGAGGTGGGCATTCCGCAATTTTAGTCCGCAATTCCGCAATTCCGCAACTTGCGGAATGGTAATTCAGTTGCGGAATTGCGCAATTACAGATGCCTGAAAAAATTGCGGAATTGCGAATGGACCCTACCCATAACTACGTCACGGTTTGTTTACATCGGTGCATTGTGGGGATAAGGCGGGGTCGCCGCGGGTGGACCTACGAAGGGAAAACTACGGCGATGGAAGAATTTCGAGTTATTTTTCGCGGGAAAATTTATATTCCAGGTGCTATATTACTGTGCTCTGTTCTCGCTGACAACAATATAAAGAAGACCCGAGGTAATGGCTGTGTGCAGAGGCTTCTAAACCAAGAAAATAGAGTCATAACAGAGCCTCGTCAAATGGGAAGCACTGGTGGGTACGTAAAGTGTCCTACCATTGCTTACTTCTTAATGAGACTCTGCTGTGGACTGTTTCCTGGTTTAGAAGCCTTTGCACATCAACCATCACCTCAGGTTTCTCTATGTTGTCAGCGAGCACGGAAATATAGCACCTGGAAAAATCAATTTCGCCCAAAACAACTCGAAAAATTTTCATCGTCGTAGTCTTCTCTTTGTAGGTTGTACATATTCATGGTTAGATAGTATTAAAATACCTTATTAATTGAGTTCCTTTTGTTGTCTTTCCCCATAATAGTTAGTGGTACATCATGGTTTAAGTGTTACTTGACGAGCCAATGAATACTCTTGGTTACCGGTCATTTCGCCCACACGCCAATTCGCCCCATGTAAGAGTCAATTCGCCCACATGTAAGAGTCAATTCGCCCACTCTAAAGTCAATTCGCCCACACGATCCATGTCAGGAGTCATGTAACTATATCTTCCTCCCGGCGAAATGGAATGAACCCGCCCGTAACCTTGGGCGAAATGATGGTAAATTTCTAGTGTTTGCCCATACTCTCCCACTTCCCCCAAACAAGTTGGGGACCTGTGGGAATGCGGGGTTTTTGGGTGGGGAACAAATTATGCGTCAAAACACGTAATTAAAGAGTTGTTGTAAGGGGGTAAAATTCCCTATATCTAGGGTAATTTCCTTATATCTAGAGAAAATTGCCTAACCAAAATAAACCTAACCTAACCAAAATTAACCTACCCTAGCAGGGGGGGGGTTGACCCACCGATAACCTAACCTAACCAAATCTAACCTAACCTAACCAAAAACTAACCTAACCAAATCTAACCTAACCTAACCTAACCATATCTAACCTAAACTACCCCAAAACCAACCCACCCTAACCTAACCTAAACAAAACTAACCTAGCTAACCTCCTAGCGGGGGTTGGGGGGGTTCTCGACACACTAAACAAATATAACCTAGCCTCCCAGCTCCTAGACTCCATAGTGTGGGCGAAATACCCATGGTGTGGCGAAATGGCATGTGGGCGAAATGACCGGATACCATACTCTTGAGTCTATACCAACATCCCCCAACCTTTGCTTTGATTTATCTTATTACTCCATCCATAAACAAGTTGCATAACCACGGGGACATTACCCATCGTGTGGGCGAATTGACTTAAGAGTGGGCGAATTGACTCTTACATGTCGGCGAAATGTCTTGTGGGGGAATTGACGTGTGGGCGAAATGACCGGGAACCAATAGTATTCATTGGCTCGTCAAGTAACACTAAACCATGATGTACCACTACTTATTATGGGAAAGACAACAAAAGGAACTCAATTAATAAGGTATTTTAATACTATCATAACCGTGAATATGTACAACCTACAAAGAGAAGCTACGACGATGAAATTTTTTAGAGTTGTTGGTCGAAATTGATATTCCCCGGGGCTGTATTTCCGTGCTCGCTGACAACATAGAGAAGACCTGAGGTGATGGTTGATGTGCAAAGGCTTCTAAACCAGGGAAAACAGTCACAGCATCTCATTAAGAAGTAAGCAAGTGATAGGGAACATTACGTACCTACCAGTTGCTACCTTTGACGAGGCTGTTATGACTCTCTTTTCTTGGTTTAGAAGCCTCTGCACATCAGCCATTACCTCAGGTCTTCTCTATAGTGTTCTCAGGGAGAACAGAGCACAGTAATATAGCACCTGGAATATCAATTTCGCGCAAAATAACTCGAAATTCTTCCATCGCCGTAGTTTTCCCTTCGTAGGTCCACCCGCGGCGACCCCGCCTTATCCCCACAATGCACCGATGTAAACAAACCGTGACGTAGTTATGTCTGGGGCCCATTGCGGACCGACAAAATTTTAAAGCGCAATCGCAATAACTTGCGGAATGGGTAATTCGGTTGCGGAATTGCGCAATTACGGATGCCTGAAAAAAATGCGGAATTGCGGGTTGCGGACCGCCAAAATTTTGAAACGCAATCGCAATAATTGTGACGATCACCACCTTCAAAATGGCAAGTGCCCGCGTGAACATAAGTTCCCACCAAATATGGTGGAGACGACACTGCCAACTGCCATTGAGCCGTGTTTTTGTCGTCCAAGCACCGTCTTGGATTACGAAGACCACTCCAATAACACTTGCTGAAATGTGTGTTATATTGCTTTGTGATATTGTTTGCAATGTTTTGGACTGATTATTATTTCGGCCCCTACCAAGCTTGTTGTGTTTCGCTAGCTAGTGTTGTAGCCACTGATCTATATAACATGGATCGCGGATCTGGGCTAGCTGTGGCCGAGATACTGAAGTCACCAGCCGCCATCTTGAAATAACCAAAACAAATACATGGGCCGGCCAGGCAGTGGCTGGGTGTTGGCTGCTGGCATGTGATAGCCTATATTACCACCTACTACTACTATTAACACCTACTACTACTACTACTATTACCACCTACTACTACTATTAACACCTACTACTACTACTACTATTACCACCTACTACTACTATTACCACCTACAACTACTATTAACACCTACTACTACTACTACTAAACTTCCAACCTAGTGCATCGTCGAACCTTCCAAGTCATTTATTTACGGTGATACACAGACAACAGGTGTGTTGCGAGGCCGTACAGGTGTGTAGTGACAGGTGTCTTGCGAGACCGTACAGGTGTGTAGTGACAGGTGTGTTGCGAGGCCGTACAGGTGTGTAGTGACAGGTGCCTTGCGAGGCCGTACAGGTGTATAGTGACAGGTGTGTTGCGAGGCCGTACAGGTGTGTCCCAGCCAGCACACTTACATGGGACCCATGTGAGATTTTCATGGTAATTGGTGGGCTAGGTGGGCATGGGTAAAGGATGGTCAAATCCATGGGCTATAGATGGGACCCATATGGGTTGCCCACAATAGTGGCCATTTTTCCGAAGTGACAAAATTGCATAGCAAATCGTCCAATCGACTGAGAAAATAAACCTTGAGGCAATTATTCAAATATATAGCCATGGTTTAGTAGAGGAATGTTACATGGGTTTTACCTGGGGTCTATGTGGGCTTCCCATATAGATATACATTTTTACCATCATTCCACAACTATGCAGTAGACTGTCTGAATGATTGCGATATTATCGCTGAGGAAATAATTCTAATAAATTTCGATGAACATGAATGTTTTGGAGATTTTTATGCACAGAGATAGACTGTGTTTGTATGGGTTAAACTTGGGATATACATGGGCTGCCCATATTATAAGTATATTTTTTGTAACGTCAATTAATTAATGACAAAATTGCATAGCAAATCGTCCAATCGACTGAGAAAATAAACCTTGAGGCAATTATTCAAATATATAGCCATGGTTTAGTAGAGGAATGTTACATGGGTTTTACCTGGGGTCTATGTGGGCTTCCCATATAGATATACATTTTTACCATCATTCCACAACTATGCAGTAGACTGTCTGAATGATTGCGATATTATCGCTGAGGAAATAATTCTAATAAATTTCGATGAACATGAATGTTTTGGAGATTTTTATGCACAGAGATAGACTGTTTGTATGGGTTAAACATGGGATATACGTGGGCTGCCCATATTATAAGCATATTTTTTATAACGTCAATTAATTAATGACAAAATTGCATAGCAAATCGTCCAATCGACTGAGAAAATAAACCTTGAGGCAATTATTCAAATATATAGCCATGGTTTAGTAGAGGAATGTTAAATGGGTTTTACCTGGGCTCTATGTGGGCTTCCCATATAGATATACATTTTTACCACCATTCCACAACTATGCAGTAGACTGTCTGAATGATTGCGATATTATCGCTGAGAAAATAATTCTAATAAGTTTCGATGAACATGAATGTTTTGGAGATTTTTATGCAGAGATAGACTGTGTGTATGGGTTAAGCATGGGATATACATGGGCTGCCCATATTATAAGTATATTTTTTATTACGTTAATTAATACAATACTATAAATACAGTAAATTGACTTTAAAATTACTATATTATTTTGTAAGCAAGTAAGTATAAGGTAATGGTGCGTATGGTAAATTAAATTGTGTACAAAACGATATTTGCCTATAATCTAAAGAAATGGGCTCGGTCTTTGGGTGACGCAAAGATGTTGGTATCCTTATAAAATAATTGTTAATTGCCATTCGTAATTGAATATGGCAATTAAAGAACATTAAGACAATTGATATTGTTTTCTTATTTTATTTAGTGAAATCATACACATTACCGGTAGATTAGTGGTGTTTTCAAAGATCATTATTCATATTCAGGCTCAGTAATGTTGGAACACAGTGTTGTATCACGACTCGAGTGAAAATGGCCGGATTTCAGGATCCACTTCTGTATTTACAAGGTAATACAAGTGCACAAGCGCAGGAATGTCCCGGAAACTATTGCACACTTGTTGCTGCAGTGTCCGCGCTTCCACGCCCATCGTGTAGTGCTACAGTCTCAACTCCTCGCCCTGAAAGTGGCCACCTTTTGACCTGCCCACCCTGCTGGCGGCGGCTGGCGTCCACCCCTCCCGGCAACACGCCCTCATCCGCCTCACCTGTGCCTTCCTGAGGAACCCAGGTCAGCTGCCACGCCTGTGATAGCATCATAGAACACCACCAGGGCTCATAGTGTTCCCCAAGGAATCCTCGCAGCCCTCAACACCAAATGCAAGATACACTTCTCCTAATTTACTGACTCACGTAAGTTGTCTACGTATTGTTGACTGATTTGTTTGATGTTTGATGGTTGAATAATTTCGTCGTATCGACGCAGCTGAGATGGATCTCCGCTGTAACCAGACAGCTCTCTTACAAACTACCCCCAGAGAGCTCTCTGCTAGTGCTTATAGTGTTGGCCGAAGCCAGCACCCCGGGAGGCGGATTACAAACCCCCGGCTAACACCCGGTACCCATTCACTGCTGGGTGGACAGGATCTCGGGTCGGGTTTTAAGGAAACAGCCCAACTGTTTCCGCTCCGCCCGGGGATTGAACCCGGGACTTCTCGGCTGTGAATCGAGTGAGTGTGTGAATGTGTTTTCCCAGGTTTTTTTCCAAACTGGTAGGGAATCGAGTGGTCATGTAGTATATACACTTTACGTAAGGCATGTTCTCTGTCCATTGGTAAGATAGTGTTCAGGGCAAGCTTTAGCTGACTATCTCGACAGATCAATAATTTGTTGGGTATTATTCCAGATGAACACCAAACTCACTTTGGTGGACGAAACTACTTTTTTCTGGTGTGTTTTTATGTGTTTTGAATGAATCTGCTAATCGTTTCTGTCGGAAATTTTTTTTTTTTTTTTTTTTTTTAGGTAGGTAGATATTTTTTTTTTTTTTTAGTTAGGTAAAGGTTAGGTTAGGTTAGGTTAGGTTAGGTAAGGTATAGGTAAACATTAAGCTAGGTTTAGGTTCTTTTTTTTTGTCATTTTTGCAAAAAAAAAAAAAAAATTGCGGCAGAAACGGTTAGCAGATTCATTCAAAACACAAAAACACACCAGAAAAAAATTGTTTCGTCCACCAAAGTGAGTTCGGTGTTCATCCGAAAATTTACCCTCCAATTAAGCTTATCTGAATGACATTACAACAGCATATAGTACACTTACTGTATTTCATATCTGCAAAGTTTTCAGCGTGCGATCAGTTTTTTTTTTATACTACACTGGCTTCCTAGCTGCTATGTACCGTCGGCTGATATGTACTGGCTGCTTTGTACCAATGCTTTGGCTTATATGTACCATTGCAGGGCTGCTATGTACCGACAAGTATACCTAACCTAACCTTAACCACAAAGTATACCTAACCTAACCTAACAACCTAACCTAACCTAACCTAAACTTAACCTTAACCACAAAGTATACCTAACCTAACCTAACCTAACCATAGCAGCCGCTGATGGTCCACAGCAGCCGCAGTGCATAGCAGCCTTGGATGGAACATAGCAGCCACCAGTGGTACATATCAGCCGCTGGAACATAGCAGCCAACGGTACATACATAGAGGCCTGTTCCCTTACTCTGCCTCTACAAAGTCAGATTTTTTTTAACACTTGTAAGTCCAAAGGCAAAGGCTAGGAGGTTAATACGCCAGGTTAGGTTAGGTTTAGTTTATTTAGATTTTTCCCTAGATTAGGCCACTTTTTGTTGAGGAAGATAAATGCCTCTTTTTTTTCTTTTTTTTTCCGCCACACAAAACCCCGTTTCCCGACCACAGGCCCCCGAGTGAGGGGTAGAGGGGAAGATGTTAAGTAGTTCAGTTCAGTTGTTGGTCGGGAGTCAGGCCTTTTTCAACGGCACTCCTCGACGTGTTTCTTCTTGCTGTCTGGGTCTTTAATTAGTTTTCTTCTCTTATTCTATCTTATTAGTTTCTTTCTTTTTCTTTCTTCTTATTTTCTCTGGTCATCCAAAAACTGTTGATTGTTCTTTTTGCTTCTTTTACATTCCCCTCTCCAAACAAATACTCCCCCACTATATCCTCTTCCTCCTCTAGGTAAGGCTGTTGTAGCCTCACATTTTTCTTTCTTTCATTACTGTAGGCTGGGCACCATAACACAAAATGTTTTAAGTCCTCCTTTTCTGCCCCCCACACAAATCACATGTTATTTCTTCTCCCCAGAACCTCCTTCTGTCATTTAGTTGTAGGTTGTTTATCCTGCACTTAAACAGTAGTTCTGAAGCTTGGTCATTACTGTATACTTCTTCTTGGCCTCCCTTCTCTTTTTTCCATTTTCTATATATTTTCAAACATGTTTTTTCATTCATTTCATTCACCCATTCTCTTGTGTTCAACTCTAATTTTTTTTCCTTATAGTGCCGACCGGGGTAATTTGGTCCTGGTTTTGACAAACTTTGATCTAGTTTCCATATCTATTGAAATAAACAAACAAAAAGTTAATACAATCATAGGAGGGTCACTACCTATATGTCATTAAAGTTTGAACAAATTTTCATTATAGCTCTGTTAGCAATACACTGCGAAGTGCGGACCGCATTGTTACACTAAATGGGGTAAATCGGACCTAACTCTGGGGTAAATTGGTCATATATATATAAAAAAAAAAACTTTTTCTTCAAAATTTGACAAACCTCCAAAAACTGAAACAACATGTCATACCATGCCCATGGACACTATCAAACATTATGTGAGCTGTTCTTCACATTCTCTGGGGAGGCGGAAAGGATGACCAACACGCACACGTTTGGGTTCCAGTCTTGAGTTCCTAGTCTTTCTTCTTTTTCTAGGTCTATGTTAGTTTTCTTTTATAATTTCTAAGCATTGTTACTTAATTTAGTAATATTCTACACTAGGGCCAGAATTCCCTACACAATTGGGAGTGTGGTTTCTGTTTACCTTATTGGATTCTAGGAAACATTCTCTCTATGAGCTTCCGTCACAAGGCACTTCTTTCGGAGATAAAAGATGTTTTTAATAGGAAGGAGATCCGAGTGTATAGGAGATATGAAAATTAAACTAACCTAACCCCACCTTTTGACTCACTAACCTAACCTAATCTAAGCTAACCCACGCTTTAACCTCCAAACTAAAGTCAAATCTGCATTAAAAAAGTGTCCGCGGCAAGGGAAGAACAGAGGCGATGCAGGTCACAAGAGGAAGAAGAGTCAGGCGCATGTAAACACTTGGCTCTCGCCTCCCTATGAACATGTCATTATCTTCGAAAGTAATTATTTGCGACGGAAACTCAGAGAAAATGTTTCCTAGAATTCAATAAGGTAAACAGAACCACACCACCAATTGTGTAGGGAATTTAGGGTCCTAATGTAAAATAATACCGTTAGGTTACGTAATCAATGCCCATGTTAGGTTAGTTAACTAGCAGGGAGGTATGAGTGGGCATAGCCCCCCAGTTATGTCAGGAGAGTATTGGTTTATAGGAAGTATTGGTTGAAACTGCACATTTACCGTATCCATTAAGGTAAACAGAATTCATTCTCCCAATTGTGTAGAGAATTCTGGTCCTTGAGTAAAAATTTACCCCTAATTTATATACCAGCACCCTTAAACTAATTCCATATTAGCATGCGACAACCTGAAAAAAAAAAAAAAGTGCAAAAAGAGTTAATCCTCACCGTGATATGCCGTGAGGGGTACTTTACACTGGGCCCAATTTACCCCGTGATGTTTTTGTCACCGGGGTAAATACGGACCCAAACTGAGCATTGATCATACGAAATAACAAGATAGAGCATTTCTGATATTTTCATTTAAAGAAAGGGAAAACACTATATATACGCTTTTTTACAAGAATGTACTCCATCTGTTTTTGAATCCCTAAAATTCGCCAAACCTTTTTTTGTAAAAAACTTCGCCGCAATTTTTTTTTTGCGTCATTTTCCCTTTTTTCTATTTTTGGTTCCGGGTTCATTTTAAAATTTGATATTTTATTCTATTAATACTAGAAAGTTAAAATGGTTGTTTTACTACGGGATATTAAAAACTGTTACATTTTATTTATATTGAAGAAAAAACACCAGAGCAAAGAGGCGTCCAAATAAAACCCGGGCCCTTGGAAGGCCCCAAATTACCCCGTCCCCTACTCTTTTTTTGTCTCAAAACCTCCCACCTGGTTCATGATCCACCCCCTTTCTCAGATCTTTCATTACAGTTGCATCCATTTTTTTTGTCTTTTCTCAATCATCCCCTTTCCCCTACCCTTTTCACTAGGTCATTCCCGTTACTAATACATACCCAAGTAAAAAGGGTTGGAGTTATTGTGCAGTTTACTTTTAAAACAAACCAACTGGGCATTGTTTTAATAACCTATCATCATTGGGGGGGTTTCGTCCCCCCAGAATCCCTTGTGTTTTTTTTAAATTTCGCCAGCGTTGAGGGGTTAGAAATACTCCTTATAAAAAGCAAAAACAAAAACGTTCAGGTACAAAAGACAACCGATCTGCTTGGGGTTAAAATGCACATATACAGGGTACTAAAACTGCTTTGGTAAATTTCCAGTTTGACACCGAATTAATTTTTTGGTGGACGACAAAATTTTTTTTCTGGGAGTTTTCATGCGGGGGAAAGGCATTCACCCCAAAGCAGAGTGGCGTGGGGGGTGCTGTGGAAAGGGGTTGTGCGCAGCAAGCCGGGGGAAATATGTCGCTGCGGTGCTTCTGCCCCCGCCACCCGGGTGGCCACCGTCAGGCAGGTGGTAAAACGCCCCCCATTGTGGGGGACCCACAGGTGAAGTGCACATGTAGAGGGACTAAAGTAACTTATATTCCTAAAAATTTTCCCTGTGTAAAAGATATATTCCCCTCATGTAATATCCTGTGAAAAGATATATTCCCTATTAATACCTGTGAAAAAAGATATTTTTGCCTCATGTAATATCCGGGGGGTTAAAAGATTTTTTTCCTCAGAATACACCTTATAAAGAAATAATAATAGTGACGGTACAGGGTGTACTATTATCATGAAGGGGTACGGGTTTTTACTTTATATTAGCAGGTGAAGTGCCAGTGCCGTTTCACCCTTTTTTGGGGCCTTAGCAAAAATGCTGTTTGGGGGCTTTTTTTTAAAAAATATGGTGGGGGAATTTCTAGCCCTAAGGTGGTCCGGGGGCACGCCTTTAGTATGTAAATGTAATTTGGTGCTTTTTAAAAAGGTAAGAACTAGATTAAAAATAATAATAATAATCCCTTTGGGGGGGCCCCTTGGTTTTTTTTTTGGGCCTATGCAAGCGCATAGTTCGCACATAGTAAGAACACCCCGTGAAGTCGCATGTATGCTAGAATCAAAAAATATTTTCCGTGTAATATCCCGGGATAAAAGATATAATTTTAATAAGGTTTTTTGTGTGTTTAAAAATGTGTGGTTTCAGGGTCATTATTGTCTGTGCCGAGATCCTGCCCCTGGGGTGTGTGGCTGCAGGTGTTCACTGTATCCAGCAGTGTCCCGGGTCTCAGCGGGGGGAGTGCTGGGGGCACTGGTTCCAGGGTGAGGGGGGGAATGCTCACACCCCCCCCCCGGCACAGCTTTTTCCCCTACCCATCTTAACAATTTGTGAATGAGCCCCAGCCTTACAGGAGAAGAAAGATGTCAAAGAACTCCGGGTCAAAAATTTGTCATTCTTTAACCCTTCACGTCCAGATCTTTCCTTTGCTGTATAAAATTGTCTTGTTAGCCAAAAAAAAAACGAAACAACTTATATACAAAAATTAGCTAGTGGAAAAGGGATACTAAACGGGTCAAAATCTATAAAATTTTGCTTATATTAATTAAAAATCGTCAAAGGGTACCCAAATTACGTGGAAATATTCGGGGTCTCAAAGGGTTAAATCAGAATATCCTTGCCCCTGAATCATGACTCCACAACCTCAACGTGATCTTGTCCAAGTTATATTTTTTTGCATTTCCCTGGCATGTTTACTGTTTTGTAAAACTCTTTTTTTTATGAGCTGTAATTTTACCAAGTATTTTCTGATTTCCAAAGGTTTCTGGGTTTAAATGGGTAAAGGTCACTGTTGAATTATCAATGAAAAAAAAAGGAATTGTTTTTCTCATTTTTCTGGGAAAGCTTTTTCAATGTAATTTCTTTTTTTCCTCAGGAGGTGTCAAGAAAATTGCGGGAATCCTGCAGTAATATTCCCGGGCTGGGGCCCTTTGGGGTCCACCCCCGGGGCTGAGACGAAACCTCACGGGAAGGCAAGCACCGGAGAAGAAAGTAGGCGTTAAGGGTATGAAATTCTAGTTGCTCTCAGAACTGATACATTGTAATTCATTTTATCATATCTTTGTGCTGGTATTGAAACCCCTTCAGGAATTTGCCTCCCTGCCTGCGACAGAAGAATTACCTTTCATTTACCCCGTCCATCACTGTACTCCCTGCCCTCCATTCCTAAAACCTCCCCTCCCTCTCTCCCAAGCACTCCAAAACCCCACCCACATCTGCTACCCTTTTCCCTCTTTTTTTCTTTTCTTCTTTCTTTTTTTTCCTTTTTTTCCCTTTCCCACATCTTGGGGGTTTTCCCCCAAAACTTTTCCTTATATATCCTTCATGCCATATCTTTTTTCCCTCACTCATCACCCCAAATAGCAACAGTCTGAGTTTGCTGTTTTTAAATTTCCCCATTGTGCAAAAATAGCTCGCAAGAAAAATCCAAAACAGGAACTACCACTGTGGGTTCTATGGCCTCTTTAGCTTCCTTATTTTCTTATGTTCTTATTTTGTTTTTAACAGATGCGTCTGTACGTGTGGCGGCCCCTGAGTGTGCTGGGGGAGCTGCTGGCCCCTCTTTTGGACGTCTGACGTGAGGAAAGGAAAGGTGGTCCCACTGCTCACCAACATCATGGCCACGTGGTCCCCTACCTGTCACCCATGTGAGTAATAAGAACTAAGAAAAAGGAAGCACATGAGGCTGTAAACCTACACGGGTCATTCCTGTTACAGTTTTGGGAAAATGACCACATTGTATAGAACACAAAAAAAAAATTTTGCAGAAAAACCATTTACAAAAAATCTGCAATTTTTTACTCCTTTCGCTCCATTCATCCTTAACACATGGAATCTTTTTGTTATTAAACTTTTAACTTGGATAAAGTAAATCCATTTATTTTACTCTGGGCTTCTAATTCACATAAATTTTTCTTTTCTTTTTGGTGGGTGTGGGGTTTAAAAGCCGGCCTTGCGGCTGGCTCCACTCTTTTCCCGGGGAAAGTCCTCTTTCTTTTTTACTTCTTACCTGCGCAGGCACCCAACATTATGATGCTGCCGTCCTCCTCCCCCTCTGACCACCATCGTAGACTACCCCTGCACCCCTGACAAAAAAAATCAAGGAAACTGTTAGGCAAGTCCCCCCTTGATTCCTGAGATTATCAAACTCAAACATCACTAGCTATTAGATTTTATTTTTCGATCTCCCCCCCCCCTCCCCTTTATGATCCCCTGAGCGACCGGATGAGCACCGAAAGGCCTAGAAAAAGCAAGGTAAAATTGTCTGAAAATTTTTTTGGGAAAAAGTGTTTAGACTAAGAAAGCAACAATTTTTTTGTTGTAGGCTAAAACAGAGCTGGGCACTAAATTTTCCAAATACTAAAAAAACAAATTAAATAAAAAAATCCTTAATACTTCAATTGTATTTTTTTTAAATCCCTTTGTTTAAAACATTTTTTAAATAAACACATTTTTACATGTATTCAGTAATTTCATGGGTTAACAAAATAAAATCTTTTTATAAATGATTTTTAAAAAAAAGGATACTTTCCCCTATTTATATTTCCCCTGAACTGAACAACAATAAAACTTTAACTTCAGTAAAGCTTCAGTTTTTACCTTTAAAATCGTGACTTTTTACACCGTGAACATTCACAATTTCATAACATAGGGTTGCCAATAGTTGGACGGGTTTTATGGGCCCAAATTCCTGATAAAAAGTACTTACAGTAAATTATGAGTATTTAAAACTATTAAATTATTAAATACTGTTTTAAATACGTGAAAAACCCAAAGATTTTTAAAAATGCGCTCTAAATACACAATGTTTAAAATTTCTTATTTAAATACAATGTTTTAAAACGCCCCGCTCTGGTTGTACACTTGGCATGTTAGCTTCTTGGGAAAAAACCCGACTTTCATACAGAAACTTTAGGTCCTTTCATACAATTCGTATGCTTGTGAGTGAGCTTTTGTTTCCCCACTGTGACTGCTGAAAAGCTCTTGAGCATTTTTTTAAAAAAATTTTTTCTGGGATATAGGGTGCAATGGGCAAAAAATTTTCTATAAAGTTTATATTTTGACTCACATTGTCAGGATGTCGTCCCATATGGGGTCCAGATATATTTCTTGCTTCCCATAGGAAAATGTTTAAATAATTAAAAAAATATGGGAGGGAAGACCTCAAAAACCAGTAGCGAGCTGCTATGCCGTATTTCAGTAAAAGAAAAGGGCTGATAAAAGCCTTTTTAAATAAATTCCCGTAAAAAAACTGCCCCGGTAAACCCACACTTGACAGGTCCATCCCTCTTGATACAGTAATGCAAAAGTACAAAAAATACCCTTTGGGCAAAGTTTATATTGGATGCAATGAAGGGACTATGTTTTGATATAAAAATAAGTTGTGATTGTGAAAAAATTGTTCTTGTCACCCAAAAGGAAAAACTTATTTTTTAAGAAATTTTTAAATCAGTGAATTTTTTTATCATCTTTTTTTTCATCTATCATTATCATCAGGCCATTGGTAAATTTTGTCTTCCCGAATCATGGATATCGTGGGTGATTATGTGTCAAAAACAGGATTGCACCGTGAGACTGAATCGAGGCCTATTTCTGCATATTCCCCTCACCCAATTCGGGTATATGATGAGCATGTGGCAGCTACCCCCGAAGCTCATCCTTCCCACAGGTTATACTACCTTTTTTATATATCTGTTTAACGTCAGATTTTCCCCTAATGTCTTATGAGGTTTTGACGGTCGGTAGCTTTCAATTATATTACCGCGTTTACCATTTAAATTTTTGGCATAAAAGAATTTCACAATAACAAAAAAAAGGTATATTGTATCTGTAAAAAAATCCACGTAGAGGGGCCAAGAGGGCGCCCCGCCCCCAAGGCTTGGTTAGGCAAGTTGATTTTCCTGTTGGAGTTGCTTGGTATGGGAAAGGAGCCCGCATGGGGACTGGCGTTGTGACCCCCCGGGGAGCGGCGCGTAGGGGGGGCGAGGCAACGCGCCCCCCGGCGTAGCCCCCAAAGATTGATTGATTGATTGGGTTTCTAGGGGATGGCTATGCATTTATTATTATTATATTATTTTATCATATCATTTCTATTATTATTTTGTCTATAATTCATATTTATTAATTATTATTATTATTAATATTGTATTTAAAATCAAAATGATAATAAAATTTTTAAAGGTGGTTTGATTATTATTGCATACATTTTGCATGTCTAATAAAATACAATTGTATACAGCACTTCCTTGTAAAACCTCACCATCTCAAAAACAAAAGGCATTGGCCTAAGATTACAACTCATTAGGGCCCCATGTGAGATGGGGCCCCCCTGAGACATGGGGGTCCATAAAGCTGCACACATAAGACATGCATCCCAATATCTGGTGCTGGGTGGGTATAGGCCCAAACGTTGCACATATGAATGATGCTTATTTAATTTTTTAAAGGGGTTTGAAAGAGTTGATTCAAATAAAAAATAATCTTACACTTTTTAAATCTGTAAGGTTTTCATTTTCTTTAGCATATATTAAATTTATTCCAATTTCCCCAGCAAAAATAAGCTCATTAATATGTGCAAAAAACCTAATATAATCCAGCCCCCACAAACCCTATGAATCCAACCTATATCTCTGTCAACCCAAAATTTTGGATTTTTTTTTTCAAAAAATTTGGATTTTTTTTTTCTTCAAATTTTTTTTTTTTTAAATTCTTTTTTTTTCAAAAATTTTTTTTTCTTCAAAATTGTTGTTTTTTTTTCAAAAAATTGGGTTTTTTTTTTTTCATTTGGATTTTTTTTGGATTATTTTAATCAAATTAAAAAAATAAAAAAAAATTAGAAAAAACATTAACAATTTTGAAGGGAAAAACCAAAATGTTGAAGAAGAATTTTTTTTGAGGAAAAAAAATTGAAAAAAAAAAATTTTTTAGAAAAAAAATTCCAAAAAATTTTAAGAACAAAAATCCAAAATTTTGGGCTAGACATAGATATAGGTTGGGTTCATATGGGGATTGTGAGGGAAAAAATCAAAACAAACAGTCGCCCCCTGGGGCCCCATGTTCCCATAAGCCCACATAGGTCCCATGTTAGGCCCCCCTGGGACCCCATAGCCCCATAAGCCCACATGGGCCCATTTAACCCACCTGGGACCCACTAGTTCTTCCCTAAGCCCACCGGACCCCCATATTTCCTAAGCCCACCCTGGGCCCCCCCGTATTTTTCCCCTAAAACCCCCTAGGGCCCTGTTTAAGCCCACCGGGGACCCACATATTCCCAAAACCCCCACCTGGGACCCACAAGCTCCTAACCCCACCTGGGACCCACATAGGCCCCATGTTAACCCCACCTGGGACCCACAAGGGCCCCCACATGCGGCCACACGGTGCGCGTGGAAAAAGCTATAGGGGCCCCACAGTGAGATGCCCAAAAGGGCACTATTCCCCCCCGGGGTCCCTGTTTCCGGTGCTGGCGGGGGGTAGTGACAGGTGTGTTCGAGGCCGTACGGGTGTGTTAAAGGGTTTTGTTGCGGGCCGTACAGGTGTGTATACGGTGTGGTTGCGAGGCCGTACAGGTGTGTAGTGACAGGTGTGTTGCGGGCCGTACAGTGTGTATGACAGGTATGGTGTTGTGGAAAAAGCGAGAGGCTAAAGTGCAGTGTACAGACCAAATAGCGAACCCCCGATTTGTGGTGTCTGACCTAATGAGCAACCCCGGCAGTTCTCGTCCCCCTAAACGGGCTACCCCCGTACCGCCCCGCCAGGGGTAGGCGCGACCCCAGTGGTCCATAAAGCTACTCTGGGGGGTTTACAGGAATTTTTAAATTATCAAAAACCTGGGGCCAAAAATAAAAAAAACCTTTCTTAATTAGGTATATTGAATTGAAAGTAGTTAGTTTCGTACACTGTTTTTGAGTATTTTCGTACATACCGGGTGTCTTTCGTAACTCAGTATCAAGTTCCCCTGAGCTGAGTTGAAACGATTTTGGGTTTCATTTAGTACGAAAAAATTTTTTGGTAATTGTACGAGTTTCGGGGTCTTTTTAAAAGCCCAACTATTTTTTCTTGCCAACTAGGTTTTTGCAATGGAATAGTTTTATTTTGCGCAACCCCCCCCCCCCCCCCAAAAAAAATAATTTTAATAAAACCTAACCTAACCTTATGTTTTAAATAAAACCTAACCTAACCTTAAATTTTAAAAATGAAACCAACCTAACCTTAAGGTTTAATGAAACCTACCTCTTTAACCAAAAGGGTATACTTTTTTTTCCTTTTTTTTTTTTTCGCAAAAAAAAGCTATCTCCATTAGAACAAGCACCGCTTTTAGGAAGCGCGGGGAAAGGGAAACAACCTAGTGGGGTTTATGATCAAATACCCGGGGTTTATACAAATGAAAAATAGATCATTTTTATCATCCCCGCACCGGGAAACAACATGATCATTTGTATCATAACCCACTCAGGTCTGTCTCCGTTCCCCATTTAATTTTTAACATTTAAAAAAAAAAACTTATATCTATATCTACTATAAAAAAAAAAAAGTATACCATATCCACCTATTTTTTTTTTTTTAAACTAGTAGGTGGTGACTGGGTGGGTAATGGTTAAAGTGGAGGGGCGGGGTGGGGAGTGGGTGTGGGTGTGTGTGTGGTGTGGTGTCGGGGTGTGTGTGGATGTGGGTGTGGGGGTGGGTGCTGGGTGTGGGGTGGGTGCGTGCGTGTTGTGTGGGGGGTGCGTTGTGGGTGGGGTTGGTGCGTGTGTGTGTGTGGTGGGTGGTTTGTGTGGTGGTGGGGGGGTGTGTGTGTGGGGGGGTGTGGGGGGTTGGTGTGTGGGGGTCCCTGTTGTGTGTGTGGTGTTACTCACAGGGGGAAAAGATTTGCCACTTCCGTCCTGGTCTGTTTGTACGACATAGCACACAAAGTGGGGATCGAGGTGAAACACAGCCAGACAGCAAGCACGACTTGGCATACAGGCATAACACCGGAAAAACAGCAACGCGAGCCGCAGAAACAAGGCTTTGTTTTGGTTCGGGCAAGATGGGGGCATTGGAACCATGCTGGCCAGGCTTCCGCGATCTATGTTATTAATCGTGGTTGTAGCTATGTAGCCGTCATCCTCAGTCTGCGTTCTGGGGCTTTTGGGGTTGAGAGTGTCGCTCACTACGCTGGCCGTGTGTGTATTACTGATTTTTCCACTATACTGTTAAATTTTTGTGTTAGTGAAATACTAAGATTGCACAAACTAGACAATAACACTGGTTCTGGGAGTGGGTTGTGCTTGTAAAACCCCTAAACCCGGTCTTTGTGGTTAATAAAAGGTTTATTTAAATTATTTAGGATAACAAAAGGCTTAATAACGGCGTTTAGTAAATAAACGGCTATTTTTGCTTCTGTCCAATTTGTAAAATTTCAGTAATTTCAAATTTGTCTTTTTTTGCAGATTGTCTATAAATTGCGTTTACTAAACGCTAATTATATACACAAACTGCAAAATATAAAACATTTTTTAATTAGAATTTACAAAATTTGACAGAAATAAAAATAGCCGTTTTTTACTAAACGCCGTTTTTTAAGTCTTTTTTGCTTCTGAAAATACAAAAATTTTAACCGAATGGACATTTTTTGCCCGCCCCCTCCTCGCCTAGGATATAAAATGATGTGGATACACTGATCTGTAGTTTTTAGAAGGGGGATTGTATCAGAAGTGCTTAAGGCTCGGATAATCTCCCCGCCTCAGCCCCTCAGCCGAGCACTGACGTGAGAGCAGGCAGGGCCAGGGAAAAAAATGGGAGAAACTTTTCCCGCTAACTTTAGTCACTTGGACAAGTAAAATTTTTCCTTTCTACTGGTATTTAGTAATTTAATTTGGTCAATTTTAAATTTTCCCCCCCAACCAACGTTTTCTGATGCGCCTTTTTATATCATAAGGCGCATCAGAAATCCCCTTTGGGTTGGGGGAAACTATAAATTATCCTTTAATTTACTAGTTAAAAGTTTAAAAAATAGAAAAATTGTTATAAGGCTGAAAAAGGCGATATATCCAAAATATATTTGATTATTTGTGAACACGCCCCTCACAGAGAGCGGCCTGTGGGCGATTTATTTAGTTAACGCTCATTTTTTCAAGGGACTACTGCATTTATCAGGAACGAAATATAACAATGGAAAAGTTTAAACAATTCTGCTTCTTTGATTCTTCCTGGAATTTTTGTCCCACAAAGTTTTACTGATGATGCGTTTTAAATGAATTTTAAGTTCATGCATATTCTTTGAGTCTCATAAGGGTTTTTTAAAGGGTTTTTTAAATGTTTTTATGTGATAACTTTGAACAAAAATTTCCGAAGATAAAAGTAAATCCCTTTTACTGTTAACGATATACTGCGGGGTCATCCCTTTGGGAATTCCCCGGGGCTTGGGGGAAAGAAGAGGGCCCCGGCCAAGATGGCGTCCAGTACGTTTTAACATGGCCTATGAATGGCGTTACCCTTTTTCATATAGATACCCTATCACCCCAGTGATTACTAGCCAGTAGAATGTGAAGTGTAAAAGTAAAAAAAACAGGGTACTAGCACTAACCCTGCCGGTAAACCGTGTCTATTGTCTAATTTTTGCAATCTTATACTTCACTAACACAACAACACTATATGTAGGATAAATCATAATCAAACACACGGCCCCGTGTGGCGTACACCTCTAAAAACCCAAATCCCAGAACGCCTGACTGAGTGATGACTGTGCACACTACTACAACACTACTAGCGATGCTTGGACGATGCTTGCTTGATCTTGGGACGAAGACCGTTTTTTTCGCAATTGAAAAAGATTGGTTTCTGCACAAAAAAACAACAACTTGGTAGGGGGCCCAAATAATAACTCCAAAAAATTGCAACAAAATTTACAAAGCAGTATAACAAAATTTCAGCAAGTGTTTTTTGGAGTGGGGCTTTGTAATCCCCGACGGGGCTTGACGACAAAAACACGGGTCATTGGCAGTTTTGGGGAATGTCGTCTCCCCTATTTGGGGGGAACTTTTGTTCACGGGGGGCACTTGCCATTTTGAAGGTGGTGATCGTCATAATTATTGCAATTGCGTTTCAAATTTTTGGGGGTCCCCAACCCCCATTCCCCCCTTTTTTTCAGGCACCGAATTGCGCAATTCCCCCAACCAATTACCCCTTCCGCGTTTTTG
>JACEEZ010022980.1:0-157212 GCA_016584305.1 Chionoecetes opilio | reverse complement strand
AAAAAATTTTGGTGCTTTTATCCGCATGCCCCCATCTTTCACTAAGTTTTTCCGGACTTAAGGATTAAAAACCTCCCTACCTTTGACCAACCATCGATCTTTACCGACACGTACGTTTTATATATATATTCTAATCATATTTTATTTGGGAGGATAGAAATGAAATATCGTCGCTATATTATTTACGAGTTTTATGGTGACAGTGCTGTCTTATTGCTTGTTCTCGTGCCTTTCGGGTTTTTTTTGTGTGAAGCCCATCTGCCTTTCCCTGCCCCCTGCCCTTTTTTAAGTGTCGTGATTTAATTTGTTGTGGTGTGTGTTATAAAAGCTTGAGTTTAAAAAATGGCGCCCCAGTCACTTGGCTTTTAACCTTTTCGCCCCAATTGTGACTTCATGAAACTTTTGGACTCGCGCTGGTTGGCTGGAAAGAGCTCAGCTTCTCTCAGCGTCCTGTTGGCTGTCCCGCTTAGAGAGGTGCCTTCAAATAGCAACCCACCGCGGACACACCGGACAAAAAAAAAAAAGGGAAAACCCTCTCCGATTATAGTGTTCAGGGGGACTTAAGGAGTATTTTGGGTACTTTGTGAAAGTTTATCCCCTACATCATCTCTACATTTACGATGTACATTGTCCATCTGACTCGTCGCCCGACCCACCGGGCCTTTCCTAAGTCTTGGATATCTACCAATTAATTCCCTGTGGCACTATTCTAAGGGATTGAAACACTCCAAAAGGGGTAAGCGTTGTGACTAACGTGGCTTTTTATTAAATGGTTTTTCTGGGTTTTTTTGATCATACATATTTTTTTTCCCTAAACATTCCGTTTTTTTCCCTTAGCGTCATTTTTGAATTCCGTACATACAGACAGGGAATAAAAATCGCACTGCCATAGTGCTTGTTGGTTTTAAATTCCCCGGGCAGGAGTCGGCTCCACCCACCCAAACATGGGCTATGCGGGCCTGTGTCGGCTTGTCCCGGGTACGTTCGGCCCCGGGCGGCGGGGCGATGGTTTCGGAAAATGGGATGAAGCCGATGTGGGCCCGCATTTGGGAATATATATCGGCCAATTTTGATAAATTCGTACGGCCCCCAACACAGTCTTCCTTGACTCGGCCCAAAGGGAAAATATTTAAAGTGGATTGACATGAAGGGCCGGGGCCCCCCAAGGACTTAAGTAGGGTGCAAAGCCGGATTAAGGTAATGTTGATTATTAGGTGGCTGAATCGTACCAGGCAGTCAGGTTTTGGGCCACTCGCCCTTGCCTCGAAGCCAATATTCAAAATTTTTACCAGTGGAAGTGAACGGCCGCGGCGCTACTTTATGCTTTTACGCCTCGGCGAGGATCGACTTCATTACTCCACAAAGACTTATAAGGTACGTGGAAAGGGTGATGACATCTAGAGATAAAAAGGCTCAAATATATAGACAAAGACAAGATTTTAAAAAAACACAACCTCAGCTAAGAAAAACAAAACGGAGCTGCTTTTTTTGTTTTGTTTTCACTTATAGAAAGTATAGTTTAGAAATTTATAGTTAAGTTATAGTTATGTTTCACAGTTATAACTAAGTTATAAAACTGAAAAAATTTGCAGCCTTCTAATCCCTAAAACCCGAGGAAATGGATATAACACAGGGGGGCCCTTTGGAGGGGGGAAATCCCCCCCCCCCCCCCCCCCCAGCAAAGGTTTAATGGGATAAGTAATCATGCCCAGGCTAGGTTATTTTTAACTAATGGGGGGTGGGTCGGGAGGGGCGGCCCCCCAGTTATTCGGGAAAAATTTTGGTCATAAGGATATTTACTAAACTGCATTTTTTACTGGTATTGGATGAATGGGTGTCTATGTAGCCTTTGGTACAGCATACGGGCCCTTTCAATACTGGGCTGATATTTAGAACTGACTTGTCGGGATTAAAATTTTTTTTATTTCCAATGGGGAAAAGTGTGAAGACTAAATTTTCCTTTTTTTTGACTAGGTTTTTTTTTAAAGGGGGAAACAAGACTATGTTAGGTTAGTTTAAGGGGGAAAAGGCTAATTGGGTTTAATTAAGTTAGTTTGATGTTTTGAATAGGAATTATTTTTAAAATTTTTTAACAAGGATTTGTTTTTTTTCCCAGCTAAACGTCTAAAAAGTTATTTTTAGAAATGTTTTTTCCCCCCTTTTAACTGTCATCTTCATTTAAAAAAGCACACCTCCGGGTTCCTACGCAGTTTGTACATTCAAGGCACGTAGTTTAAGGGCCTTTCAACTTGTAAATCTCACCATTAGCCTTTTCTAAGATTTTTTTTGGACTTCAACCATTAATTGAGTATTGGATAAAATTTTTTCATTCCTATGTATTCTGATGTGTTAAAAATGAGGTCTTTTTTTAAAAATTGTCGGGAAAGGGCCTCTTTTGCGTTATCCCCCAATTTCTTTTGTTCAGGTTGGCTACGAACCCAATGTCCTGGTTAGGTTAGTGGCTATTATTTTCACACTCTGTTCCGGGACCAATTTGGGATTCGAGGTTTGGGAAAAATTTTTTGTTTATGGGGACCCCCGAAAAGTGCGGAATAGGTGTAGGAAAAAAAATGATAAATGTCGTAAATGACCAAAGTTTAGGATACTATAAGGGGGTCTAAATACATTTTCTCTCAAAATTTCCGGTTTGTACAATGCAACTATTTAAAGTACATTAATGTTTTTTGACAGCTTTTCACCTTATGATTTGCACCAAAATTGTTGTTATGTATTTGTATTTTGTATTGTGGTCTATCTATTTATAGGGGGTTTGTATTGTGGTCATGGGGGTCCCGAAAATTGAAAGGGGGGGGGGGCAATATATATATATATATATATATATTAATTTAAAATTATATATTTTATATATATATATATATAGGGGTAATAATATATTATTTTTAAAAAAAAAATTATAAAAAATCTTAAAAAAAAAAATATAAAAATAGAAAGAAAAAAATTATATATATATATATAAAATAAAAAAAAATCACATAAAAATAAAAAAAATCAACAAAACTCAATATAAAAAATTTAAAAAAATTATATATAATATATTATTATATATATATAATATTATATATATATATATAATAAATATATATATATATAATATATATATATAATATTTTTAATATTAATATTAATATATATATAATATATTTTTATATATATTAATAAAATATTATATATAACTATTTATCTAATATTTAAAAATATATATAATAATCTATTGCTCATATATATTATATAATATTAATATTATATATATATATATATATATATATTAATATATATTTAAAATTTGCTATATATATATTAATATATATTAATATATTATATATTATATATAATTAATAAAAATTAATTTTCTCATATATATATATATATATATATATATATATATTATTTTTAATTTTTTTTTTTAAATAATATTTGGTGTATTATATATTTTTTGGTTATTTTTTTTCTTTGTAAAGGGGGAGGGGGGCCATGGCCGCAGGCCTCCCCCCTCGGTAGCCACTGATTGTGGTCTATATTTTTTGTAAGGTTTTAATTGAGGGGGATTGCGGGTTTAACAATCTCTTTTTTGAAGATTATTGGGCCATAAACAAAAAAGATATCTGCAAAAAAAGTTTGTAAACTATGACAGTGCATGGGTCATGAAAAACTAATCTTGTTTTCTTTTTCAGGCAACTTGTGATCAAAGCCTTTTAGGTGGTAAAAAAAGGCACCAAAAATGGGGCATGGCAAATTGGTCTTTATCCAAGATGTTTGCTCTTTAAAGAAACAGAAAAGGACACCATGGCCTGCGTACGGACCTGTACACCATACTGGGCCCCGCACTCTGACAGATGGTGGGGAATTCTATTATTTACCGTTTGCTATGGGGGTTAGACTTAACACCCTGGTTGTATAAGTTTCAGTGGTTAGGTAAAACCCGAAATTTTCTGATAAATTTCGGTTATCTTTTTTCTTAACCAACCCCAACCAATTTACAAGATTGATAGATTTTTAGCACATTTTCTTCTTCCCCTGTTTAACGTCAGATTTTCCCCATAATGTCTTTGAGGTTAGACGATCGATGATACTTATCCAATTTTTTTCTCGGGGTTCATATTTTAATTTTCGCATCTCAATATTCATGACTTTCACATATAGACATAGTAATGAATAGTGCTGAGCAGGGTGCAGCTCCCTAGAGCCCAAAGAGCTTCCCCGTTAACTATACGATGGGTAAAATTGACATATATATTATATATATATATATATAATATATATATTATATTATATATATATATTAAAATAATAATATTATATATTATATATAAATTTGGGGGGCACTTAGCCATATAGTGAATTTTATTTTATCCGATTTTTAGGTGTGGGGTGGGTTTTCTGGTTTTCATTCCCTACAAAAAATGGTGCAAAAGGTTTTAAAAAAAATTTAATTTTTTAAAGGTCCAAATTGAGGCCCAATTGACTTTTTTCGGGAAAAATCATTTTTTTAAAATTTACTTTAACTATTTCGAACACATTTTCCATCTTTAATTGCTTTTTTCCGACGTATTTTGTTTTTTTTTGTCTAACATTGTTTTAACCACTTCCGGTCGTCGGGGGCCGGCCAGGTCGGCCCAAAACAGAAAAAACTGTTAGCCCCTTTTCCGGGGCCGTTTTTCCCGTTTTTTGGCTCAGCCCTTAGGGGGCCGTTTCGCCGGGAAAAGGATGTCCGGTTGGCCCGGGGGCCCTTTTAGAAACTTTTCCAACCCCTCTAAAACCAGTTTGGTTCTTTTTTTTATTCGCTCTGTTACTTTTTTGTTCCCCAAAAGTCGTTCCTCAGGGAATTTCCAATCTCCCATCCATTTGACATGTTTCTTTTTTGACCTTCAAAAAATTTTTATATAATTGACTAATAATGCCTTCCCCCTCCCTTTTTCCCCCCAATTGCGATGGCACGACTAGGTCAAACACGACTGTGTACCTTTACATGTAACTGAACGAACTTAGGGGAAGCCCCCCCAAAACACGAGGACGCTCTCCCGTCTTTTTTCCTGCACCTTCATTTGAACTGAACACGAGAAAAAGCCCGCGGCGGCCAAGGTGATCGATGAGTACTCGCATTTGGGCCCGGGCCGCATTCCAGCCCAGGCAGCCCCCGGGGCGCGCGAAAACTCATCCGACTCTACGAGAGGGGGTCTCCTTAAAGAAAAAGTCGAAGCGCGGGCCGACCCATGGCGAGGGAAGAGGATTCGTCGCACCCCTGCTCGCCTCTTCACTGGGCCCCAAGATCGCTTACCTCCTCACGGGAAAGGACCGGTCCTTCCTCGGCCCCCAAAGGGGGACGACCCCGGGGTTCTCTGGGTTCTCAGACTGTCCCTTGCTGTCAAGAGAAAGGTCAAGGGAAGTTGGAGTCAACGAATCCCCGGGCGGGGGGAAGGGGAGGCGAAAGTTGCCTTTGGCTTGACCGTCCGTTTGCTTTCGGGCAGTTCTTCCGCGGGCTTCTTCCGACTTCCCAGTCCCATCCCGGAAACGCCCTCCCGGCCGTTGCGGCGCGCAACGAAGGGAACGCCCCTTCAACGATGGGACGACGAGGGGCCCTCACTCGCCAACCCCGAAGCGCTGCGGGCGAGCGTGCGAAAGCCGCCCAACATTAAACTGGCCGCCGCGCCCGACCGGACCAGGTGCCCCAACCGAAATCGGTTCACGTTTTGTCATGCAGCAGGAACTTGACAGCCCCGCCGGCTGGTGCTGAACCCGAACCCTTCAGGCGCGCTGGGATGAAGTTCCGAGAGGAGGCTGCCAAGGAGATAAAGGCCGCGTTCAACCCCACCCGTTCTCATCGTCCACGGGGGACGGAAAATCGCCCCGGAGAGCATGGCGGGGGGGGGAGGTCGCCCGGGCCCCCCGGTCCTGGTGTCGGGGGGCGGATGGTCAACTCCTCCCCGTCCCCCAAACCCCCGTCCGGCCGAGCACGGGACTGCGCTCGGGCCCTCCACAGCCTGGAGGACTGGGACTGGAGGGGCGGGTCCGCGGTCTCGCTTCAAAACCCGGCGGTAAAAGGGGCTGGTGAAAGGGCTTTTCCCCCGAGCGAACTGGATCGGCCCGTCCCCCCACCGGCCTGCCGGCACCCCGGGTAGAGCGGTCCCCCGGGGAAGGCCTTCTCCCCTCCTTGGAGTCTCGAGCGGCCCCCCCATCCAGCTGTTCAAGAGGTTCCAAGGCGGGTGGGGGGGTTCACGCAGGGCCCCCCGGGCCGTTCACCGCCGATACTTCCGGGCGGGACGAGCTGCTGGGCAACTTCCGCCGCTTCCTCGACCACGCCCAGCCCCGGGGGCCCACTACCGGGGAAATTCTGGAGCTCTGCGTAATTTCTCTCGGGGGAGTTCCGACGCGGCATCCCCCTTTTTTCCCGCCCGGACCGCCCACCGGGCCAGGTGGGTGGGAAAAGGGGATCTACCTGGAAGGTCTTTCCCCTTTAGGGAGGTTTCCGGCTGCGGCGCCGAGGCCCGGGGATCAGGCGCTGGCGCTGTTCTCGTCCCACGTAGCCCGCCGCCTGGTTCCGGGCCCACTCGCCGCTGCTGCGCCGGCGCGGACCTGCCTTCGTGAACGCGCTCCGCGCCTACCCCCCACAAGGCGTCGAAGGCGACATTTCCCGGGCTTTTGGGGCCCCCACCTGTGGTACTTAGCGAGCGCTGGGGGCTCTGGCCTCTTCGCCCGACCTTCCCCCCGGGGTTCCGCAAAATGGTCCCGCCAAAACTTGCAGGAGGAGGAGGAGGGGGACAGGCCCCCCCCGCAAGCCGCGGACATCAAAGGGGCCCTCTCGCGCCAACGGTGGGGAGCTTCGCACGCCGTCGTCCCGCGCTCTTCAAAACCTCGACCTGGAGGCGGGTTCCCCAACAGGGGTCCAGCCAAATGGGGGGAGGACAGCAGCTACCAAGCGCCGCTCGTGTGTCCGGGAGCTGCGGGTGGTGTGACTTCGCTGACCCGGTGTGGCGCTGATGCAGGGCCCACAACCAGGCCCCTCACGAAGGAAGAGGAACATCGCCTTCCCCTCAGGTCGTTGAGGGCCACAGGAAAACGTACCCCGAGCCCGCAAGTCGACTGCGACTGCTAAACCCGGGCCCCATAGGGTAGAGATGGGTGCCCACTGCCCTGATCCCCCCCCCCCCCCCCCCGTGAGGGGGAATACTCTGGGAAAAGAGGGGGGCCCGGAGTAACCGCATTCCGGTGTGCCAAAAAATAGTGAATACCAAAAACAATAGAAAAAACTAAGGAAAAGTTTAATCATCCAATTATAGTGTAACACAACGTCGAAAACAATTTGATAATCTTGAAATTTGCCCCCAAAAACTCAACTTTTACCCCGATTCGCGCCTTTAAATTTAATTTTTTCAAAACAAAAATTTTCTACGTTATTTTTTTCGGGGAATGGGAAAAGAAAACCACCGCACGCATTAAAAAAAAAAAATCAATTTTTAATGCCCCCCTAAAATATATATTAAAAATAATATATATATAATATATTTATATATATATTTATATATATATATATATATATATAATATATATATATATATATATATAAAAAAAATATATATTTATATATTTTTATTTTCATCTGGCCTATAGCGCCTGTAGGGAGTGGTGACCCCCGGGCTCGGGTGGGGAGGCTCTGGAGGTTCCTTTTGGGGGTCTTGGTTGGGCCTCGCCCGGGTGGCGCAGCGAATTTTTAGTGACGCCTGGATAGGGCTCACCGCCCCCCTTTCCCCGATGCCTCGCGTCAAAGGTAGAGTTGAGGGGCAGCATGGGGGGTTTTTAGGCCCTCGACGGTGCAGAAAGGTTTTGGGTTTTTTGGGGGAAATCGAACTCGGGTCCGAAAACGCCATTTTGGGAGACCAAACCCCACTCCGCTCCCCCTCCTCCCCTAATAATATATATAATATATAATATATATATATTACATATAAATATATTTTTAATATATATATATATATATTAAAAATTATTTATATTATAAAAAAAATATATATTATATAATTTATTTACTTTTTAAATTATTTTTTTTCATTCATTATTTGTTTTTTTTTTTTCGTTATTTGTCTGTTCATTAATAAAAATTTTCCCACTTTGTCTGGATTTTTTTTTTCCACTTTTGAAACAAAAAGTGATTTATTCTTTAAAAATTTATATTTATATACCAATTATTTTTGTTTCATTACAGTATTTATTCTTTAGCACCTGATGGTGTTTAGGGCACACATTGTAAATTGAATTCTGACTGCCAGTGCCAACTCCCTAAACCACAGGCAAGACTGTATCTGCAGCCGAGACTGATGATTATGTTTATTAAGTAATAGGAAAAATTTTTTATTCTTTGTTGCACATATTGGTCCTTTAGCCATACTGTAAGAGTTGAAAACCCCTAAATCCTGGCAACGGGTTATTCCTTTCAAATCTGTTTTCATTTAAAAGTGGGGGGGTGTAGCGCGCCCTAGCTGCCCTCCCCGGATGCTACCCTCCCACGACTAGCACACGCTGCAGATGACTCCCCAGGAAACTTTGGCCCCGCCTCCAGGCCAAACATTATCATCAGTTCGCTTTTTAACCTAAATAGTCTCAAAAATTAACCCAAAATAAATCAAAACTAAACCAAAATTAACTTTAAACCCAATCAAACTTAAGTACCTAATATACCTTTTTATTTCATATAAAATAAAAGTTTAAATTTTTGGGTTAAATTAAGGTTTGGTTTTGGTTTGATTTAGGGTTTTGGGTTTAAATTTTGGATGGTTTTTGGAGTTAAGTTTTGTGACATATATATTTAGGTTAAAAAAAGCGAATCTGCGATAATGTTCTGGTCCGGGGCTAGCCATGTTTTTTTGCTGACGTCATCTCCGTACGTGCGTATCGGGCAGGGTAGCTTCCGGGCGGGGGAGCTAATCGCGTGCACACCGGCATTAGGGCGGTAAACGATTTAACTCTTTGTCGCCTGCTTGTGGCACTATTCGCTGCTATTTGGACCATTGTGGCACTATTCAAAGGGTAAATCGGGCCCGCTTTGGCAGTATTCAAAACTAAAAGGGTGCTTAGGCATTTTGATCTAAATCGGCCCGCTTTTTGGGACGATTTTATTGCTGTATAGCCCTCTTATGGCACCTTTGGGTGCTAAATCGGCCTCTTGTGGCACGATTCTTTTCTGTGTAGGCCCTCTTATGGCACTATTTGGATGCTAAATCGGCTGCCTTGTGGCACATCAGGATAGATGTCGGGTTTGCTGTGTTGGCCCGCTTATGGCACGATTTAGATACTATGTCGGACCCGTTTGTTTCTCCGTAGTGGCAATATTTGTTACGGATTTGCCGACACAGACTGACTACGAAACGTACGTACCGACCACAGGCCGGGGTGCAAACCTGACGCACAATTGTCGGTCCGCAGCCAGGCCGATAACTTCAATTACGTTTTTGCCGACTCAATGCCAATATGTCTTTTGTTTTTACCGGTCACTGATTTGATCCGGCCCCGTTTGACAATGTTTGCTGTGACACCAGGCCTTACAGCTTACTTTTTCTCTATTATTTTCGCTCAGTATAATGTGCAGTACTTATTCACTTACAGAAAACCAAAAATATACTGTATTTTGGTACGTTCAACCAGTAATTTAGTAAGAGTTTAAAAGTACTCTTTTTCCTATGTATTTGGATGGTAAGATTTTTACAACTGAGGACCGAAATTCCCTACACATTGGAGTTGTTGTTTTCTGTTCACCTTAATTATATTCAAGAACATTCTCCCTATGACTTCCGTGTCAAATCACTACTTTTGGAGATATAAGAATGTTTTTAATAGGAAGAAGTGTATATGAGATATGACAATTAAACTAACCTAATTTTTTTACATTGTACGCACATTTATTTTGAATACAATTATATCCTGCAATTTTAGTCATGTTGCCCTCCAGTTTGTTATTATGTTCAACTGCTTGGCGATTGTATAAATGGAATCATGGAACCCAATCAAGGTAGAATATAGTAAGAGCATGTAAGAGCTTTTATAACCTAATTATACGTTTGCATAATCCTATAATGAGGCACACCCACACAAGACTTTGCTCACGTACTTTGGGTGTGAAGGGGCAGCAGCTTATTGCCTGTGGCCCGCAGAACCTCTAGTCTGGATGCCTGGGACTCTGGTAGTGAGGGTTTGCTGAGCCTTGTGTGTGTGTGTAATGTAGAGGGAGGTGTCAGCCCCTAGGGAGCTTTAAAAGGAGCTAGATTAAATTAATGGATGGGTATGAAAGGTGGATGTAGGTACATATGTTAAGTAACAGGAACTACATGTGTAGGTCCTCGCGCCTGCTTGTAGCTTCCTTATTTTCTCATATTCCTTTTGTTCTTTTTTTGTCTAACCTAACCTAATCCCACGCTTTTAACCTCAAAGCCAGCTGCATTAAAACAAAGAAGTCCGCGGAAAGGGAAGAAGGCGCGATGCAGGTCACAAGAGGAAGAAGAATCACTTAAAATGATCTCTCACCTCCTATAAACACCTGTCATTCTCCAGAAGTAATTATTTGACGGAACTCATAGAGAGAAGGTCAGGAACTGTTCGCCCCAGTTATGTCAGGTTTTACGTGAACCAATGTCTGTATTGTATTAAACTGCAGTGTTACCGTCGAGATTTTTCTAGGAATAGGTAAATAATTCCCGTAGATTTTATCGATTTATTTGTTTATGTATGTTTCGGGATTATGTCATCCCATGGACGTGTTTTACTCGATACAGCTTACGTTATCCACATAATATATACTATCAGTACAAAACTGTTGGCACTTTCCCCACGTCAAACCCCGCAATTTTCACGGGTCCCCGGCCCAGTGTGTTATGGAATGGTGTAACTTGCAAATATGGCATTTCCGACGAATTTTAATGTGACCAGCAGTCCTAACTCATATACATGGCCAATGAAATTTTGAACTCTTACCTCATTACTGATTGATAGTAAAAAAATTACGCCTTATGGTGTGAGCTTATAATGGTTGAAAGGAGTAATTAGGGGGTGATACACAGGTAGTTATGTACATGAGGAGGTTGAGTATCATCTGTAGTAAGATAGGTCATGAGAATTATCTAGTTTGGTATCTATGAGTAGCTGCTGTATTTAAGAGCCAATTGGAGGTACAACTGCAGTTTAGTAACAATGTACTAAAGTACGACCATTACATACTATCCCTGACACAACCCCCCCCCCCCCCCCCCCATTAGCTACTAACCTAACCACGTTGAGGGGTTTTGCCCCTCCACCCTTCCTGTTTTATTTTTCAGATTGGTGATGTTATGTTAGAAATGCTGCCAATGGTCACTCTGCAAGTTGAGGATTGCTATAACTATGTGCCTTAGTAATGCCTTTAACGCAGTAAACCGGTTTGGAATGGTTTTGAGTTGGTTTTGTTGAGCGTATTAAATATAACCCTAACCTAGTAATATTAGTGATTATAAGTTATATTTTTTAGGTAAAATTCTAGTTTCTTTCCCCCCTAATAATGGGTTTTTTCTCTCAGACTTTTCACAGAACCCTTTCAGATACGCTCTAAAACGTAATTATAAAGTGTGGGAGATATTATTAACAATTCTAGGGCAAAGGAGTGTTCAGTAATTTTTGTCCTGTTCCCTTACTTTCTTTTCCCCCCCTTTGCTTCGCAGGTCAGTGCTTTACCTGCCCGTGTCCAGTTTTTGGTGTGTATCTGCTATTATCTGTCCACACTTGTGAGTATCAGATTATGGAAATGCAAAAAATGAGTCATACTGGACAAGAAAAAGCAAAATTCAAGCAGAGAGTAACAGAGCACCTGGATGCGCTATTGATAGACAATGGGATATTCGAGTGGGCCGCCCCGTGCTCTCTTCTCGTGTTAACCGTGAAGACATAACACAGTGTAATATACACCTTCCTGAAAAGATAATTACATATCAGACCATGGCATGACCAGAGGACAATGGTATTCCAGTTTTTGGATGATAACATTTGCATTGACTCTGACTGTGGACACGAAAGTGAAAATGAGAGCATAGGTGAAATGACAAGAGCGATAACTAACTAACTTGCTGAATGGCCTCCACCTATCAAATGGTCACACATAGCAGTAACACAAAACTACTTAAATTTTACATGAATATCACGCCAAAATATTTCCTCAGACTCTCGGGGGGGGGAACATTTTACTGAAAACTCCCACGTCATTATGAAGTCAAACAAATTGCTGGGGGTTCCTACCATCACTTTGGTGTTAAGTTTTCTCTTGAAAAATCATTGTCCTCTGTGCCCACAATTTTAAAGAATATACAACATGTGTACCTTCAGATCAACATAGATGGTTGCCTTATTCAAAGATCCAACCTCAGTTTTTGGCCAATTTTAGCTAGGGTTGTTGATCCTTATGAAAGTGAGCCTTTCATAATTGGCTTGTATTGTGGCAACCACAAGCCTGACAGTATTGAGGAGTATCTCCATGATTTCATAAGCGAAATTAAATCACTAAAAGAAGAGTGAATAGGAAGTCCATTGGATTGTGAAAATACATCATGAGTTCATATGTCATGTTTAATATGTGATGCCCCAGCAGGGCTTTTGTCAAACAAATAAAGGGACATAATAGCTACTATGGGTGTGAGAAATGTACCCAGAAGGCGAATGGCAGGAAAAGTTACTTTTTCCTGTATAAATGCTCCCTCTTCGCACTGATGATGAAAAAATGCGCTGAACCGTTCCTGATGAACACCAATAATTTTTGCTAGATCTCCATTACGTGATCTTGGGTATTATGGTGACCCAATTTCCATATGAGTACATGCCCCTTGTTTGTCTGGGTGTAAGTCAGACGACTGATGTGGTTTGTGGTGAAGGACCTGTGACTAATATGTGCAGAATTGGCAAAAGTGCAGTTTCAGCAGTATCATAAGACTTATAACTTTTGGAGTTTTTGCCAGTTTGAAATTCCCTAGGAATGTAGGTCTCTTGTGAAATGGAAAGATGGAAGGGCCACTGAGTTTCGCCATTTTGTGGGGGCTAAAGATAGTGGACCTATAGCCTGAAGAACAAGCTGCCCTTTGACTAAATATCAAAATTTTCTGGATTTTTTCTGGTTTGCAATTTATTGCTTGCAGTCCCAGTCTTTTGCATTAATATTGCCAATATGCCCATGACCTGTTTGTGCAACTTTTTGTTGGAGTTTTGGGGAATTTATGAAAAGATATGCTGGTCCTTATAGATGTTCATGGGCTCCACATTTAGCTGCTGAGGTAAAAAAATTTGGGTCCACTTGAACAAATTCTCTGCCTTCGCCTTTGAGAATTTTTTGGGAAAATAAACGTAGGTCGTAAGCCCAACTTTCTCCTTACCAAGTAATATTGAGACTGTATGAGGAAAGGAATTAATACAGATAAAACAGCACAGAAAAAGTGGTGTGCCTAAAAAGCCACATACTAATGGCATTGCTGCAGACTTTATGATTTATTCACAATTTCTTTTCTGTTAATTACAATAACCTACATTTTTTCTGTGACTATGGAAACTGTATAACGATAGGATTAAGGTTGGACTGATAAGAAATGTACTGTCAAAGAAGATGAAAATGATACAAAACTATCTTTGGAACCTTTTTGCGAAGATAACAGATTTCTATACAGCCCCTTAAGTCATCAATTTGGCATAAGGTAGAAGTTATCAGATCTTAAAGGATACTATGAATGTGTTTTCCATAATATCAGATTTCGTGTAAATATGTGTTGCTACCATACAAAAATACAGTTGTTTGCCATTCCTCTGAACCATCAAAATTTGTAGTTAATAAGTCTACTAGTAAGTGAGCCGTGTCGTCTACGTACAATCGAGTAAAATTTGTACTTTTTTTTTTTTCATTAACATTCTTCTGTATAAGGACTTCTCTTCCCCTCCTCCCCCCTTCCTACTATGCCACCTGATTCCCAGAACTCTCGATTCCCTGGTAGGCAGTCAGGGCGTGTCCCTGGCTCAGGTATTGGATGTCCCTGCCATGCCAGTCCTGGGGTCACCCCTGGCAAGGTGTGCACCCATCATCTCCCAAGTCAGGGTAACGGCAAAATTCCCTGATGGCGCGTCACTAAATGTGAACTGGACTACCCATTTATATATTTATTTATTTGTTATTTTTTTGCTTTACTATCTCTATAATGTGTTTTATCTGATCTGTAAAGGTCTGAAAACTGTAGAATGTGTGGAGTCCCTGAGCCAATGAATGTGCCATCGTACCTTCAAGCTGGCTAAATGGAGAAGGTACTACAGCCTGGCCTCCCTGTCTACTCCTCACCAAAATTAACACTGGCTGTCCGCAGGAGGGAAACGGCAATCAGGCTACATGGATAGTGCGGACATCCTGTCAGAGTTCCTGATACAAGTAGGTCATTACGTAACGTTCCGGTAGCAATCAACTTATGTTATTAGGCAGTAAGTGCAGCATTTTATGTGAGTAGCTTTGAACAATGTTTGTATTTCAAAAAAAAAAAAAAATGGCTGCAAAACTTGTATATAGTATTGATGAATTGATAGCCCGTTTATTTTATGTATTTATTTTATTTTATGCTGTCTGTTTTTGTATTTCATTTCGCCATCGACTGATTTGGAAATGTTGTCCATTGATGGAGTTTCCTGAGACTAGGAACACATTACCATGTTATAGTGTTTAAGAGTATGAAATATAGTGCATTGATTAGGGGTGAGGTGTATGAACATATCAAGTTGAGGCTTAGCGTGGCCACTCCAGATACCTTGGTTCCAGGGAAGAGGCAAAATAGTATTCTAGATCCATATACTATACAGTACTCGACTCAATATAGGCCTTTCATGAAGAGCAAGGAACCTTGTACAGGCATGATGGACTATTTTTTGATGAGCTTAATACATAATATGCCTTGCATTATCTGTATTAGTATTCAAACTTTCTTGGTCCTGTGTTATACACTAATCGTTGGTACTATATCTAAGATTCCTACACTAAGCACGGCAGAAGTTGCGGTTAGACGAATTTCACAGTCTGACCTGCATCTGTTGACGAAACCAGCGGCAGAGATGCAAATTATCGTCAGTCAAAGAGAAGCAAGAAGGGTAGCTTGTTTTTTTGTTCATAGCTATTACATCACTCTGAACTACAGTCAATTGACCAGTGCCTACTAATAACATATTTAAGACTTCTAGAAGCTATCAGTGATGCTTTATTGCAACGAGACACAATTCATGCTATGCTAGGAACATATAAAAAAAGAAAGGTTTCGTGCCTTCTTGGCATCTTGCAGTGTCTAAAATGTCCTCTCTCTCTCATAATTTTACATCACAGTCCATATTTTCATACTGAATAAGGCGAGTCAAATATGCACAAAAACTTGTTACATACTATAATATTATAAAGTTTACTATGTGAAGCTCTCTTGTCGCCTGCATATGTATTAGCCAACAGATCTATTAGTTAGTGACAGGCTACGTAGTATTGCATGTACAATGCAATGAAATAATTTGAAAAAAGGGGTTGTAATTTTTGAACACTTCAGGTTGTGCACGATGTCCTTTGTAAATATCCTTCCTGTTTCCTTTTATTTTAGTTTAGCATCTTTTATTTAGCATCCTTATAGAGTGCTTGGTTTGTGTAATGTTTCAGTACTTGTTAGTAGCAGAGCTGCACTATTTGTGTGTCAGTTATAGTATTTCATCATTGTCTGTGTCTTCAAAGCTGCCCTGCTTCCTGCAACCGTGCGTATGTTTGCCAGTTTAATTGTTAGTTTTCTTTTTCTCAAACATGAAAGAAAATCATAACTGAATCCTATATATTTTTTTTCCTTTATAAAATGCCTTCCCCAGGTCACCAAATCGCTTAAACTGACTCAAGGGCTCAGAAGACAACCTTGCCTAACTCAGAAAGAAAATTAAGGTTTCATAAAAAGCATTGACTCACGGCCGCACCCGTGAAGGGGCGAAAGGTTCCAGTGGGATGGCACCCGTGCAAGATCCCTGCAGTGCCACCAAAGCCCCACCCCCAGTACATGTGCCTTCACTACCTGGGTAATTATTTCTTTCAGTAATATTTTGTTCCTTACAATTTACATAATGATTTTGGTAAGCCGTAGCATGCATTGTATATTGAAGTGTTTAGTGAAGGGTGTTCAGCATATTAATTACGGCATTGCAATATCACATAGTAAAAAAATTTTGCACCTGTTTAAAGATCCTACTCATTATTTAATTTCAAATGTTAAATTTAACTTGCCAGGAAGCCCTTATTGTCAAATAAAACATTTATTCATGTACAATTTGGTTTTTTTTTTTTTTTTTTTTTGTTGTTGGTTTTTTTTAAATCAGGCTTTGAATGATTTGCAACTGGAGTTTTGGGTAACAACCACTGTTTTAATTTTTTTTTAACACTTTGCATTCAAGACATTAGCAGCAGAATGGCACTGAAAGCACCCATCAAATTCCATGCAACCTGCAGCTTCCTATTCATTGAAAGGTAAGCTCTCCTGCTCTCTTTTTTTTTTATTTTAACAAGATGACATCATGGTATACGTGGGGCTACCAATAACCAAGAGGTTGGTGAAGCAATGATGGCAGAAGCTAAAGATTCCCCTGTCCCGGGGACACTATCTGAAGCTATGCCTTATAGGATAAAAAAACTAGTATATAATGTTACAGGCTGAGGTCACTGTCCGTCACAGGCACTGTCAGGCGCACTATTGACACGTACACTGTCCCAATGTTGTGTCACTATTGCACGTGCCCTGTCAATGTGTTGTCACTAATTGACACGACTCTCTCTCTCTCATCTCTCTCTCTCTCTCTCTCTCTCTCTCTCGTCTCTCTCTCTTCTCTCTCTCTCTCTCCTCTCTCTTCTCTCTCCTTCTCTCTCTCTCTCTCTCTCTTCTTTCTTCTCTCTTCTCTCCTCTTCGTGCATACATCTATCTCTCATCTATCTCGCTCTCGTATTCATCTCTCTCTCTCTCTCTCCCTTCTCTCTCGTCTCTCATCTCCTCGGGTCTGCTCCTCCTCTCTCTCTCTCTCATACTCCTCTCTCATCATAACTCTCTCTCTCTCTCTCTACACACATCTCTCTCAACTGTTGTAAATAGTAGCTGTTATCTAGTATTGCACAAGGAAGAACATCTTGGGTGCTCATGAGAGTGTCCTTAGAAGATTGTGTGTCGCAGATACTGTTTAGTGCAAATCATGATAGGCACTCATAATGGTAAATTAGTATATGTGTTTACTACTCGGAAGGAGTGTGAAAGTGGACAAGGGGAAGAAATAGTGGAGTAGGGAGAAAGGGTGTTGCGCTGCTAAAGACGAAAGGTGATGATTGGATGAAAAGAAGTGCTGTGGAGGAAAAGAAATAAAAGTGAAGCGTGGGGAAGAACTCTAGGGATAAAGAAAAAAGGGGTAGTGTAAGTGTGAAGGAGTGTGGTATAGTGTGATGAAAGGGAGATTAGATTAAGAAGACGTAAAGGGAGAAGAAAATGGTAAAGTTTTGCAGGATGGGATGCTAAAAGCAATTATTGTAGTATTTATAATTATTAATGGCTTTTAGGACAACTAATGGTCAAAGTAACATGAGTAAATGAAAGTTGAGAGAAATAAATGTTGACAGGTGTATTGGCAATACAAAGTTACGGAGAAACGTGTGTGTGTCTGTATATAGTATAATATATATACTATAGAGATATATATATTAATAATATATATATTAGTTGTGTATATATTATATATAATAGATAATATATATATTATAGTGTGTATATATGATTAGATATAGATAGATATTATATATACTATTATATATATATATATATATATATATATATATGCGTGTGTATACTATGTGTGTTATACTATCATACTATTATATTATATATATGCCACAGGAAAAAGCAAACAAGCAACAGACCTCTCTCCGCTGCAAGCTGTTTGGGGTAATTTCTATAAGCTAAGACAACACAGCAGGCCTTGGAGATTTACGTTGGTGAGAAGTAAGCAGGTTGAGGATGGCTTTCTAGTCTTAGTGTCTGTTTTTAACGTAGCAATAGTAGTACTGTCGACAACATTGGAGGTTAGAAATGTTTCAAATACTCACAATGCGTTAATATGTGTTTGTTTTAAAGCCCTTTCATATAATTTGAATCGTTTACTGACAACCGTTAAATACGTTTATTCCTGTTGACGTTTGAATGGTGATAGATATTTTATTAACTTATTAAATTTGCTTCTAGACAGGTTCGGCTAAGCTAAAGTTTGAGTTCTTTAAGTTGTTCTTCGGATGATTTGGTTCGCATCTAAAATAATTGTGTTACTTGTGTTGCACTCTTTCCTGGCTTTATCCACATATCTATTTTATGATATGGGCACCAGAACTTTACAAAGTGTTTAAGATGAAGTCGTACAAGTGCATTATAGATTTTGGGGATGCCTTTTTTCAGATTTATATGCCAAGGTTCTGCAATGTAAAACCTATCAATCTATTAGCTCTTAATTAACTCCGTCATTGGTGGTTGGTTTTAGGTTGTTTTGGAATTATTAACTCCAAGGTCTTTTCTGTAAACTTTTACAAAATTGAACTCATACATTGAATGCCTAATATATATAAGGCCATGAGTGGTTTCAGTCTTTCTAATTATGGATCATTTCTGTACAATGAATGCATACACCCTTACTTTTATCATGGATTATGAGCTTGATTTTTTTATATTTCAATTTAATTATTTATTTGCAGATTTGGGAGCTGTACTGTGGTGGGAGGGACAGGACTTGATGATACTGTCCGTGGCCTCATGAGGAGGGTCTGGTCGGCTCCTTGGCATGCAATACAACTGGTGTGGAACGGGGCAAAGGGCATTTGGTGTCTTGAAGTTTTGAGGAAACGCTCACCAGTAAGTAGTTTTTTCTGTTTAGTAAGCTTCTATACAGGATGTAAGCATTAGCACGTAGGTTCTTTTGTAGCCACGTGAATCAAATTTCTACTTGGGCAAACATGCTCTACATAGCCGTGATTTATTGTTTTTATTTGTTTATATCATCCAGATGTTAGTATGTCTGTTAGATGTTAGTATTGTCTGTTAGATTTTTAGTCTTGTCCATTAATTTTTAGTATTGTCTGTTATTGTTAGTATTGTCCTGTTAGATTGTTAGTATTGTCTGTTAGATTGTTAGTATTGTCTGTTAGATTTTTAGTATTGTCTTTAGTTATTAGTATTGTCTGATAATAGGATTGATGCCTATACTAGTAAAACCGCTTATTTTCATTCTTTCATAAATTATATAAACATATTAAATATGTGTATATGTGTACCTATTTGTATTTTACAGGCCTGAGCTCACTCGTATGATCCTGTCTCCAATATCTACATTTTTATTTGCTTCCTTGTGCTTATCTGTTGGGCAAGCCATCACCCCCGGGAGGCGAGACAACCCCCGGCTAACATCCGGTACCCATTAATGCTGGGTGGACAGGGAACCGCGGGTTTTTAAGGAGACTTCTATCTTTTCTCCGCTCCGCCCGGGGAATCGACCCAGGATTTATCGGGTGTGAAGCAAGTCGTGCTAACCACTGCTTACGTAGGAAACCCCACAACCCACATGTGTATGTGTATTATGAGTATGGTCATATCATGCATATATCGCTATACATGCATACACACGTGGCTTTAGCCAGTTATTTCTCATGTCATCACCCAATGTGTTCTTATGCAATGACTATAGCTTTTATATTTTTAAAGCCATCAACATAGAAAGTGGAATTGGATGCTGTGGATGCGTGAGGAATGTCCCCCTTTTCATGAAGGACACGTTGGGAATACTTGAGAGAAAGGAAGTGGCAAGAGAGAGTGAATATGATAGGAGCAATGGAGATATGTGGTCTCCCCCCATGAGAGAGTGGGGATAAGGTTGTCATAATAGAAGAAGCGCGGTAGATTTAGATTCTTTTAAAAGTTCTATTTTCTAAGTTTGTAAAGCTGTGAAAGAGATGACTAAATCTGATGTGAGGCTAAGTGCAAGAAAGGAATTGAGATTGGATGGACATTGTGAAGAAAGTGTTGATGCATGGGGATGTCTGTGTGGGAGCAAGGAAGAGTGTTGTGCATGATAGGGTGAATAGAGACCGTTGTGAATGCATCAGTAGAGACGTGGCCTCGACTGGAGTTTTTCTGCATCTGGTCTGATTCAGCTAGCTGATCTGGTCCAGGTGTAGGGATGGATGGGTCTATTGTGGTGCAGCAGGGATAGACCAGCTCTGCTGTCGGGCCCTGCTGTGGAATCACAGGTTGTGCTGCGAAACTGACCCACGCGTGTTGGTGCGGTGAGGATCGGTCCTCTATCCGTAGAAGTCAGAGGCAAAGATGTGAGGGAATGTGTGTTATGTATTTTTGTTGACCATAGTTGTTAAGGATGCAGTGAGTGTATTTGTTGACGCCTTGGTCCTCGGCGACCCATTAAGGGGATGTCAGCCTGGTAATGTAGATTGGATAGAAATAGATTTAGTTATCTGACTACGATTCCTTCCATGCGATTACTATTATTTTTACAAGTAATTTTTTTTTTTACTAACAATCCTTTAATTTCAGAAACTGTTCGAGACATCACGCGTCAGACTGCAACCACTACAGAATAGAAAAGATCAATTGAAGGAATGGCCTTCGTACAGCTAGATACCAGGATGGAGGACGGCGGCAGAAGGGACCACGTTAGAGTGTAGGACCCCTGTCCAGTAATTTATACTCTATATATAGATATAATATATCTATATATATATATCTATATATATATATATATATATATATAGATTTATATATATATATATATATATATCTATATATATATATATATACTGTCCACCGCTAAAAAAGACTTAGGACCAGACGACGTTCTTCATAATTTTTGCCCTTCTCGGTGGTGTATGTGTTACAAATTTCGGGTTTGTCTTATATCTGACATCTCACTGGGCTGGATGTTAGTCCTCGCATGGCTCCCACCAGTGATCACGCAGGCTGCACTAAGGTAATGTATGATGTTAGAGGGTTACAACTTGCTCCTTTGCCCCTAATACCGAACCCATCACCCACCTTCATCCAACCCTTCCCCAAGTCTACAACAACATTTTGCCTTACAATCAATCAATTCAGAAGACACACAGAGGCCCGTACCGATCACGATGAAGGTCGGCACGAACGACAGAGAAGGGTATCGTAAAAGGGGTTATTTTTCGGAACGAAGATCAGCGACGACGGTCGAAGGTCGCACGTAGACACGGTACGCCGCCTTCGTCGCTGCCTCTCGTTCTGAAAAAAAATATATCTTTTACGCTACCCTTCCTCTGTCTTCCGTCTTCGTCCGCTCGGCCTTCATCGACTGGTATGGCAATGTCACTTTGTACAGTGTTGGCAAGTCCACATGAGCCAGATAACATGGAGATGGAACCTCCAAAATGGCTGTCTCAATCTGGTGCATGCAGGCTCTAAGATGATGAGTTGGTAACTAGTTTGGGGGACAAGAGTTTAGAACTACCTCGGAAAATGTCAAAGACTTGCTTGCTTGGTCTTTCTTTGACGTTTTCCGGAGATCGTTCTAACCTCTTTTTCCACCAAACTCCGTTACCAACAATTGGCTTGATTGTGCGGCAAAATGTTTGTGTAGGACGTGGGGAAGGGTTTGATTGAAGGTGGGGTGGATGGGCGGTATTTAGGTGCAAGGAGCACCGATTGTAACCCTCTACCCCTTCATACATACCTTAGTGGCAGCCTGCGTGATCACTGGTGGAGCACTGCGAGGACTAACATCCAGCCCGTGAGATGTCAGATAATAAGACACACCCAGAATTTTAACACATACCACCGAGAAGGTCCAAAAAAAAAAAAAAATCTGAAGACGTCCCGTTCTTGTCCTAACTCTTTTTTGGCGGTGACAGTATATATAGGTAATATATGTATATATATAGGTATATATATATAATATCCCCCCCCCTTTTAGGGCCCGGCCCCCGTCCACGAGCTTACTCAAGCAGCATTCCTAGTGTGACAACTCCCCAAGATACTACACCTTCACTCTCACCGCTCACACTAAAAAAATCACTAACACACTTTTGATTCACTATTCCATTATCAACAATACTCATTCCAGCGAAAAATTCCATCACCATTTTCTCCTTCACTTCTATCACTCCTTCCAACTGTTGTGTCAACACTGTGTGGCCCGAGTCGAATGCGGGTTAAGGCTACAACTATATATGCGGATGTTTGTCTTTTCCATGGTGCGGGGATGACTGAGTGGTAATGACCGTTGGTGGTGCGCGAGGCGTCGCCGAGTGAAGTATCCAGGTGAAGCAGAGACTGAGATATCAAGCGTTTTAACCATGGAGACAGCACGGCGTTAGGATGATGTTTACATCTGACGGCCATCTTGGCAGTCAACAACCGCAATTCTTGTTGCCCCAGCTCTTGTTTTCTCTTAAATCCAACCTTTTCGTAGAATTTATGCATTACATGTTGATAACACGTGGACTAATTGTGTTCAGTGGACTACGGCTTACAAGACACTCCAGAATTCCCTTTAGTATACACACCGCTTGTTCTGCATTCTCTGCTGACCTCTCATGCAACTAAATTGCCGCATAGAGCAGGCTGAAACTTTTGCATTCCTTTTAAGGGAAAAAACTGCGTCTTATGCGCGGCAAATAAGGTATATATAATATATAAATAATATAATTATATATATATATATTATATTTTATATATATATATATCTATATATATATTATAATATATATGTATACTATATTATATATATAAAATATATATTATAAATATATAATAGGTATATATAAATATATATATAGGATATATAAATATATATATTTTAGGTATATATAAATATATATATGGGTTTAATTTTAAATATAATATATAGGTATATATAAATATAAAATATATAAAAGGTATATAAATATATATATAGGTATAAATAATATATATTATTTATTTATTTATTTATTTATTTATTTATTTATTTACAGTGGAGTCGACCTAGCGAGATCTCCCTTATGTTAAAAGGAATTAAAGGGAAAGTATTTAGTAGGTAAAAGGATTCAAGAGTATTTAGTAGGGTTTAAAAGGAATTCAAGGAGTATTTACTATGGTAAAAAGGAATTCAAGGAGTATTTAGTATGGTAAAAAGGAATTCAAGGAGTATTTAGTATGGTAAAAAGGAATTAAAGGATATTTAGTATGGTAAAAGGATTAAAGGGAAGTATTTAGTATGGTAAAAGGAATTAAAGGATATTTTAGTATGGTAAAAAGGAATTCAAGGAGTATTAGTATGGTAAAAAGGAATTCAAGGAGTATTTAGTATGGTAAAAGAATTCGGGAGTATTTAGTATGGTAAAAAGGAATTCAAGGAGTATTTAGTATGGTAAAAAGGAATTCAAGGAGTATTTAGTATGGTAAAAAGGAATTCAAGGAGTATTTAGTATGGTAAAAAGGAATTCAAGGAGTATTTAGTATGGTAAAAAGGAATTCAAGGAGTATTTTATTATGGTAAAAGGAATTCAAGGGTATGTAGTATGGTAAAGGGGAAATTCAAGGAGTATTTAGTATGGTAAAAAGGAATTCAAGGAGTATTTAGTATGGTAAAAAGGAAAAATTCAAGGAGTATGTAGTATGGTAAAGAGGAATTCAAGGAGTATGTTGTATGGTAAGAGGAATTCCAAGGAGTATGTATTATGGTAAAGAGGAATTGAAGGAGTATGTTGTTGGTAAAGGGGAAATTCAAGGAGTATGTTGTATGGTAACAAGGCGTATGATATTATAGAGACAGGATGGCATGACAGCATAGTGGCATATAAAGGTGGATGGATAGGTACAGGAAGGAAAATAGGACCTTAGTAAAATAGGAAAGACATCCTGCTTATTAGAGTGTTTTATCTAATTATCTAATTTTATAGTTCATAATTTTGTATTTTTGTATGGCCTGCAAATTATTTAAATGTCGATATTCGATATTCTCGATATACTAATGTCTCGATATTCATGGCTGTTCCACCATGTAAATCCAATGCGGAATTTTTTGTTGTTAATATGAAATAAACTGGAAGTCCAAAGTGATTTATGGTTCTCTTTATCGTATTACTGGATAACGGCAAAAATATTTTGGCTTATACTTAAAGCATATTGTATATATAGTAATGTTTTGATGGGTGTTGAACAGTCCATTAGTCTAAGCGCCTAATGGGCTGTGCAACAACCATAAAAACATTACTGTATCTGCAATATGCTTAGAAAGTGTAACCGTAAATATTCCTCAATCAATTAATATAACAGCGGCAAATGGTCATATGCCCTACGGCGGGCCGCTCCCAGCGGCCCGCCGGTGAGCCTCTGAGCAAATCCCCAGCGGCCCTACGTCGTACACTTCCGTCGGGCCGCCGGTATGACACACGGAGGGCCTCCAGAGGCCCTCCGTCTTTGTGTTTGCTGGGGCGACATGAGACTCTAATCACAGGCGTCACTATAAGAATCCTGCCTGCGCCACCATGGGCGAGGACCAACCATCAGAGCCCTCAAGTGAACCTCCAGAGCCTACCATCCGAGCCCTGGGTCACCACTGCCTACAGGCGCTATAGGCACAAGTGTAAAAAAAAAAAAAAAAAACAAAACATACGATTAAAGAGAGATGTTATTCCCGTGGGAGCTGGAATGGTACTCATATATACAAGCACGTATATTTAGTAAGAGATGTTACTCCCGCAAGGGTCTGGAGGTGTACTCATATATACAGACACGTACTATATATTTAATAAGAGATGTTACTCCCGCAAGGGTCTGGAGTGTACTGGTATCTAAGCCAGCGGCGGCGACCGGCCGCACAAATCCTACCTACACGTGTCAAATCGTCGGTGGCGGCGAGGCACCCCTACCAATACCTGCCACGTATACACGCAGGATAGGAGGATTATTATAACGACGACCAATAGCCAGTCGCTTTAAAAAAAATTCTCAAAAAAAAGCGAAGCGAAAAAAGCGAAAATTTCTAGCGAAAAAAAAAACTAGCCGCAAAAAAAAAAAAAAAAGCGCAAACATAAAATTAAACGAAAACCTCATTTTTTAGTCTGCAAACGGTAAATTCTATTTTAAAATTAATAAAAAATGAAAATGTTAAAAATTGAATGTTTACAGTATTTGAAGCTTTATTAAACACAATTTTAAAAAAAATTTAGATAATACTGTCAAAAAAAAAACACAAAATAGTTAAAAAATGAAAATACACAATACTAATGTGTCCCCCACAAAGAGTGTGTCTCACAGTCCTGGTTATCTGCTGCCACCACCCCATTAAGTGGAAAAAATTAAAAAAGAATAAAAATAAAAGATGTAAAAAAATGTAAGTCTGGTTGGATCTGAAGACAACCGTTAATAATTTAAAATTAAATATATTTATCTTTTTACTTTCATTTCCCCCAACTTGGTACATTCACAAACCCCCTTTAAATTCTAAGTACGTAAAGCTTATAATGGGCCGATATGGGCTCTGGCCCTTGCCGGTTATTCAATGTGCCGAGTTTTGCAATGTCCTCCTTGATAGGAAAAGAAAAAAAAAAAAAAAAAAAAAAGGAAAATACGTACAGATTTGATATCAAACTCAGCCAAATAGCACGCTGGACGGCCCGCTCTCCTTCCCAGCATTTTAAACCTTTCCTGAGCTCAGGCTTTTCAATTTCTTTCCCCTTTCCTGCTGGGAAAAACCCTTGCGTGAGGGAGCTGACATCTTGATATACGTATGTATGATGAAACCCCCAAAACACGTAAAATGGGGGAAAATTAAAGAAAAGGTCGGGAACCACGTTTAGCCTGAGCCGTGTTTTTGTCGTCCAAGCCCGCCCTTGGATTACGAATCCCAATCCAATACCTTTGCTAAATGTGTGTTATACTACTTTGTGATATTGTTTCAATGTTTGCTTTGATTTTTATTTGGGCTCCTACCAAGTTTGTTTTTTTTTTGAAGCAGAAAACCAAATCCTTTTTAAATTTTTCGACAAAAACGGATTCGTATCTAAACGGTTTTTGGGGGATTACATCAAAACAGTTGTATTTAAAGTCTCACTCCACAGAAAGGGTTTGTCTCCACGGGAAAGGGAATAAAATTGAAGGGGCCTGACCTGCAGGAAAGATAAAAAGGACAAAAATACACTTTATGCGATGACGATATCCCCGAGGTAAGTAAAAGGATGCATGCCGAGTGAAAACCAGGGAGATGCTTTTTGGTGAGGTGGTCAGAGTGGTTCGACCCCGAGTGGACCCAAAAAAATCCTCTTGAAATCTTTTGCCCCGTCAGTGGCCAAAAGAAAACCACCCCCTGTCCTTTAACTCTAACCTTCGACGCGAGGGGGGAGGCACGGGGCGGCATGAGCCCTAATCACGGCGTCACTAAAACAATCCTGCCTGCAGCACCACGGGCGGGGGCCCAAACCATCACAGCCCTCGAGGGGGCCCCCCGGGGCCCCTACCTTCCACCCCTGACTCACTGCCTCACGCGCTATAGGTGTATGTAAAAAAAAAAAAAAATAAAATCTTTGTCTATGCCATGCCGAGTTACATCAAATTCCGAGTTTACAGTCCCGATTTTAAAAAGGTTTTTACTGTTTTCCTACCCCCAAACGATACGCACCGTAGTGCTCAAGTCGTTATTCTAATGTATCTGTTATCTCTGTAATTTTCAGTCGCATTTTACCCCACAAACGATACGCACACATTGTCAGTCGTTATTTATCCTAATGTGTCTATACAGTCCAAAGTTCCCTCTCCTCTTTTTCTTTTTCCCCTTTCCACCCCCGCTGCCTCACAGGCGGGCTGTATCCTTGCAGTCCCCCAACCTGTACTTTGGGCCCGTCTTGGGCCACCATTCCCCCAAAACAGGTCCTATTTTGGGACCCTGGAAACATGTTCCTTTTACCTTTTTTAAAACTAAATCACCAAAAAATCAACCTAAATCTCACCCTATAAACATTTTATCACATCCTTTTCCAAGGGTGAGAATATCCCTCCCAAGGCGATTTAAAACCCAGTGAGTGTCTGGCTGCTTCTAATTTTAAAGAGTTAAGCGCTTCGATACTGGCTAATTACTATGGTTTAAAAATATAACCCTCTCTTACTAACTAAAAATCAGGATGGGAGGGGGGAAAATTACTAGTTTTGATGTTTGAAATTTAAATACTTCACCCCTTCCCCTTTTAACGAAATTTTCCCCGCGTTACACAAATTTACCCTCCTCTTTCACCTGTCCTCCACCCCCCCGCCCCTTGAGGGGGTTTTCATGTTCCCTTGGGAAACACCAGTTCTCGAAGTTCTTGCCGTCAACTCGACGCTTCGGCCTCATGACGTCTGAGCCCAGTGAACAGCCCTCCCCGCCGCTGAGGAGGGCACTGAGTGTTGTCCCGGATGAACAGGTCACTCAGATTGCCTGGCTCCATGGGAAACAGTCGGGTGACGGGCACGTTATCCTGGACGTCCAGCGGATCCAGGGTGCAAGTTCTTCTCCATTCCTCTCCACCCCCCCCTGGGACAACGGCCTCCTTGCCGCCTTCTGTATCAAAGGTGCGGGCCGGGCCGGGCCCGGGGCGTCGTTTTTAAACCGTTGCCGTTGTGGTCGCCCACCTTTGCCTTGATCTCCGGACAACCTTCTTTTGAGGTGTCCTCCGGGTCGGGGGAGGTACCGACCAGGGGCATGAGCTTGCTCTTTTCTGCAGCTTTTTTAAAAAAAAAGAAAACTTAAAAAAAAAATGCTATTTTGACGTATCTTTAATTTTTGGATTTTATCATTTGAGTTTTCTCGAAAAAGTTTTTCTGCTAATTTGCACATTTGCGGATTTTAAAAAAATATCGAGAGCGAAAACTCCAAAGGCGAAAATTTTCGGCGTTTTGCGAAAAGCGAAAATATTTTATATGGAGGCAAAATGGCTTTGCGATTTGCACTTTGTTTGCGCTCCGCCCGCTCAAAATATGCCATTCATGTTATCCATAATTGTCAGTTAAATAGTTTTGATAGGTTGTGGTTTTTTGCCTGTTTTTATCTAAAAATTTAATGATTAGGATAAATAAATAATTTTTTTTAAATTTTGATTAAACAACAAAATTCGATATTAGCTTTGAAAACCTTGGTCTAAAAAACCTTTTGTTGACACCTAGAATACTGGAAAAATACACATACAATATAAAAAATTCAAATTGTGTATCATCAATCGTGTTACTTGGAGCCTTGTAACACTTTTTTGAGATGAATTGGGCTTTTTTCGAAACATCAATTTGTGTTAAACCAGTAAAAAAAATTTTCATGTACCGGACCCCCCCCGGCTCACTTGTCCTGGGTTTTAAATTTTTTTTTTCAGGGGTTTTGGTTTCCCCATATACCCATTTTAAAAAATTTTTTTTGGGCCCCCCCTCGCTGTCAACCTTGAACAATTTGAAAAATTAGCATAAAAAAAATGGCCCCCAAGGAAAATATCAAAAAACATAATTCCCATAATTCCCTTACAAATTGCAAAACCCGGGGTCAACTAATACATGGTTTAGGGTATTTTGACCCGAAAAAAAAATTTCTGGTATTTTCAATAAAAAATGACCCCATTTTCAAAATGTCTCCTTTTTTTTTTTTTTTTTTTTTTTGTGTGTGTGAATTTTTATACTTATATTGACGGTTCCAATTCTTATCAAAAACTTGGGCCCAAACTTTCGGTTTTGGGAATTTTTCAGATTTAAAGGGAAGATTTTTGCGTAGATTTTAACGCTTTTTAGATAAACATTAAAAGGGGAACGGGTCTCAGGGGTAGAGTGTCGGCTTTGGGGCCACAAGTCGCGAGTTTGCGCCTCAATCACGGCAGTTACTCGATGAAGGGGGTAGCGGTCCCTTGTCCCCCTAGGGGGGCTAAGGCCTTAGGTGTCCTCCCGGGGGTTCTTAAATCCCCCGTAAATAAAAAAAAGATAAAACATAGAGTAAAAACTTTAAACATAACGGCTAAAAACCTAGTCTTAACCTTATTTTGTCCACCCAAATAGGTGGTTTTTTCATTTTTATTGGTGTCGGGTTTGGGAGGGTAAGCGCGTCCAGTGATTGGGAGTGTTTCGTGTCAGTGTTGGGGTTGTCCCGGGGGAATAAGCGAAGTACACAGTGATTTTTTTGGAGGTAGCGATGTACAGTGATTTTGGGGGGTTTTACCGGGGATAACGACGTCACAGTGAGTTGGGGGTAGCGATGTACATTTAAAACCCTTTGGAAAAAAATTCGGTTTCGGGGCTGTTTGGGTTTTCCCGAATTTTGATAAAAGATTGTAAACCTGTATATAAGAATTTACTTTTTAACATGAAAGTTAAAGTTGAAGTTTTTTTAGTCAGATCGTTTTGAGTCCTCAAAATTTTTTAGGGCTAAAATGCATAATTCTTGAGGTAATTATAAACATCCCCATCATCCCATCAATGCGTTCGTTTTTTTCATTGCAACTTCAATGGGGGATTGCAAACCAAAAATTGTGCATGGTACCTCGACTTGTTACATGCGCATGTTGAGGACACATGGCTGTTTACTTGAACTGTGATCTTATCAACTTTTTGTATATATTCGGTGCTAGCTGAACATTGGAGGGACGTTGTGGCAGCATGATTTGTTCTGTTCTTTTTATCCATCCCTAACTTGTGGGTTCCAAATCTGGGGATCTGTTGAGGGGATTCTTTCCCTAGCATGTTTGCAGAGGCCTGCTTGACATTCCAATGAAGGCCTCGTATAGGTGGAAGGAACAAATTGGGAGTCTGTTCTCCCGACTTCCCGTTCTGAAATCCCCACACTTACTCTGGCCTCAGACGAATTGGGCTCGATTGTTAAACAGGAAGCTTGAATTTTGTTGCTGCCAAAACCTCAGGCCAGTTAGCCTCAACATTACCTATTTCCCCCGATTCGACTTTTTCAGTACTTTCAAAATCTTTCCCTTTTCCTATACCCAAAAAAAGCGCCACTGTATCACATCCCGTAGGGCATTACCTGCCAATATTTCGGAATTATGTTTGATGTTCTTTTTCATGGCCTGGATATCAACAAAAATTTTCCCTTTTACAGGTGATTCCATAAACATTGGTGTTTGTATGGGCCTTTTCCGGTAAAGATAAAGAAGAATGCAAAAATCTGTTCTCTGCAAGAACTGAAGGTTTTCTGCTGGCTACAGAATGCTATAGCCCGCGCCCCAATGATGTTATCAGCTTCTTCATGATGGTTGCCATTCAGCCCATTCTACAAATTTTACCCTGCAACTTATTTCTACGGGGGTTTTTTTCCTGACCTGTTATCATAAAATTTTGCTTTTTGGTTTTATTCTTCGCATGAAATCGTGTCATTTAGAATGTTTCGCAAAAAATATTGATCAACTGCTTCTTGTTTTCTATTATTGTAAGGGGAACTTCGAGAAGGGAGAAGCGCTGTGGGCTTAACTTAAATACGCGGCAGCCTTCATTCCCTTCAGGGCCTTTTAGACATTTTTTTACTGAACCCCATATCTGCAAAAACAAAACCATCTTCAGTTTTTTGCCTCTGTTCTATGTGATTGAATTTTCTACATAACAAAATACCACGGCTGTTTAGTTAGAGTTGATGCTGGCCCAAAGGGAAACCACAGGAGGGCACAAACCCCATGACTGTGCAAAAAATGTCTACTGACTTCGAGTCAAATGTCGTTTGAACATCTATCCTGTCTGGGTTTTTAAGACAGACTTTTTAAGACTCGTATTTCTCCTGATTTATAAAGAGAGCGTAGGGCTGGTGAGGCTCATATGCCGAAACCCCTTTAATACTATATCTCTGGAACTAGCTTGTAGTTCACCGGGAATAATCGGTTTGTATCATAAAAACCTTTTTGTTCCCAACTTGATTTACTTCTTTTTTGACATTTTTATGTTTCAACTTTCCTTTTTTAATTGTAAATTTGAACCCTCAGGTAATTTTTTTTTTCAAATATTTTTGTTGGGCCAAAATCTATACTTTATTAAAATTTACTGATGGTGAAAACAATGTCCCGAACCACATTTATAACTGACCTTTGGGGTTTGTTCTGGGGCTAAAGGGGGGTATACTATACAGTTTTCTTCGAAGCCCCATTCGTCAGCGTTATCTGAGCAAACTGCTTTTGCCTCTTCTTTTTGGGTTGTCTCTGCACGACGCTCGTAACCGCAGAATCTCTCATGCGGAACATCCTTACTATCTGGCCACAAGAATGCAGCGAAAGCCCCGATTTTTTAGTGTTTAGGTTTTTTGGATGCCTATTATTCCATCTTCCCATGGGCCCTATCGCATAAAATTTCTCAAAATACATACACTCCAATTCCATTTCCCCAGCCCCTCTTTGTCTCGTCACATGGGATCCTTTTCATGAAGTGTTTCCAAAACATTTTGTGGGAGGGCCCCCTTCTTCCCAGATAATAGAGGCCTTCGACATAATTTACGTGCCAAGGGATAGAAGTAGGGCATCATGAGCTGAACTGCTTTTAGGTGAAGGTGAAAGGGGATCACCCTCTCTTTCAGCCCCCCACATAGGCATCTTATTACTGGTTTTATGAAAGCACTACCCACACTTTGTAGTGCGACTTTTAAAATTTCCAACCCCTTTCAATTCTTTTCTGAGATCCTCATGGTCTGATGTACTTTTGCCAGTAAAAGTCTCGTAGCAACCCTTTTTTAGCATTATCATAGCTCTCCATTCATTGGGAAATTCTTACCGTAAACATTTTAGCTACCCACAAAAAAAAACTCAGGGAAAAGCTTCTAATCCAGCTCGGCCCCATGTTCCGACTGCACCCCAAAAAATCAATAGATGCATTCCACCTAATCTGGGGATCAAATCTGGAAAAATATTTGGGTAAGCCCACTGAACCTCTACCCCCAATCCCGTACACTGTTGGGTTTCAGTAAACAGGTGAAGGCTTGGCCCGTTTCTTGGTTATTCATGTGCTTTCTTCATGGCAGTCATGATAGTGTCCCGGCTGCTGGTGGAATCAATCAATGGGAGATACCCGCTTTAGTTTTTGGTTGGGGGACTGACCTTGCTCACGACACAACGGGTATTGTCCATTGAAAATCTGGCAATTTAAAACTTTACTTTATCTGCAAGGAAATCAAAATCTGTCTCTTTGGCTTTTTCGCTGTAAAAACCTTTATGTGCTAAGAGTCTTAGAGAAGGGTTTTTTTCACAAACTCAGCGGGAAAAATTTGGTTCTGGGACCATTATACCTGACAATTTCAAGTTCATAATCTATTTCTCGTGGCATCTCTGCCTTTTTCAGGCGTTGTATACTCTGCTATTGTTGCTGTGCTTTAAAACATCATCAGATAGAGTCATGAGTACAGCCAAAGAATGGGTTGATAACACTGGTCGACACCAAAAATGGTTCTGAGTTCATTGTGTGTGGGTTGGAAAGCTTTTTCGCTGCTGATTTAAAAAATGGCATTGCTTTTTCTCTAGCCCCGTATAGTTTTAAATTTCGGCATTCTAAATTGTAATAGCTATTATAATTATATACGTATATATAATTATATAATTAATCGAACAATCCCCCTAAGTTAATATATATTACTCGTAATTAAATTCTGGTGGTCCCTGCGGCTTTATTAGGACCTAATGTACATATCTGGCAAAAAAATACTTAAATTATGTTCCAAATATATCCGAAAATGTGCCACATCTTGGAAATATCCGAAAATATGCCAAATCACAGTAAATTTTGACTTTATAATATATATAATTATATAGATATATATATATATATATATATATATATATTATTATATATAAAATATATTTTATTTTAGAACACAACTTCGAAATTTTTTTTGAGAGAAAGATGCGCTAGTTCGAAGAACAGTCAGATCTAGACTGTTCTTCAGAAGAACAGTCAAGATCTCAAATTGGTATTAAAATAAAACATATGATCAAAACTTTTACCTAAAACACAAAAGTACTCACCCTGCTCCATAGTAAAAATCAAAGTGTTTCTGTAGTTTGCTCTTTCGTTTGTAGGAGCAGCTACTTTCACTTTTGTAGCGTCCAGCAATAGTCCCCTATCATGTTGGGACTGAATCTTCCTTGGTATCGGGTTTCCCCATGGTGGCAATGTCCTGGGGGAAACGTTCCCCCTGCTCATCACTGACCGCGCCAAGTTTCGGGGGGAAGAAATCAAGATGTGAATGGAAAAAGTGGATTTTGAGTGACATCTGAGCCCCAAGGCGCATGGTAACTCTTCAAACATGGTCATTTACAAGTTCCTCATAATTCGATGCTCGAACATTTACCTAGGTAGTTCTTATAACACCCAAAAAGCTCTTCCAAGCAGCTTTTTCCAGGGCAGTTAGGCTCTTTAAAAAAGTCATCATCATTGAGTAGTTGACGAATTTGAGGGCCATTGGAAAACACTGCCTTTACTTTGACTTCAGATACAGTGCGTTCAAACTTTGCTAAAAAATACTGAAAGCCAGCACCATTTTGATCCATGGCCTTCACAAAATTTTTCATTAACCCAAGTTTCAGATGCAATGGAGGTAAGTACACCTTTTCACTGTCAACAAGGGGTTTTTGTACATACATTTGAACCTGCCAGGTGAGTCTTTCGGTCGTGCTGGCCATTCCTTTTGTTTGTAATGTTTGCTGTCCGCTCTAGAGTCCCACAACAAAGAAAACACATGTGCTTAGTGTAACCTAACTGGAGTCCTAGAAGCAAGGAGATTACCTTCAGGTCCCCACACAGATTCCACTGATGTTCTTCATATTTAACAGCAGATAACAAAGTCTTCATAGTTTCATAAGTTTCACTCTTTTCATGGCCAGGGGCGCAATTGGAACACTCGGAAGCTTATTTCCTTTATGCAGAAGAACGGCCTTTAGCGTGTTTTTTTCCTGAATCTATGAACAGCCGCCACTCACTCTTATCATAAAATGTGAGATCACAAAGTTGTTCCATGAGGGGTGTCAACATCAAAGCAGTAACAGAGCTTGTGTTCCATCTTGAAGAACTTGAAAGTTCTTTATGTCTACGACGAAACGTGGTGATGAGAACTCCTTTTGTAGCAAATTCCATTCCCTTTAGACGAGATCAAGGACTAAACTTTTCTCCTTGGTAGATCTAGGTTCCTAGCAAGGTCATGTAGCATTTCCTGACTGATGAATTTGGGCTCTCTGTTGTCTTCCATTTCTTGAAAGTCTGTATCCATGGGATTATCCTCCTCGTTCGAATCTGATTCACTTATAGCACTTGCAATTGGAAAATTTGGAACTGGGAGATCAGGACCATGTGGCCCCAGGCCTGATGGCAGAAGGTACGTCAGGATACCTGATTTTAGCTCGCGTTTTTACTGAATATTCTTTGATGTTAGTGAGGGAGAAGTAGCAGTCAGTTTCTGTGATCCTTTTGTTCACGCCAAACCAAATTTGGGGTGCCGAATGCCATGCCTGATGGCCCGTTTTGCCACGCATCCATTCATTCAAGTGGTTCACACAGGGTTGCATGCTACGTGAGGGGCCCATTTCTTATCTTGATCACCTATACGGCACTTGAAGTAATGCAGATAAGCTGCTTTAACATTCTTTGTAAGAGGTTTCTTCAGACTGTCAGGGGTAAAAATTCCACATATGTAACAAAACTGTCCGATGCATTCACACAGTTACGGCGCTCCATCACAACCCGGTACAAGGGACTATATACGGTAAACCCAACTAAAATTAGACTCCACTAAATCAAACACATCATATCTGCAAAGAAAAATAAAAATTTTAAAAAAATGTCAATAGCTGCACGATCAGTAGGTAAAAAAAGTACTACACAGCCTGCTAACCCTCGCCAATACGCAGCGCGCACACCCTCCCCTGCCACTGCACAAACCACACGACTCAAAAAAAATGCACTGCCCTAAATAGGCTTAAGAAAAAAAAAGATTAAGAGTTAAAATGAAAACATAGGTGAACCTATTTTTGCTGATTTTACCCAATATTTTTTCATGAAATTTCGTTCTGGTTTTCAAAAACTGGACGTGATAGAGTTAATTTGAACATCAGATTCGAGTTCAGCAGGGGCGATTTACCTAGAAAACAGCTTCATTTAGTCCAGAACCAAAGTCTTCGATTTTTTTTTTGTCGACCAGTGTAATTTACCATTTGAGATGAAATGTCTGTATCAAAATTGTCTGTTTTCAATTTGTACAAGACCATTTTCTGCCCTTGAAATTGCTGTTAATTTGGTATTTTTGCCGCACCTACAGCTGCAGCCTTTTGGAACTGTAGCAACTCGTCATAGGTACATGTTACTCCAAAGTCATTCATTGTCTTGACTACTTTTGAATCTCGTAGAAATACAGCCAGGCTAATGTGCAATGGAGTTGGATTGTTTGTTACTACTGATGTGATAATGTTACCTATCAAAAGAGCAGGTAAGCTGTTATCTAATTTAGGTGACAAACGAGCAAGGAGATCCTGAACTGTGCTGCTTACATATTCTGAGGCAATTTCATGATTCATCTTGGTATTATAGCTATTTTTATCAGATATAATTTCATTGACTTCTTTACATATCTTTTTCCTAGCCTTGTGAATTGCAATACCAGTGTCATCATCTTCTGCATCTGGAATGATGCGTAGAACATCTGCTGCCTTACTCTGCAAGGCTAATATTGAGGCAATACCAGGGGAAGACAGAACTACAAGGTCCTTACAAAGTGCGCAGATAGTTATGCTATTAGCTGTCTACGGGATAGAGCATGGCCTTCATTTTCTATGTACAAATTGAACAGATCAACTGAGTTCCAAATATGTGACATGTCTTCCTTAAGATACTGATAACAACCTGCAAACCTTTATCCAACTCAGGCTTATCTGCCTGTGCTTCCTTTACCGCAGCAGAGGTTAATCTACTTGAAATAAAGTTGGTACTGTGATACCAGGGTTTTTATAGGTTGCTGACCACCTTTATATGAATGACATTACTTTGTTAAAATTCTTCATTGACTAATAAAATCTCCTCGTCACAACTGAATTGGGATGAACTTAAGGTTAGTAAGGGGAAATGCTGCACCAGTTCAGGCGAGTAGTTCTATGGTTTACTCCCTGAACACGATTTACTATATGAGAATTATTGGTAGTCGGGGTGGATACTTAGTATTACACCGAGTGAGGCTGAAATTTTTTTGGAAAACGTGGGGAAGTATTTCCATCAAGGGAAAAACCCACCTGGGGTTTTTTTTGCAAAAAAACACAAGAAGTATTTTTTAAAATTTTTCATCCGGTTTTTTCCCCATAAATAAAAATATTATTTCTCTTTTTTGGGGCCCTTGGAAACATATATAAACTCAAATTTTCCCCACAGGAAAGCTCTCCAGAGCATAACCTGTTAAACTGATTTTATTTTCTTAGAACAAACCATCTACGTAACCCCAAAGCTAAACCCACTGTAGGCATCCATGGAAAATATAAGGGGGGGGGGGAAAAGTAAAAAGTAATGATGTTTGTTCGCTTCACAAAAACCATGTGGCGGGGTTTTTTCTCCGGGACTAAAGACTTCTTTGGGGGAACCCTTTGGGGGAAGTGAGTGAGAGCCCCTTTTTTAAAAAAACACTTTTTGGGAAACGGGCCCAGGCCTCCTATGCGTTAAAAAAAAACTAAAAAAAAACTGTACCTATATATGGATATATAGATTAAATAATTATAACAAGGAGGGGGAGGGGGGGGGAAAATTTAGGAGCAGTTACTGCATATTTTAAACCTTGAGGGGGGGAAGTGAGAGACGGATTTCCTCGTGGTAAAACCAAAGCGGGGGAAGAAGGGGGGAAAAAAAGGGAATTTTTCGGACCCTTTTAGGAAGGGTTTCCCCCTGAAGGGTTTATCAGACCCCCGAATGACTCAAATTTAAAACTAAGGAAAAAAAGAACCCATATAAAAATGGTTTGCCTATAATGCAGTTTTTTTTACTTTGATATAAAAATTTAATATTTTTTATTCTATTCCGGGAAAGTTTTTATTTCCCTTTTCGGCCCAAGCCCCAACGCTTTTTTTAGGGGAGACGGGGGGTACCCGGATTTGGGAAAACATAATTTTGGTCGCCCTTTTAAATTTGGGAAAATTTAACTCGAAAACCCCCCATTTAAAAAACCGGGGATCTTCACTATTGTGCCCCTTTTTTTAAAGGACTTTAAAAGAATCTAAGAGTTTTTCTTGCCCTGTAGGAGGGTAAGGGGAGGAGGGAAAAAGTTTTGAATTTTATAGTTATCGTGATCGCGAAATAAATGTCCCCCGAAATTTGGGGACTGGGTATCCGAGTGTAGGGGGGGAGGGATTGGGGGGGGGGAAGAGAGAAGGGGGGAAAAGGAAAAAAAAAAAAAAAAAATGATAAAAAGGGGGGGAAAATATTCCCAGAACAGAAAAGATTTGATTGACCTTAGTATAATAGAAACCCCTTTTCCCTCCTATGCTGGGCCTCCCCCAACAACTTCCCCCAAAACCAAATATGGTTATGAAACCTTTTTCCTTCTTAAATACTAACCCGGGAATTTTTTGATAGGAATTTCCATCCGTTTTTTTTCCCGGAATTCCGGGCATTACAGTACAAACATGAAACCAGGGTTTTGGGGTCCCTCAGCTGCGTGAAAAATAAATGATAGCTAAAACCCCACCCTAATCCGAACTTGTCCCCCAATTTCATCATTCCGTTAAATCCTTTTTGAAAGGAAATTTTCTGTTTAAGGGACATTTTTTTTTCTGGCCCTTTTAATTTGTCTGCAGAGATATGCGGGGTTTTCATTTTGGGGGTGTTTGGGGGGTCCTTCTTAATTTGGCAATCTTCTCCCAAAATATCAGTGCTAAAAAGAAAGTAAAATTTTAATTTGTCAGAACGTCTTGCTGTTTTCTAGGTGCAGCATCTGCTTTCTTCTTCACTCCCTTTTTGGCTTTTCAGGGCCCCTTTTTAAACCTCTTTTGATAAACCTTAGGTATTCACACATGAGCTTTTGGCCCTTTTCCAAACTCAGTTTCCTTGTCATTACCCTATTGAAAACTGCAGTTTTGGGATTTCATTTTTGGGTATTTTACTGCATCTTATGATTTTTTTCTATCCTCTTAGTTTTTAAGCATTTTTTAAGACTTTTTTTTTTTCTTCGGAATCTGTGCATTTAAATTTCCCAAGAAAATAGCATTTTCCCTTTCCCATTCGGGTTTTTTGCTTCAATACATGTCCCTTTTCAATTGTAAATTGTAAACTGTAGCAATAACTTACATGACCAATTTTAACACTTGGGAACTTTTTGGTCTCTGTTATAGGCCGAGGGTTTATCCTTTTACCCCCTTTAAACAGTATCCCTTTCGTATGGGATACAACTATTTTTCACACAGTTTTTTCCCTACTCCTAGCCCGATCTTCATCCTTTCCCAAATTAAAAGCCCCGTGGATCTTACACCACCCGAATGAATTAAGCCCCCCCATTTTTGGGCTCGGCTCTCCCGGCTTTGGGCAAACCCTCTTTTCGGGTTTAGGGTTATCTAATTTAAAAATGGGGAAAATTGGATAACCCTTTTGGGGAAAAATAATTACATTTTAGCTGGACACTGCCCCCCCCCCCCCTTGGTTTTCACAGCAGTAAAGGGCCCCAGGGGGGCCCTGGTAGGGAAAGGACATTCCAACCCTTTAGAAAAAACAATAAACAGAGAAATAAAATGCCACACAAAAAAGGATGTGGGATTACGGGGAAAAAAAACCACGTGAGGATAAATAAACCTATACAATCTGATGTGAATATAGCAGGGTTCGGGCCCTCCCTAGTTTTAAACATTTTTCTATAAAAAACTATACACAGAAACCTTCAGAAAATTTTCTGAGAAAATGTACAAAATAGAAAAATCTACTAGTAAAAAAAACAAATTTGGCGAATCATACATAGGGTAAAAATTTTTACGATGGGGTACACTTCTTTTCCCCTTATTTTTTTGGCACCCCTTTTAAATTTAAAAAAATACTAAAAATAGATTTTCGGACCCAAAATACCCGGAATTTCTGTATTGGTTGGACCCTCTTTGTGAATTTTAAAGGGATTTAGGGTTTTTTTGGGGTATTTTGTTATGATTTGGGGGCCTTTTTGTTTTTTTCTAATTACCCAAAAATTAAACCCAAAGGGCTGCCCGGGGCCCCAACATATATATTTTTAAAAACCGGATATGTTGGAAAAAACCAAATCCACTAAAAATTTTTTTGTTAAGACCCCCAAAAAAAAAAGGGTTATAAAATATGTATTTTGGGGCTCCCGGGACTAATGTGTTTTTGGCCAATAAGCATGTTTAAGGGGTTCTCAAAAATAAATGAATATTGAAATATTTTGTCTGCATTTTTTAATAATAAAAATCAATTATAATTATTTTTTTGCCCAAAAAATCCACTCTATGATGTCTTTTGCTTTCCTTGACCTAAAAAAAACATACTTTTAGACCCCCCAAAGAAATTTTAAAATAGTTTATTAAATGATTGAAGATAGGGAAAAATCTAGTTTTTCCCCCCGGTGGCCACCCTTGGATTTGGCCCCCGGGCCGGAGTTAGCCCGCACTTTTGCGAGGAACATGGGGGCTTTTTTGTTCAGTATCCTCAAGTCTTTTAAAAAAACCCATTTTTAAAACCTTTGGGATCAGGAAAAATTTGGTCAGGGGCTAAAAGGGTGGGGGCCCTCTTACTATATAGGAAATTGGGTACCTAAACAATTCCCCAAAGAGGATCAAAATACCTGATCACTATGATCAAAACGGGTCAATTATGAAAAATGGTAATTATGAAGTAGGACTACCCGGGGAAAATAAAACCCCCCCTTGTTTTCCCTTTCCCAATTACACATATTTAAGACCCAATTAAATATTTCCCATAAAAAAAACTGAAAAAAAAAAAACGTCAAAATTTGGAATGCTAGAAAAAAAATTAAAGAAAATTTAAAGGAGCCCTTTATCGAAAAACGGGAAGAAGATAAATCATAATATAGGACATTATTTACCCCACCATGCAGGGGCCCAAAAGATTCAAAAAACCCCCCCCTTTAGAATAGTTTTTAAATTGAAATTTTTCCCAAAAACTAAACATGATGCTAGAATTTAAATGACTGCCTTAAAGGACGGGCCCTAATCTTTGTACAATCTGGGGGGATGTTCTGGGTATAATTCAGAACAGAAAAATTTTCGCCCATGTGGCTGATATCCCCAAAAGGCTTTTCCAAAGATTGGGTCAAAGGGAAGAAGACAAAATGTCAAAAAATTTTCCTATGGCCTGAAAAATAGATCAGGGGGACACCCCCCTGGGCCCCCAATGGGTTTTAAAACCCAGTTTTTTTTGGGGTTCTTGCTAAAACCCCCTTTTTTATTAGTTTAAAACATTACAATAAAATTTTTAAAGGTTCGTTTACCCCAGAATTAGGGAAGAACTTCGGATGGAAAATTTTTGCACAGGACAAAAAATTTCAGAGGGAAGAACTAATAAAAAATATAAAACCCCGGGCAAATAAAGAATGGGGAAAGGGCCAGCCTCCCCTTCCCAAGTTGGAATATTTAATTCTCCAAGGCAAATAAGGGTACTCAGGAAGGTTTTCCCTTTAAAAAAATTTACGCCACCAAAAAAAGGGGTTCCAACCATTTTTTTAGGTTTTTTAATTTGGGGGAATGTAAAAAATTGATAAAACTAAGTTTAAAAAGGTTTCCAGATTTTTTTCCCAATGTGGTCTTAAAAAAAGAGATCCCCTTAAGCAGATAACCCAAAAGTTTTTGACCCCTTGGGCATAGTGGGGCCCAAAAACTATAAGGGGAAAATGTCTAATAACAAAAGGCCTGGTGAGAACACCTCAATTGGGGGGTGATGAGATTGAGAACACCCGATTGGGAGGTGATCTTTTCCCTCTTTGGGGGAAATATGCAACAAAAAAGGGGAGACTTTAAAACAAAGGGTCAATAAAATAAATAAAGGGTTCACAAAAAGTCCACTACCCCCCGAGTTTCACGCTATGCGATTTTTCGCGATCCTCAAATTTTCGCGTTTTAGCCCAAAATTTCCCTTATCACCCCCGTTTTTCGCGCTTAATTCCCGATTTTTGGCGTGTTTTTTTTTTTTTGTTTGTGTGTGTGGGTGTGTGTGTGTGGTGTGTGTGTGTGTGTGTGTGGGTGGGTGGTGTGTGTGGGGTGTGTGCCTACGGGCACCTTTGGGGCATGACCTCCGGAGTGGGAGGGTGGGCCCTGGAGGTTAACTTGAGGGCTGGGGTGGTTGGCCCTTTGGGGTAGCCCGGGCCCGGCTAAGGGCCCAGATTTAAAGAGGATGGGGACATGCCGGAAAAAAAAGCCCAAATTTTGTTCAGGCATTCTATAGGGCCTACCCCTGATTTGGGGGGGGGAGAAAAAACGATCCAATTACTCAAAGCCTCTATGAACCATTTTGGTGATAAACGGCAAATTTTTCCTTGGAAAAATTTTGATAAAATCAAATCGCCTTTAAAGGGCCCAAAAGAAATATTCCGTAAAATTGCAATACATCCACTATTTTTGTTTTTTTTTTTCACCCTTTTCCTATATTTTCCCAAAGATCAAAAACTTTTCAAATTTTCCCCAGGACAAACCGTTCTATTACAAGGGAATTTAGGCATTTGACACAGGAAAGGTCATGGGCCCAATCCTTTTGGGTCAACAAATCCCCCCACAGTGACCCTTTGTTGGAAGAACCCAGTATGAACATACAAGAAGAGGGGGTTGGGACAGATGCTACACACTCCATCCGCCCCAATTAAAAAAAAACAAATTGCCCCTGTTCAATCCCCCAACCCCAAAAGACAAGGGGAGAAAGGGCCAGGTGGGGACAATGTCTATGCTAAAGGTTTACGGGGCCCCCTCTTTTCCCGTCTTTAAATAGTCAAAACAGCACCGTGTTTGGGGCCTGGACACCCTTCTTAAAGCTGAAAATCACCCTTTCCCCCATCCTTTTTTTGGGCCCCTGAAAGGGAAGCTGCGAAAAGGGGAAGAAGTCCCGGACCCCTCACCAAAAATTTTGGGGCCCAGAAGCCCAAAGAAAAACCCTCGGGCTCTTTGAGGGAGAGTGCTCGATGGTGCTGCTGTGGTAACCTCCTCCCAGGGATTTTCATCATTTACATTTGACGGGTTTTTTAAAAGTGGAGTGTTTTTTTCCCCACATAAATGAGGCAACGGGAAAACCCTCTATGGAGAAAGATGTGGTAGGGGGACGGTACCTGGAAAAAACAGTTCAAAAAATCAACCAGAGAAAAAAGGGGGGAAAGGGTGTACGAAGGAAGGTGGCAGGCCAGCCCCGGGGTCCCAGGCAATTGGCCCGATTTCCTGCGTGCCCCCCAACCAAACAAGGTAAACTCTTCCAGTTCCTATCAGGGGGAAGATTGTTTTCCCCACACCTTCCGCGGGGAAAGCAGGTTTTTTGAAAACATCTGGACCCTCTGTATTCTGCAGGGGCAGGGGCCAAACTGATCCCGCCATGTGACCACAAAGAGGCAGACACAAAAATTTGTGGTCCCTACAAGATGCCCAAAGAGAGTGGATGCACCACATGCTTGGTACGCCAACCGTGGATACTGACGTTCTTGTCATCCTCATCGGGAAGTATCACTTTCTAGCCAGCGTACCATGGGCTGACATCGGGGTTTCCCCTTCGGCAGGGGGCAAAAAACTCCCTTTTCCTAAAACATCAAGGGCCTTTGTAGTACTCGGGCCCAAAGAAAGCCCCACAGCGCTCCCAATTTTTTCCACAGCTTCAAAAGGGGGGATTACGACTTTTCTTTTTTTGGGAAAAGGGGGAAAAAGTCGGTTGGGAAGCATGGGGTGCCTTACCGAAGTCACGATCCCTTTCCCAATTTCATGGGAAAACTCCACATGCACAAATCCCCGGGGGGATTGCCAGGAGTTCCAGAGCGGAACGTTTCACAGCCCGTTTATATGACAAACCAGCCCTCTGGTGTGGGTTGAAATAAAGGGGCAAAAAAGGAACTTTTTCTGCCAAAAAAACAAAAAAGGGATGGGGGAAACTTTTCCCCAAAACTCAAAAAAGGCCCCTGTTTGCAGCCCACCAAAGCGTGCAGTTTTTCCCCAGGCTGGCATCGGGGAAACCCTTTGTCACCGGGGGCCCAACAACAGACCCCAACGGCTGAAGGGCTGGGGTTTGGCCCTGGATGCAAAAACCCAAAGCCGGGGTTTTTCCGGTTTTGGAGCTCGCAGCCTCCCGGCAGCAAAGGCTGAAAAAGTGAATTTGGTGAATTTTCCCCTGCAAAAGTGTTTGCAGGTTTTTGGCGGGAGATGTTCATGAAAGGGAAAGCCAGCTGGAAATGCCCCAAACCCTGGGGCAGCGGGCAAAGGGGGAAAAAGTGGGGACACATAATTAAAAATTTGAATCATCCTGCTTTGTGATATTGGTGCTTAAAAAGACTTTGGGCTTTTTCCTCCCGCGGTACGGGAAAACTTTGATTTTTGTATCATGAGTTTAAATTTGAAAAATTATTTTTCATAATGCACCGTCATAGTTTAACCACTGTCTTTTTTAAAATTGAAAGGAGTGTTTTTTTTCGTTTTCTGTAAAAAATTTCAGGGCCTTTCGCGATGCCCGGGAGGGAGTTTAAAGTCGAATAAAAAATTGAATTTTTTTTTTTTTGGACAGCCAAAATTGGGAAATAATTTTTTTTCTGGAGTTATTAAAAATAAAAAATAAGAATTTTGCATCCAATAAAATTACCTTAAATGCCCTTTCTTTTAAAAAACCCTTTTACCCTAATTTCCACATGCGGAAATGTAAAAATTTAATAAAAAGGGCTTTCCCTTAAAAGCCATCTGGTGATGGGATCATTTGTCTCCCCTCTAAAAAATAAATGGGGAAAAGAGCCTGTAGAGCCTTTTAAAAAATTTTGGTGCTTTTTTTTCCGGCATGTTTCCCCCTCATTTTACCCAAGCTGCCGGACTATTCCCCGTGGTGGGGGCAGACAGAATTTCTATAGTGACCCTGTTATTTTGAGGGTTTATGGGGCCCCCCCCTGTGTCCCCCCGAGGGACTCGCAATCGAAAAGGGAAGGTTTTAAAGGACAGCGTTTTGGGTTTTCTTAGGCCCCTCAACGGTGCAGAGAAAAATTTTAATTGGAATTTTACAACCCTCATCAAGGATCGAACTCGGGTCACCGGGGAAAGGGCCCCTCGGAGACTTTTCTTCTTCTTGTGACCCTTTTTTTGCTTTTGTATCAATTTGTAGGGCGTAAAAGGGAGGAATAAAAATATCCTTTACACTAACCACCCGCTACCGCCTTTCCCCAAAAAAGACGTACGGGAACGTCTTCCTTCCTTCCCGCTTAGTATATTTTTATAATAGGCTTATACAGCTTGTAGTTTTGCTTTGTTTTTTTTCCTTTGTTTTTTTTTTCTCTAAACCCCTGAAAAAAAAAGAGCCCCCCCCCCCCCCCGGTTTTTTTTTTTTTTTTTTTTTTTTTTTTTTTTTTTTTTTTTTTTTTTTTTTTCTGGGGTAAAATGAAAAAAGGAAGACCCCCCGGAAAAAAAAAACCCAAATGGTTAACCAAGTGTTTATTTTTTTGGGGTTAAACAAGGAAAAAACATTGTACAAAATTTTTGCCGTATTAAAACTTTAAAACCCAAAAAAAAACCCCGACCCAAAAAACCGCTGGGTGACTCCCAACCCCGAGCTCAATCTCAAGCTCCCCTCCTTTCCCCCTCTTTTCTACTAGTGTTGGCCGAAGCCACCACCCCCCGGGGGGCGGGCACCCAAAACCCCAGGCTAACCCCAGTACCCATTCACGCTGGGGGGACAGGGGGTTGGGGGGTTTTCCCGGAATTTTGTTTTGGGGGAAAAAATGGGGTTTTTATAAGGGGTAAAATACGGTAGGTACACAGCCCTCAATTTTAACCCCCCCAAAGGGCCCACCATCCCCCCCGGGAGGTCCTGGCCCAAAAGGCCCTGTAGGGCACACGCCAAAACAAAACCCCACACAACACCACACACACCCACACAAAACCCCACACACACAACCCCAACACCCACACACACACACACACCCCCAACAAAAAAAAAAAAAACCCGGGGCTAAAAAGCATTTTTTCAGTGTTTTTAATACCCGAGTTTTTGCGATCCGCGAGTTTCGCGCTATGCCTCCGGAAAAAAAAGCAAAACGCGAAACTCGGGAAGGGGGAAGTGTAGAAGAAAAAATGCTGATGGGGGGACAACCCCCCGCAACTACAAAATATTTTTTGATGCTTTAAAAAGTTTTTTCCCCTACGATGCAGTAGAAAACCTTTTAAAGGGAAAAGAGAAGGGAATTTTTAAATTTTGTCTAAAGCTCAGATTTCCCCCAAATTTAAACCTAGAAAACCCGCTTTAATGGAACTTATGCACTAGAAATTTGCCCCTTAAATTTTTTACAATAAACTAAGTAATTTTTTTAAAAAATTGGGTTTTGGTTATCTGTGGCCGATAGTTGAAAATTTTCCTTTCCTGGTTTGTGGGAAAAATAATAAAAAAAATCCTCTTTTAAGGAATTTTGTTTGGTAAGATAATGATTTGGTTCCCCCTTTCCTATAATCATGTTCTACCAAGGAAAACCCCGCTGAATTTTTTTCCAAGGAAAAAACTTTTCCCAAAATAAAAACAGGATTTTTGGGTTAAAAAGGTTTTTCCCGGCTGAAAATAAAATGGGAATGGCCCCAATCAAAAAGGTTTATAGTAAAAACCCAAAAATATCAAAGATTAAATTTTGGAACCATATTGATCCAGATCCTGTTATGGAATTTTAAAAAAAGGGTTTTCCCTTTTTGAGCAAAAAATATTGAAGACTACTAATTTGGGCTTCAAATTCAAAAAAAAGGGGTAGCTCTGTCCTTTTAAAGGGTTTTTTTGGGTTTGAAAACAAAAACAGGAATTTTTTCCCGAGGAAAATCGCTTTTTAAACCTCGGCCAGCCCCGTAGGAACAAATTTTTTTTTTTTTTTTTTTGGGTTTTTTTTTCGGGTTTTTTTTTTATTTTTCCCTTTTAAATCCTTCCTTTTTTTTTTTAGTATTTTCTCTTTTTATATTTTTTTTTTTTTTCTTAAACCATTATTATTTTAAATTTCCTTCTTTTTTTTTTGGGGTTTTTTTTTTTTTTTCCCTTTTTTTTATTTTTTTTTTAATTCCCTACTTTTTACTTTCTTTTTTTTTAAAATTAAAATTATTTTAAAATATTTTTTTTCAACCCATGGCCCCCTTTTTTTTCCCAAAAATTTTCAATTTTTTAAAAAATTTTTTTTTTTCTTTTTTTTGATTTTTCCTTTTAATTTTTTTTTTTTCTCTTTTCCCCCGAAAAATTTGGCTCCTTATTTTTTTTTTTTACCTTTTTTAAACTTTTTCTTTTTTTGTTTTTTTTTTTTTTTTAGGGCCCAAAAATTTTTTTTTTTCCCAGTTTTTTTTACTTTTTTTCCTTTTATCTTTTTTTTTTTGTAATTTTTTCTTCTTTTTTTTTTTTAATCCTTTTTTTTTTTTCCCCCTTTTTAAAAATTTCGGTTTTCCTTATCAAAATTTAATTTAAAGGGGGGGTTTCTTTTTCCCCCGGTTTTGGGGGGAAAATTTTTTCCCAGGAAAAATTTTAATTTTGGAAAATTTTAAAAGGCCTTTTCCCCTAAAAACTCTCCCCAACAAAGATAGGGTTCTAGGAAAAAACCTGGGGAAGACCTATAATTTGTAAGGGGGGAATTTTTAAACCAGGTTTTCACTAACCAACCCCAACCCCCAAATCTTATCCAAAATAAAATAGAAAGGCCCGAATTCCCCCCCCTAAAAAATTTAAAGGGGGGAAAAACTTTAAAAACCCCTTTTTTAAAGGGGGGTCCAAAAATTTTTTCCAAAAAATTACAGGGAAAAATTAAAAAAAAAAATGCGTTTTTTCACTTGGGACCCTTTTCAAAGTTTATTTAAAAAAAATTTAAAAAAAATTTATAAGTTTGGGGGATTTTTTTCCCCCCCCTCCCCCGGGGAAAAATCTCCGTAACCCCCCTATTGTTTTTAAAAATATGCAAAAATTGGGTTTAAAGGAAACCTGGACCTTTCCCCCGGCCCTTCCTTTTGAGAAAGAGGGGTCTTTCAAAGGCCCCAAAACAAAAATAGGGAAAAATAAAAAAAAAGGGCGGGTTGGCCGGGTTTTTCGGCCCCTTCCTACCATTCCTGGGTTTTTCCCCCCATTAATTTTTTAAACCCCCTTTTTTAAAACGCCCCGGGTATTTTAAAAAATCAAAAAAAAAATTCCTCTTTACCTTCCTTTCCAAAAAAAAAAACCCCCCCCCTGGTTCCCGAGAAAAATCAAAAGGCCCCCCCCCTTTTAAAAGGGGGGCTCCCCGGGGGGAGAGGGGGAATACTGGCCCCTTGTTTTGGTTTCCCCCAAACTTTTCCAATTTGGCGGCCCCCCCCCCTTTTCCCCCCCGGGAAACAAAAGGGTAAAAAAAACCGGGTTTTTGGGTTTCCTAAGGGTAAACCTTTTTTTTTTTCAAAAAAGGGGGGACCAGTAACCCCTAATGTCATAAAACTACCCTCCCGAGTTTCACGCTATGCGAGTTTTCGCGTCCTCGGTTTCGCGGCGGTTTCCCAAATTTTTATCATCCCGACTTTTGCGCATTATATCCCCGAGGGTTTTTTTTTTTTTGTTTTTTTTTTTTTTGTGTGTGTGTGTGTGTGGTGTGTGTGTGTTGTGTGTGGTTTTGTGTGTGTGTTTGTGTGTATATGTTGGTGCCTACAGCGCCCTTAGGCAGTGACCTCCCCGGGGTGGGATGGTAGGCCCCGGAGGTTTTAAATTGAGGGCCCGTGAGGTTGGCCCTTTCCCCTGGTGGCGAAGACAGAATTTTCCCATAGTGGGGCCTTTTGATTAGGGCTCATGCCGCCCCCTGTGTCCTCCGAGCACTCGGAATCAAAAGGGAGAGTTTTATGGGAAACGTGTGGGGGGTTCCTTTGGCCACTCAACCCGGGGCAGAGAAAGATTTTTTAAAATTTGGTTTTAAAAGCCCTTTATCAAGGATCGAAATTCCCGGAAAACACCGAGAACGCCACTCGGAGACTTTTCCCTTCCCTTGGACCCTTTCTGCCCTTTGTATCACTTTCTAGGTCGTCTGTAAAAACGTGTTCGAGCTTGATATATTCTTTATGCCAACCACTCTGCTACCGCCTCCCCTAAGAGACGTACGGGACACGTCCCCTTTCCCTTTTTTCCTGCTTAGTATAGTATTTTTAAAAGGCTTTGTATAGCCCTTTTTAGTTTTGCTTTGTTTTTTTTTCCCTTTTTTTGTGTTTTTTCTCTTAAAAGGAGCAGGGCCCGGGGTCTATAAGATGGAACACCCCGAAATAAGTAGCACCTTAACCGTACACCCCCCCCGTTCCTTTCTATATACCACAAAATACTCCTTTATAATGATTAAAACCCTGACGTGTTTTGGGGACTTTGGTTTTTTGGAGGTACTGGAGGGGAAAAGGAGAAAGAGGAAGGCATTGGGGACAGGTTATTTTCCGTTAAAAACCCACAAACCTCAGCTGACAAGAATGTTTTTAAGCTCACTCCTCAGAAACCCAAAAAAGGGATCCGCTGGGGGACTCCCAAATCGAGCTCAAACTCCAAACTCCTCTCCCCCCCTCCTCTTCCCCCCGTAGTGTTGGGGCCGAAGCCACCAAACCCCGGAGGCGGGTCACAAACCCTAGGGTAACACCCAGTACCCTTACGCGGGGGGACAGGGGGGTTGGGGCATTTTTTGGATATTTTTGGGGGGAAAAAAATGAGTTCTTAAAAAGCTGTAAAATACGGGGGTTTCACAGCCCTCAAGTTTAACCCCCCGTGCCTACCCTTTCCCCCCCCCTGTAGGTCCCCGTAACGGCGCTGTAGACACAACCCAAAACACACAAAAAAAAAAAAAAAAAAAAAAAAAAACCCCGGGCTAAAAAAACATTTTTACAGTGTTTTTTAAAAACCCCGGTTTTTGTGATCCGCGAGTTTCGCGCTATTCCTCCGGAAGAAAGAAAGCGCGAAACCGGGAGGGGAGTGTTAGCAAATTAAAAAGTGATAGAGAGCGTGGCCCACGAGAAATAAACAAACAAACCCCGCAAATTTCTTTAGACCCCACTGAGGCCTCGGTTTTAAAGGGCGCCCCGGCCCTTTTTAAAATGGCGCCCTTTTTTAAACCCCTCTTAAATGAAAAAATTTGCCCCTTTTTCCAAATTTTTTCCCTTTTTAACTTCGCCACTATTGTACCGAATTTAATAAAAAATATATCCTTTTGGAAAAAGGAATGAGGGGGTGTGTGAAATTTCTGGAAAAAGTGATTTTTTATCTTGCGGTTTTTTTTTAATTTTTGGTAAAAATTTGCCCAAAAATAGCAAATACATTTTCGAGATCCAAAAAAACCCCGATAAAATAAATACTTTGATCCATTTAGGGCCCTTTCAAGTACCCAAATACAAGGTTATTTACTATACAAGCGCCACCCCCCGCCAGGGCAAAACTTTATGGACTCGAACCGCTGACCGAAATTTCGCAAAAAAAGACGCTGCTCCCGCGGGGTCACGCTTTTACCAAACCCCCGGGCCACCCCAACGGGTTTTTAAAAAAAAAAAAAAAAAAAATGCTAAACACTTTAAAAAAATGAAAAATCAAAATTTTTAAAAAATTTAATCGTTTGGATATGTTGTAGTGCATATTTGATAAATTTTTTTATCAGTTTCTATATCTATTTCCCGGGGGTTTTCCAAAAAAGGGGGCCGCGGCACCCTGGGGGTTTCCACGGCGCGCCTAGGGGGCCACAAGATTCCATTAATTTTTTGGGAATAAGGGGAATAGAATGTAAAGTACCTCCCGGGGTAACCAAATTTTCTTTTTTTTATACGCGTCGGTCGTCCAGTCCGACGGGGTTTTTGTCCCCTTTTTGTCAGTGAGGGACTAACATCGAGGGTGTACGTGTGTATTCCTTGCTGCTTTTTGATATTCTGCAGCTGTATTGAACCTTTCAATGGATAAGTTTTTCATTAAAAAGAGAAAAAATGGAGATAGTGGGGGAGGGTGAAGAAGGAAACGAAAGTAGAAGTAGAGTGAAAAAGATTTGGCCCCTTCCCCCAGCAAAAAAAAACAGCTTTTCCAAAAAAAAACAGGAAAAACGCTCCTATTTGGAAATTATCTAGATTTGGGATTCTTTTGGTGTGGCGATGAGGTTTTAAACCTACCCCCTTTTGGGGTTTTTTTTGTGGTGATAAATTAAAATAATGAGGCATGGTTTCCCAGCAAAAAAAAGAGGGATTTTTCTTTGAAATGGTCATCTTGGGCCCAAAAAGCCCCGATCCCCTTTTAAGGACTTTTAAAGAGCAAAAAAACAGAGGGGGGATGCTTTCTAAAAAAGTCCAGTTTCTGATAAAGCACAAGAGGCCAGCTATTAGTTGCAGAGTTGTCCTAAAAGGGATGAAACCTCATAAATAGCGAGGGCACTAATTCTTCCGGGTTTTATGCCATTTTTAAAAACAATGTTTGGAAGTGAAGCCCCAAAAAAAAATGAAAAAAATTCCCCTCTCGGATAGTACCATTAGCAGACCCCCCCTTCAAAGATATGTCAGCAGACATAGAGGAAAAATGTATTGCCCCCTGTAAAAGGGAAAATGAAAATTTTTTACCAGGGTAGAAAGAGTCCCCAGTATTGGGGGTAAGGCTCAACTATCGGCATTCATTTCGCCCCCACATTCTGATGTTAAAATAGTGGGCCCCGTTTTTTTTGTTGTAAGGAAATTTAAGAAAAAACCAAAAGGGAATGATATTTTCGCTACATTAAATGAGTACATAAAAAAACAGTTTTTTTGGGCCCGGCAATCTTGTGTAGGGGTTTGTACAGACGGGGCCCCCGCCATGATTTTGGGTCAATTAAAGGATTTTTTGTAAATAGGAAGAAAGAAAACAGCAGTTCATAACAAACATTGCTTTCTCCATCGTGAAGCGCTTTTTGCTTTGACAATTGGAAAAGATTTGAAAATCTGTAATGGGGAAAAATTGTAAAAAAAAATGAAAATTTTTTAAAGAGTCGGCCCCTTAAGACTCGTCTGTTTTCTAAAACTGTGGGGGAAGAGGTTGAGGCAAAACATGTGAAACTTTTTTCTACACACGGGGGTGGATGGCTGTCAAAAGGGGAAAATTTTTGGGGCCGGTGTATGAACTGAAGGAAGAGACTTACTTTTTTTCACCCTTGAAAAAACCAAAAGGAAATTCTGTGACTTACTGGCAATGACACTTTGGGCTGCCAAATTGTCTTACTTGGGAAACGTATTTGAACCCTTTTTAAAAAAGGGAAAATTCCCCCATTTCAAGGGAAAAACAGAAATATCTTTTCTTTTCCCCTGATAAAAAATTTAAAACTTGAGAGAAAAACTGCGATTGTGGGTTGGCCGAGTAAAAAAAGGCAATTTTTGGGTATGTTTCCCCCATGCTGCAGGGAGCAACAAGCGGTAGACGTAGACTTCGTAGAGAGATCAATTTTTTATTTTTCGACATCTTGAGAAATGGAAAAAACCAAATTCAGCACTATTTTTCCCCAAAATATGCACTGAAAAATATGACTGGATAAGAAACCCATTTGTTGCCCAGATCAAACCCCCCTCAGCTTACGGGGGGCCTTACCCTCCGGGGAAAAAGGCAGTTAGTGGAAATGCGTAATGATCGAACCCGAAGTTATTTTCCCATGCAGCTGCCTCTTTAAAGGAATTTGGGTTTTAGATTAAGGCTAAGTATCCCCCAAATTGTAAAAAAAGCTCTGGTAATCCTTATCCAGTTCTCTACATCTACCTGTGTGAGCTGGGGTTTTTTTGTTCTAAACAAACATTAAAAAGAACAAGAGGGCAAGATTTTTAAAATCTTTTAAAGAAATGAAAAGTTGTTTGTCCCACTATTCAAACCCAAAATTTAAAAAGGGTCTGTCAGTCACATCAAGAAAATGTACTCCTAAATCAGGTTTGCTTTTTTTTTGTTTTTTTCTTATTTTTACTATCATTTATTTCAATTTTCCTTTTTTTTTTTTTTTTATGGGTACTTTGCATTTTATAACTCTTAAAATTTAATCTAATATTTTGAATCTAATTCCACTGATGATTCTAAAGTTTGGGCATGTACTACAGTACCTACATTTATAGTTAATTTTGGGTTTTAGGGACGGGGTAATAATTTTTTTTAAATTAAATTTTTAAATAATTCCAAAAAAGGTTCAATTTATTTTCAGAAAATTTTTTCATGTGAGGAGGGGTTATTGGGGAAAAAGGGGGGCCACAGAAAAGGGTTAAAATCCAGGGTTTCCATCCCCTGAAAAAAAGTTTGGGGAACCCTGGTCTATTTAATTAAGCGGATTCTTTGGGGGCGCTCGCTGCCTAGCCGAGTTTGTAAGGACGTCGCTGATTTTTTTTCCCTTTTTGATTGGGAAATGGGGGTTTGGGGATGGTGGTGGTACTTCCTTGTCGCAACCCCCAAAACCCCTTTCGTTGCCTCAGAAAAAATTATATTTCTTGGCTTTAAATCACCCTTTCACAAGGGTAGGCCTATTTTGTTTGCATCCCCCGTGAATCAGTCAGTGATTTTTAACCCAAAAAACACGGGCCCTTCATAAATCAATGGGTAAAAAATAAAGTCATACTGACTAAACCCCAAGAAGGCGGACTTTTTGGTTTTTCGTGCCCTTGAAAGGTGTACTCCTACCCGATATTTTCCAGTACCATAGATATTTATTAAAAACTGGGCCTACCTCGGGGTTTTAATACTTGCTGGAAAATCCATTAGCATAAAAAAATTACACTAAGACAAAAACAATTTAAGATAATTGAAGGGAAAATAAAAGAGTGTATAAAAAAATTTTTCTTTCTTATTTTTCTTCAACTCGCTGTAACTCCATAAGTTTTTGGTTGGGATTTAAATTTGGAAAAAACCCGTTTCAAAATCCTTATACTTTTCCGCTTCCCCCTTTTTGGGATGTAGCACGTCCAATAAGGAAAAGGGGTAGGTGGGCAAAATGGCTAAGAAAGTTTTTAAATACTAAATGCAAACTGGCACAGTGACGGGGAGCCCTTGCTTTCCCCATACAGGGAAGAGTTTTCCAGAAAACTATCAAGGGGTCCACCCGGCCCCGGCAAAAAAATTTGAAAAAAAGTTTTAACTTTCTTAGCCATTTTGACCCCCCTACTCTTTTCCCCTTTTTGTACGTGCTACATACCCCCCCAGGGAAACGGAAAAATATGGATTTTGAAACCCGGGGTTTTTTCAAAAATTTGGGAAAGCGACCAAAAATTATGGAGTTACACGAAATTGAAGCAAAAAAAAGCAAGGGAAAAAAAGTTTATACATCTTTTTCTTTTTTGTTCAAATTTCAAAATTTGTGGGTTGTCTTAGTGTAATTTTTTTATGCTCATGATATGCAGCAATGTATTATGAACACGATGGTAGGCTCAGCTTTCATAAATATCATCTGGTAGCTTGGTAATATCGGGTAGGAGTACAACATTTCAATGCACTAAAAACCTAAAAGTCCACCTACTCTTGTGATAGTCAGTCATGACTTTATTTTTTACCCTATTGAGTTATGAATGGCGTGATGTTGTTGAACAATCACTGACTGATTCACTGATCCAAACAAAATAGGCCTATCTTGTGTAAGAGGTGAGTAAAGCCAAGAAATATGAATATTTTTCTGAGGCAACGCAAGGGTTTTGGGTTGCGGCGAGGGAAGTACCACCACCATCGCCACCCAGCCTGAGTCTATCAGCCAATCAGCGACGTCCTTACAAACTCGGCTAGGCAGCGAGCAGCTCCCAGCCCAGGAGTCCAGCTTAAGTGAATAGACTATAGTCATTGGATAAGAACGTTATTAAGAGTTGAATTTCTTTAAAAAAAACTTTTTTTTCTCTCAGTTATGTGTATCGAGCTATGGATCTGAAAATCAGATAGGATTATTTCAGCATTAGCATACTTTTGACATAAAAAAAAAATCATGACAATCCACCGGTAATTAAGAAATGGTGTGACGCTCCCCTTAATAGAAACAAGGGAAGATATACAAGATCCTACAATAAATGACCCGGCTCAACATCTCCGGGAAGGTTATCACACCTTAAGTAAAATTTTAAGATCATGGGATAAACATTGGAGTGCAGATCATTTACTGAGTCTAAAGGAAAAGTTTTATGGGGCTCAAAAGCCAGAAAATCAAAGTCCAATAAAAGTGGGAGATATTGTAATTCTTAAGGGAGATATGCCTCGTTTGCAATGGCCTCTTGGAAAAATAGCACAACTGCATACTGATGGAAAGAGGATTGTTAGGTCAGTGGAGTTACTAGTGAGGGGACAACGATGTGTGCGGACGGTAAATAATTTGATTCCCCTAGAATTAGCCGAAGAGATAAGGGTGGACTCTAAGGCTGCGTCTTGGCAGACCAACTTAGGGAGCTCCCGACCACGGAGGCAAGCTGCTTTAAAGTGTAAAAAGCTGCTTTAAAGTGTAAAGCTGAAATTGAGACCCGTATTAATAACCTAACCTACTTAGATGATTCCTCAGTAAACATAGAAGCTCTTACTCCCTCACATTTAATTTATGGGAGAAGACTGGCACCCTTTCCTTTAATAGATACAAGGGAGCATATAAACATCCATAAATCAGGCGATAAAGGAGATTAAAACAATTATTGACCAATATCTATTTTACCATCAATAAGTAAAGTGTTTGAAAAAATCTATTGTTAAAAGATTTAGTGGATTTTTGGAAAACTTTAAAATGTTATCTGAATATCAGTTTGGGTTTCGCAAAAACAAATCAACGGAAAAAGCAATAACAAAGTTCACAAGTGAAGTGTATAACTGTCTGGAAAGGAAGTTTCATGTTGTAGGAATATTTCTAGACTTGTCCAAAGCTTTCGACTCACTTAATCATAGAATATTATTAGATAAACTTGAAAATTTGGGAATAAGAGGTAAATAGCACTAAAACTATTCACTAGCTACTTGACAGACAGGAAACAAGCAGTGTTCTGTAACAACAATATATTGTAATGAAGGAGGGGGAGGGGGGCAATCCACCCCTCGCAACTTCGTCACACACTAACGGCTCGGGGCTATGGAGGAGACGGGAAGGACTGCAAGGAGACACTTATTGCTGTGCACGGCTTTATTTCCCCACACTACTACTACCACCACGGTACATAGTGACTGCACGTCTGTCATGTAAGGCACGCAGGCCAATCCACTCACGAGTCACGTCTCATACACGTGAACGCCCCCTGTACAACTGTGAACACACAGGCTCACCCCAACACACACACACTGGGTAGCCGCGCTGCACACTCACCCAGTCAGGCAGGGCGCCGCCCTCTGCGCCACTGAGCCACTGTCCCAGCCCAACACGAGCGTGTATTACGCTACACGCGCCACTCCGCCCCGCCCCAACACAACACAAGTCACAGTCTCTCAAAGGGTGCTGCCCTTTGAGCCGTGACCCCACCCCACAGTCGCCGCCCCTGAGTACGAAGGCCACGCCGGGCCCAACAGGGCCACTCTCGTCCCCCTTCCACAGAAGAGGGAGACGGGCCTTTTCAGGGCGGGTAATGCAGGGCACAGCGTAACGGTAATCCTGTGGGCGGGAAGCCTCCTGTCCCCACCCGCCTTGGCTGTGTCTCTACTTATTCTACTCTCTCCGCAGGCAATCACCACGTAAGGCCCCCCCATCGCTGGGCAATGGGTGGAAATGACTTGGCGACCCGACCTGTGGTTCCGAACCACCACGGCGAGGCCCAGATTACAGCGAAGGGCCCTTGTCTTGTCCGCCATACCCACGAACAAGGCCCCTTCGTAAACAATATCTAAGCTGAAAAGTATCAGTAGGGGGAGTGCCCAGGGATCAATTTTGGGCTTTACTATTAATGGTATCTATTAATGTATTTGTAATGCCAGTTATAACTCAGCTATGTTATTCTTGCAGATGACACAAATCTTCTCTTAACGATAGATCTTATATCCGTAAATGTTAAAGTATAGTGAAACTAGAGAAAAACGAAGTGGGTTTTAGCTAATAAACTATCTGTAAACATAAGAAAAACTAATTATCTACTTTTCAAAATCGTTCTGTTGCCTAAATCTTAGGCTCAGTTTACATTGGAGGAAAGAAATTCAGAGTCACTAACATTAGATTTCTGGGTGTTATTATGACGAAATTAAACTGGAAAAAAAACATATTTTTGTGAGCACTGACAGCAGACCTTTTTCTGGCTCTCTTCACTGTCTCTATTCTCATTTAAATCAAAGCTGCTGTTGCGTATATGTGCGCAATGACATCCACTTGCTTCGCCCACGGCCTTGAATCTCCGATTTTCTATCCATTCTGGGCTTCGACTTCAATGTCATCTCTTACTAAATTTATCGGTGCTGTATATCTCTCACCTAACTCTCTGATATGTAAAATTTCTTCTGATAGTTAACATCAAAAGTGGAGCACAATCTCATCTCATTTCCTTTAGCTGAAATTTCATTTCTTGGGGACCAAGTTCACCACCAGCCTTTGGCTAGCATCTTCTTCACTGACCAACCTGGTGAACAGCCTACAACTTTTCTATCCTCCAAAGACCTAGAGCAGCTGGGCAGCACCCTACCCATATCCTGACCGCCTTGGAGGGGACACGCCCAACATTCTTGATCTTTTCCTAACACTACGAACCCTTCTGCTGTACTCTGTGAAACTATTCTCTCCGTTGGGTTCTCGATCACAAATCTTATTTCTGTAACCTGTCCTATCGCTCCGGTGCAAGCCTCGGGACCCACCTAAGCGGAGGTGCCTCTGGCACTTTCAACCAGCTAATGTGGAAGGACTAAGGCAGTACATACTACTCTGATTTTCCATGGAAACAATTACTGCTTACATGTCAAAAGACCCATCTCTTTGTGCAGAGCGCATAAATGAGGTCATAGTCTTCTGGCATGGAGGCGTACATTCCACCACACTTTCCTTAATCCTAAGCCCGTGTCAACCTCCCCCAGGTTTAACTCTGATTGTCTCATGCTGTCCGAGATAGAGAGGTGGCTCACAAACGGTACCGATAAGCATCATCTGAAACTCATGCCCTTTTATTTCTGCCTGTAATCATGCCAAATCTTTACTTCAAACTTAAAAAACTCTTTCATTAATAGAAAATGTCAAAATCTTTCTGAGTCAAATTCCTCCTGGACTTCTTGGCATCTAGATAACTAAAATCTCTAACAATTTTTCTTCTTCATCTTTCCCTCCCTATGCTTCACCCAGATGGCTCCACAGCGTCTCATTACTTCTAAAAAGCTGACACTCTTCGCTCAAAACCTTTGCTAAAAATTCCACTCTGGTTGATGAACGGCTTGGCTTGTACTCCTTTCCTCCACCCTCTGGACTATATTATCCCTGTCATTAAGCATCCTTTCGAATGATGTTTCTTGCCCTTTCTGGGCCTAGATCCTCGGAAGGCTTACGGTCTTGACGGCGACCTCCTATTGTTCTCCAAAAACTTGCTTCTGTGCTGCACCTTGCATGGTCAAACTTTCCGTGCTTGTCTATCTACTTCCACCTTTCCTTCTTGCTGGAAGTTTGCTCAAATCCAACTGTTCATAAGAAGGGGACCGTTTCTAATCCTTCAAACTACCGTCCTATAGCTTTGAATTCCTGCCTTTCTAAAAGTTTTGAATCTATACTTAATAAGAAGATTTATACAGCACTATCTGCCTCACACTCTTCTATCTGATCGTCAGTACGGTTCCGTACAAGGGCCGATCCTAATGGCGATGTATTCTAGCTTTCCTAACTGAATCTTGGTCATCGTCCTTTAGGGGTTTCGGTGAAACTTTTGCGTTGCCCTTGAAATATCAACTAAGCTTTGGAAGAGTCTGCACAAATCTTTAATTCCACAAAACACCCTCATTTGGTGATCTATTCCTTCTCGCTGTACCTTCATCTTAAGTTTTCCTTTAAACCGTTATCTATTGACAGCTACTGTAGTTCGAACATTGTTCTTCTCCTAAATCTCATCAATAGTGGTGTTCCCCAAGGGCTTGTCCTATTCAACACCAACTCCTCTTTCTTGTTTTTATATTATTTCCTTAATGATCTTCTAACTCTAACTCAAAATACTATCCACTCCTACGCGATGATTCTGACCACTGCATTTGTTTCAAACATCGTTTATTAGACGTCCACCTCAAAAGGAACTTAGTGAGGTTCACGGAGGAGATGCACCGGAGCGCCTAACCTTCTGATACTTTCTATAATTTCTGATTGGGGCAAGCAAACCTTGTTTGTTCAATGCCTCAAAAACCCAAATTTCTTCACCTATCTACTCGACAAAACCTACCAGATAACTATCCCCTCTTCAATGGACACTAAACTGTCTCCTTCTTCTACATGAACATTCTAGGACTATCTTTACTAAAAATCTGAACTGGAAAATCTCACATCTCATTCTCTTGCTAAAACAGCTCTAAGGAAGGTTAGGTGTCTGTTGCGTCTGCTCCTTTTTTTCTCCCCACAATTGCTGCTCTTACAGGGGCCTTATCCCGGCCTATGTATGGAGTATGTCTCACATGTTGTGAGGATCCACTCATTACAGCTCTCCTAAACGGGGTTGAGTCGACAAGGCTTTCGTCTCATCAATCCTCCCCTCTGGGACTGACTGTCTTTCAATCTTTAAATCACCGCCGCAATGTTGCTCTCTTGCTCTCTTATACGTTATTTTCATGCTCACTGCCTCTTCTGAAATTGCGCTAACTGAATGCCTCCCCCTCTCCCGCGGCTCGCAGCACAGACTTTCTACTACATTCTCATCCCTATTCTGTCCACTTCCTAATGCAAGAGTAATCAGTATCTACTTTTCATCCCTTTCACTGGTAAACTCGCGAACTTTTCCTGTTTCTATTTTTCCACTTCCTATGGACTTCAATCTTTTCAAAAGAAGAGTAACAAGACACCCCCGAAACTAAATTTGGCTCACCCCTTTTTTTTTTTTATTCTCTTACTGTCTTCTTTATAGGGACTGGCAACTCCAGCGGGCTTTTGTTAGCCCATTTTTGTTGTGCCCTTGGCCAGTTCTTGTGATGTAAAAAAATAAAAATAAATAAAAAAATATATACAGTCGAAAGTTTGATAATTAGTATCAAAAATATGTGGAATTTTATACAGAATTGAACAAAACTTAACGACGAAGCATGCGAGCATATACTATTCCTATGTATATCCATACATCATTTACTTGTTTGTCTGTCTGGGGATGTACTTGGCCTCAAATGTAAAAGATGTTTTAAATGCACAAAATAAAAATAATAAGACACAATTACCTGTAAAGGCAAGTATATACAGATTTATATTTAATGATTAGGGTTTACTGAAATTTGCGTTTTAAAGAAATATTTTTCTGGTATTTACAATTTTACACATGTTATAATATGATGGAGTGAGAGTGAATAAATTGATCTAAGATGCTTCACCACAGTCAAGGTACGAGGGGAAAACCATTTGACTGATATGTCACCACTACAACCCACGAACAAATTACGATAGAATCAAGATGCACTGTGTGGTCCTAATTGTGGAACACAAGTTTACCAAATAATTTTGAAAAAGCATTACTATTTAAGTACATTAAAAAAATAGACTTAAGACTTACTCGTTTTCCATCAAACAAAAATCAAACATGTAGGATAATAGGACTGTTCTGTCACATCATTTAGCATTTCAGTAGCATGATTAGTGTTAATTGTATCATCCAACTTGGTAATTGTTATGGTAGTTAAGATTTTCTTTTGATTTGTAAATAAAATTATATTATTGCCGCCCTTCATATATATTAATATTTTGTTACACTGTTCCTGTCATCAGGGAGCTGTTGCTCGGAGGTACTTAATGCCTAAGTCACATTTGTATATATTATGTAATCTATGTACAGTAAAAGCCTTAATAACTCGGAACGATTAGGGGCTCTGGGCCATTGCCGAGTTAGTCAATGTCCTCCTAGGATATGGAATAAAAAAAAAAAAAAAAAAAAAAAAAATACAGTACGTAAAAAACATAAAAAACTACACGTACCAGTGAAGGGTAGCAGCAGGCATGTAAAAAAAAACAGGAGAGGGGAGCCTGTTTGTAACAATGTAGAAGATGTTAGGGGTGACTCGGGCGCATTCTAACCACTGTACACGTTTAACACTTTTATAATCACAACTCTGTACAGATACTGTCACCTGTACAATCTTAAATTTTACATGCCTGGCACTTAGTTACTGCAACACTATGCCCTGTCCATCAACTCTACCTTCGACTGGGAGTGCATGGAGGACACAGGGGGGGCGGCATGAGCCTCTAATCACAGGGCGTCACTATAAGAAATCCTGACCTGCGCCACCACGGGCGAGGGCCAACCATCACAGCCCGTGATGAGAGCTCCAGAGCCAAGGCCATCCCACCCCGTAGGCTCACTGCCTACACGCGATAGGCATCAGAGATGAAAAAATTGAAAACTATGGCTTCGTGGCCGGCACCATGACTGTTCAAACAGCTACTTAAGCCACAGAAGACAATTACACTGTATATAATAATTCTGCATCTCACATGAATCAATCTGCTATGGTGTTACCACAATGTTCAGTTTTTAGCCTCAGTTTTGTTTCTTATCTATATCAATGACATTTTACGTTGTATAATTAATTGAAGTTTTGCTTTTGCTGATGACAATCCATATTAATTCAGGGACAAGATCTTGGTGAAATAGAGAATATACTAAACTCGGAGTTAATTAATGGTATCTAACTGGATAACAAGCAATGAACTAAAACACTGAACATCTCTAAAACATGCTACATGGTATCCCACCTTCTACGGACTAGTGCAGCCCTATTGACGTCAAAAATAAATTATTTATCTTGTGTAAAAGGAAGGATATAAATTTCTAGGCTATAAACCATTTGACAATAAATTCAACAGGAGATCTCAAAAAATAAATCAATTGTGTACTAAAAAATATCTAAATTAACTGGCGTTTTATATAAAATCGGGTAGCCTGTATCACTTTTGAGTGTTATTATTCAAATATATTCATCACAGGATAATCAATACTACTGTATTGTTCAAACAATTTGGGGTTGTGAGGAGCAATATAAAAACATATGTGGATAATCATTTATTTCTCAAAAAAAATTAATACGTGTTAGTTTATAAGTCCGATCTGAGCACACAACCACTATTTCGAGACCACCAGGTACTCAACGGTCTGATATAATATCTCTCAATCAAAACTTATTTGTTTATTAAAATCATTACATGTGTATCCTATTGATAACGGTTTTCACTACATTCACATACTTTTGCTAACAAGGGCATTACAGTTACGAATACCACGTTGGCAGGACTACTCATGGCCTCAGCAAAATGTGTCAGTCAGAGTGTCAAAATTATGGATAGTTTACCAGCCAGAAATAAAAAAATTCCACAACTCAAAATCCTTCAAACATAAACTCAAGAAATTGTTGCTCCAAAGTTATACACACTACAGTCATTCTGTAGGATGCATGGATTCATTATGTGTGTGGACTTGTATATTCAACTGGTGAATGGTAAGTATGTTTGGGTGTGTGTAAATTTCATGGTATGTAGGGTCTGTGTGTGCGCATAATTTGTATGCTGTACGTATAGGTATGTTGCATAGTATATGTATGCATGTATGTGTATATAGGTATATACGTATGTATATATTAATTATAGTCAGGTTATTAATATTGTATAAATTGTAGCCAATGGCATAAATCCACTTGCTAAACGTTTTGTATATCTAAGCAACAGGTCTGGTATAGGAGCTTCGCTCAACAGACCCAGGCTTCATGCCTACGTATGTAGAAGAATAAAAAGTATTGTAACCAGGGCGGCCAATTAAAAAATAAGTCAATAAGTCACGTCTCTCTCTCTCTCTCTTCCTCTCTCTCTCTCTCTCTCTCTCTTCCTCCTCTCGCTCTTCTCTCTCTCTACTCTCTCTCTCGCTCTCCTCTCTCTCTCCTCTCTCTCTCTCTCTTCTCTCTCTTCTCTCCTCTCTTCTCTCTCTCTCTCTCCTCTCTCTCTCTCTCTCTCTCTCTCTCTCTCTCTCTCTCTCTCTCCTCTCTCTTCCCTCTCTCTCTCTCTCTCTCTCTCTCTCTCTCTCTCTCTCTCTCCTCTCTCTCTCTCTCTCTCTCCTCTCTCTCTCTCTCTCTCTCTCTCTCTCTCTCTCTCTCTCTCTCTCTCTCTCTGAGTCGCTTCTCTCTCTCCTCTCTCTCTCTCTCTCTCTCGCTCTCTCTCTCTCTCTCTCTCTCTCTCTCTCTCTCTCTCTCTTCTCTCTCCTCTCTCTCTCTCTCTCTCTCTCTCTCTCTCTCTCTCTCTTCCTCTCTCTCTCTCCACCACTGATTTCTCCGTGTCATCCCTTACATACTTGCCCTGTACATTCTTCTTGTCCTTTTTTCATCGGCTTAGGGCTACTCTGAACATCTTCTGCCTTCCTTGGCTGATGTTCAAGCTCCGACTCCCTTCCTCTGATGACTTGTTTCTTTCCTATTGCCACTTGCCTCTTTGCATCAGTTGTCTTTTTTCAATAAATTACTTTTATCCACCTCATATATTGATAGTTGCCACGGTTTGAATGCGATTTTTTTGCCTTAATTTTTCTGTTGCAACCTCTTCAGTTCAACCACTAAGTCTCCCTTTCTTCTTCTTTCTTCCAGGTGTTACGTCCACAACACCTCTTCTCAGCTCTCAGTAGGCTTGCCTGTAAGTGGTGTCCAGTCTTGACTCTCCTCCTTCCATCCTGTTGCAACAGTTTTCTTCAAAACTCCTGTCCCTTTTGACCTCTTTCAGTTCCATAGTTTTATTACTTTACACCTTTTCCACTTTATTCCCTTCTATATTCTAGATATATATTTACTATCTTCTTTATTATCTTTTTATGAAACATATATATATATATATATATTATGTATATATATATATATATATATATAATATAATATATCTATATATAATAATATATATATATTATATATATATATATATATATATAGATTAGATAGATAGATAGATAGTATTTTAGATAGATAGAGATAGATTAGACTAGATAGATAGAAGAGAAGATAGGATATGGCTCGAAGATATTTATTTTTATGACAACAAATATATGCGATAGATAGATGGATGGATGGATAGATAGATATATGGATAGATAGATTAGACCAAATTGTTACATGATGTAGATATGTGTGGGGTTGCATTCCAAATTTTAGTGCAATTGTTATAAGAAATTGATGTAACTATTGTTTCATGAGAAGCAAAAACAAAATGGGTATTATTGTATTATCTGTGAAGATTTTTACAAGGATTATATGTTGGTTTGTTGTTTGTTTTGGTTTTGTTAGAGAAAATATATAACAATTCCTCAGAGCCATAGTGATCTACTGCTGCAGGTTAGTGTTGGCTGAGCCACCCTCCCCGGGAGGGGCGGTCACAAACCCGACGAACACCGGTTACCATTCACTGCTGGGTGGACAGGCTCGGGTTTTAAGAAAGGACCAAATACCATCTGTCTTCGCTCCGCCCGGGGATCGATAACCCGTGACTTCTCGGGTGAGCCAAGCGTGCTAACCCACTACGCCACGGAGTACCCATTTGTAATATATATAATATATAGTACCTAAATAGGAGGAAGATATATATATATATATATAGATAATATATCGATATAGATAGATAGATAGAATAGATAGATAGATAGATAGAAGATGATAGATAGATAGATAGATAGATAGATAGAATAGATCGATAGATAGATAGATAGAGAGATAGATAGATAGATAGATAGATAGATAGATAGATATAGATAGTAGATAGATAGAGAGATAGATAATAAGATACTGTTATATATATTATATATATATAATTTTTTTTTTTTTCCAACTATTAGTCCATCATATGATTTTAATTTGTCAGGCGGAGACAGCACAAAACATGTAATGTATATGTGGAGAATTGACAATACAGTAATAAATTTTGTGTTGAGCGTTAAGAAAATGTAGTGTAATTTCCCTCAATAGAATATTAATTACCATAAATTGTCGTGATGGTGCCAGAGCTCTACTTGAACAAACTAATGGGAATCATGGAATACTGTGGAGTGATTGGCTGGCTATTTTAAATGTGGAATGGTAATTAGTGTGGCAGGGGACTACAAGGAGTGGTGCGGTGCACTATGGATGAGACAAGGAAGGGAAAGGAAAGATATACACTCATTGTCACCCACTTATCGGGCTGTGGGTGGAGTGGATCAAGGAGAGTGTGCGAGTGGGGAAAGTGGGAATAGTAAATATGCGTGGATCTTTGTGTACAATTGTCAATGAGAGGAATGTAAAAGGAGGGAAGGTGATGAAAAAAGTTCTTAGAACCGCATGAAGGGTGTTGAGGAAATTTGGGAAAGATCGAAGGGTAGTGCTATTTGATGGTTAATGAGGTAGCAAGTATAGTAATAAAATGGGGTGCAGATGGATGAATGAGAGCTACAGAGACATCGGATTGGAACGTGCAAGAAAAGGGATGTCTTGGCTAACACCTTCCAGCATAATAGATGATCTACAGGTACATGGGTGAAGAAGTATGAGAGATGTAACCATAAGAGTTTGATGGATCCTGTAGCAGGGAATGAAAGGTTAAAGGAAATAGGTTTTGATGCCAAACCAAGGTGTAAGAGAATGTTCGTAAGGGACCCTATACGTACAGTACGCAGCCACCCTGCCAAATAGCAGAGCTGGGCACTAAATACATTGAATGTATTTAAATGACTAAATACATGGAGAAATGTATGTAAAATACTAAATACATTTTACGCATTGTATGTAAATACTAAATACATCAATTTAATTTTTAAATACATTTGTAATACATTTTAAATACGCACAAATTTAACATGTCGAAAAAATAATAATTTGCTTGGTATTTAAATAACATAAGGAAAAATAAGAAGCAAAAGAGGCCGTGAGACCACACGTGGTAGTTCCTGTTACCTAAACACTACCTACATCCACCTTTCTCCCATCCATGAACATATCCAGCCCCTCTTTAAAAGCTCTCTATGACTCGCACTAATACCTGTCTACTGAGGACCATTCCATTCATTCCCCACCTATTTGTGAACCAGTTTTTCCCTATTTCTTTTAAACCTACGCTTTTCCAGCGTGATCCGTTACTTTGTTTCTACCTGGTTAATAGCGTAAGGAACTTTTCCTACCTCTCCTTTATTAAATCCTTTTATCACTTAAAGACTTTTTATCAGATCACCCCTTACTCTGCGTTTCTAGAGTGAGTGTAATTTTTAATAACTTCAATCTCTTCTCAATAATAAAGTACGCATCCTTGAATCGTTTAGGTTCATCCTTCTCTGCACTGATTCTAAACAAGACTAATCAACTGTAATAGGGAGACCCCAAAAATGAACCGCATAGTCTAGGTGAGGGCTGACTAGAGCCAGATAAAGCTTTCGAATATACTTCCGCACTTCCTACTTTTAACCATTCTGGTAATGAATCTGCCCTCTATTAGCTCTATTTTAGTCTCAATAAATTGTTTCCTAGGTCGGAGGTCTGGGCTCACCCTCCACTCCAAGGATCTTTATCAATTCCGATCTTTTCTGCGATACATTGCGTCTGGTGTATCCTATTACAGGGTTTTTCTACAACATTCATCCCAAAAAAAACCCAGGTAATAGATACCATACGCAATTATCCTTAGATTTTGCAAATGATCGCAATGATTTCCTTAGTTTTTGGGTTTCCTTAGAAATTTCCTTCTCAGGCCTAAATTCCTTAAAATCAGGATTTCCTTGCCATGAAACACTGGTTCACTGTAACATCAGGGTTCCCAGATAGTTGGTTGGTTTATGCCCAAAATTTAATGATAAAAAATATTTACATTTTATAGAAGTGTATTTAAAACAAGTATTTAAATATTCAAAAAAAGTTATTTACTGTATTTAAATACAGGCAACCCAATGCTTTAAAATACATTTCAAAATACAATAGTATTAAATACGTATTTAAATAAAATTGTTTTAAAAAATACTCCCCAGTCTGCAAAAGGGACCCATGCAGCATGAAAATTATATAATATAGTATCAAGATCGCGAAAAGATCGAGGGAGAAAGTTGGAGGTGGAAAGAAAAAGAAATACCTCGGCGGGTTCAGGGCCCTTTGTAGCTTTTTTATTTTTAAGTTTTATGTTTCCACGCCCGGGCAAATAAAAACCTTACCGCGTCCCATTTTTGGAACCCCCTTGAAAATAAGGGACAGGGAATTTATTTTCCGGTCCCAATTTTTGGGAAAAGTCTGAAGGTGAGGAAAGACTTGGAGGAGGGTAGCCCAGACCTCCGACCTAGGAAACAAGATTGAGGCAGAAATAGAGCTAATAGGGTTTAGGATTCTTTCCCAGATGTAAAAAGTAGAAGGCTAATTAAAGGTATTCAAAACTTATTGGTCTAGACCTCACCTACACAGTGGTTCAATTTTTGGGCTCCATTTTACAGGGGGAATATAGCCTTTTTAGAACAGGCAGAAAGGATGACCAAAAAAATCAATGTAAAAAAAGATTAAACTGGCAACGTAATAAAAATACATTTAAAAAAAAAGGGGAAAAAATGGTCACAAATAAGGGGCAAATGATTGGAATTTAAAGGACTAGTAGCAGGGAGTTATATAGTGCGCATTTTAGGCATATAGAGTATTAGGGAGCTTTAAAAAAGGCTAAATAAATAATGGAGGGGGATAAAAGGGTTTAAGTTTTAGGGTACAGAAAACAAAAAAACCCCACGTTAGGCCAGGGCCCTCTTGTAGTTTTCTTTTTTTTCTAATTTTCTTATTTTTTTATATGTAATATGAAAACAGCGGAATAAAGGAAATAGGGCGCCCCTTTATCCCTTTGTATGGGGTCTCAGGGGGTGTTTTTAAGTTTCCTTTTTTCTAATTTTTCTAATGTTTTCCACGCCCGGGCAAATGGGATAGAGACCTTATTGCCCGCTCCCATTTTTTTGGCCAACACGCCCGGACAAAAAAAAGGGAGGGGGACATTTTTGGGACGCGTTTCCCAAAAAATCCCCCGAAAAGGGAAACCCAAGCTTCACTGACAGCATCCTTTGGGGAATCCCAAATAAAAAGATCAAGACAAGATCACCAGTTTGTTTTTAGAGGGGCCCAAAGCCCGTGGATGCCCCAGGAGCCAGCCTGTGGGGTTTAAAGGAGAGAGGCCAGTCCGTGTTTGGGAACCCGGGGACGCCGGGCCCTGAGGTAGAAGAGGGGGCCAGGTAGGAGAAGGGCCAGTCCGTGTTGTGGCTACACACGGGCCTCACAAGTAGGACGAGAAGGCGGGGGATGTGAAGGCTGCGCAAAAAAACAAGGGAAATGGGGAAACAAGGCGGGGGTTTGGGGAAAGGGGGAGCAAGATCAAAGGGAAAACGAAAAACCCGAAGGGATGATGAAACACAGGAGGGGAGAGTGCCGGAGGGCGGGGTGGAGCACAAAAGGTGGAAAGTGTCAAAGTAGAGGGGGACGGTTTGAGATGATCCCCTTTGCATGTGAGGTATGTGATGATGGATTCACTTTAAAATGGATAAAAAAACCCGGGAAAGCTGTGACGATTTCAGAACGAGAACAAAAGCAGGAAAACCAGTGAGTTAAAATTGCCAGTCGTTTTTCAACTGGGAAGGGCCCAAGATCTTTAACAGCTTCAAAGAACAGTGAACAACGGGAAAGAAAGGGAAGGTAAAAAATAAATTTTTGGAACTTTACAGTGGACGAGTTTGAAAAGCCGATGGGGGTTAAAAAGGAAGGACAAGGAGAAGAATTTTGAAGACCGAGGGGCACAGGAGGCAAAATCAGTAAATTTAAATGAATTTAATAGAAAAAAAATCGGAAGGCACCCAACCCTGATAAAAGGGGCTGGGAAACCCTTTGGGAAGCAAAAATGAAAAAGCCTCGGGGATAAGATGGGGTCAATATAAAGGGAAAATGTAAGGGAAAGTTCGGGAGAATTTTGCTGAACTAAAAAACCAAGGTACAAGATGAAAGAAAGAAAAAGGTTAGTTCATAAATAAAAGGGATTTTCATTGGCTGAGGCAAGGAAAGTTTATGAAAAAAATTAAAAATGACCCAAGAAAAACAAACAAGGGGATGAAGGTTTTCACCCCAAAAAAAACAAACAGATCCAAAACCCAGACTAGATCGAAAGGAAAATTAAAATTTATGTAGGACGTACAGGGGGAGTTTTCGACGGGTATGAACTTGCAAATCGGGAAAGGAAAAAGAAAAGCATGACAGAATGGGGGTTTATTAAAAATATGTAATGAGTTGGGGTTTATGAAACTTTGGTTAAGAAAAAGGGTTGATCAAAAAAAATTTAAATTGGGGAATTGGAAGAAACAAGGGAAAGGGAATGAAAAGGGGTTTTGGAAAAAAAGAAAGGCCCCTTAGGGGGGCAAGAAAAAAGGGATAAAGAAAGGGGACATGGGGGGAAAAAAAAGGGAAAAAGAAGCAAAGAAACGTTTTTACAAAGGGGGTTGGGGGAAAGGGCAAACAAGGTAAAGAGGAGAAAACAAAAAAAAAAAACAAGGGAACGGAGGGGGGGGGAACCCCAAAAGGGCCCAAAAAAAAATTTGAAAAGGGGAAAGAAAAAAAAAACCCCCCCAGGGAGAAATTCGGGGAAGGGAGAATAAAAGGGAAAGGGGGGGGGGGGAAAAGGGAAAAATAAAAAGGAAGAGGAATGGGAAAAAAAGGGGGGCCAAAAAAACCCTTTTGGGAACTAGGGGAAATCAAAAATAATTGAGGAAAAGGACGAAAAAAACGAAAAAGGGAACCCCAAGGGGGGAAAGGAAATTAAATAAAATTTTTTGGATTTAAAAAGGGTGAGGGGCTGGGGGTGTGGGGGGTTTAAAAAAAAAAGAAGGATTTTTATGCAAGGTTGAGGTGATGGAAAGAAATAGGGGTACAACCCCATTAAAAAAAGTTTTTTAAGGGAACCCGGGAAGGGGGAGGTAGGGGGAGAGGGAAAAGGGAGAAAGAAAAAACAAAAATGGGGGTTCCCTTCTTTATAAAAAGGGGAAGGGGAAAAAAACCTAAAGTTGGGAAGGGGGTTAAGGACGGGGGAAAAGTGCAATAAAGGGGGGGTTTTGGGGCTGCAGAGAGTTTTGGGGTCGAAGGGAAAGGAAAAAAATTTATATTGTTTTTGAAAAATTTTAGGTTGAGGGGATGAGAAGGGAAAAATAGAAAAGAAGGGACAAAAAAAGGGGGTTTTGGAAGAGAAAATGGGCAAGGATGCTGATGGTTGGGGAAAGGAAAAAAAAGGGGTAAGGGCAAAAGGCCCCCGGGAAAAAATCAAAAAAAATGGGTTTTTGAAAAATGAAGAAAAGGATTAGAAAAAAAAGGGTGGAAGGGGGGTATTAGAAGGCAAGAAAACCAAAAAAGGGGTTAACGGAAATGTGGGTTTAAAGGAAAAGGGGAAAAAAGTGGGGGGAATTTGGATAAAAAGGGGGAAAAATTAAAAAGGAGGGGCTCAAAACGGAAAAGGGGAAAATTTTATGGGAAGGGGAATTAAAGTGACCCAAAAAAAAGTTTTTTTTTTTTTTTTTTTTTTTTTTAAGGGGAAAAACGGTGAAGAAAAGTTTAAAAGGTTTGAAGGAAAATGGGAAAAATTTCAAGGGTTTAAAAATTTGGGAAGAAAAGGGGGCGGGGGTAAATTTTAAAGAAAAGGGAAGATTTAAACGGAAAAGTGGGAAAGGTTGAATTAAAAAAAATAGAGGTTTTTTGGGAAAAAAAGGAAAAAAAAGAGGGGGTAAAAAAAAACCTTTGGTGAAAAGGGGGGGTTTTTATTAAGGAGGAGCCAAAGGGGGGAACGAAAAAAGGGTTAAAAAGGAAATGAAGGGTTAAAGAAAAAAGGGGGCCAAGAAGTGAAGAAGCGGGGGAAATATTGAATCCCAAGAAATTTTGGCAGGGGAAAGGGAAATTTAAAGGTTTGGAAAAGCAGGGGTTTAACAAAACAAAAGGGAAAAGGGGGGAAGGCAAAGTTTGGGGTGAAAAAATAAAAAAGAAAAAAGGGGGGGAAAAGGCCCGGGGCCTGGGTTGGGCTTGATGGAAAACAAAAATTTATGAAGGGGAAAAAGGGTTGGGGGGAAGAAAGGATGTGAAAACTTTAAAGTAAAGCTGAATTTTAAAAAATAGAAAAAAAAAAAGGGAGGTTAAAAAAAATTTTTGGGGGAAGATTAGGAAGGGTGTTGGTAAACCTTTTTTTTTTAAACCCAAAAGGGAAAAAGGGGGAAAAAAATGGGGGGATTTTGAATGGAAATTACAAAAATTGAAAGATAAGAAAAAGGGTTTTTAAAATGAGCCAAAAAAAGGGAAAAAGCAGGAACCCCCGGATAAAATACCGGGAAAAATTAAAAGCGGGGGTGGGGGGGTGATGAAGTTAAAATTTTAAAACCCGGGGGAAGAAAAAAGGGGCCTAGAAAAGGAATTTTAAAAACCCCCCAAAATTAAAATAAAGGGAGGAAAAAGGGTTAAAATGATTAAAAAGAAACTAAAAGACCCAAAACCCCTAAGGGGGGCCATAGGTAAATTTTTTTAGGGAAAGGTTGAGGGAAAGGGTTGTGAAAAGGTTGGGAAGCAAAGGTTTAGGGGGGGATAAATGGTTGGAGAAAAATGGGAAAAGGGAAGGGGGCCCAAAAAATGGGGGGTGAATGAAATAACAAAAGAAGGAAAGGGGGGCGGGAAAAAAGGACTTTGGGAAGACATTAAAAGAAACCTATGATAGAGGAAAAGGGGGAAAAAGATTAAAAAAATTTTTTGGGAAAAGGTTGGGGGAAAAGCAAAAAAAGGGTGAAAAAGGGGAAAAGCTTTTTTGGGGGAAAGAAAACTAAGATAACCCAATTAATAAGGAAAGGAAAAGGTGGGGAAAAGGGTTTTGGGTGGGAGGAAAAAGGGGTGGGGGGGAAAAACGAGATCGGGGTTTAAATTGTTATTTTGGGGAAAAAATGGGGAATGGAGAAAGAAAAATAAAATGGGATGGGGGTAGGAAAGACAAAATAAAGTTGTTAAAGGGGTTTTTTCCCCCCAAAAAGGATTGGTGGGGTTATGAGGGAGTCGGCCCCGGGGAAATCCAGGGGGCCGGGGTTGGGGATGGGGGAAAGGGAAGGATGGGAGGGGATTTGGGGGGGAAAAAATTACCCTTTGGGGAAAATGGGGGTGAAATAAATTTTTAAAGGGGAAGGAAAGAGAAAGTTAATGCGGGACTGGGGGAAAAGGGGGAATTAGAACAAAAATTTTTGGAAAAGAATGGGATTAAAAAATAGCCCAAAAGGGGCCCAACCCCAAAAACGAAAAGAAAAGCCGGGTCCCAAAGGGTGGCCTGGGAGGGGGGCAAGGATCAAGAAAATTTGGTTTTAAAGGGAAAGGGGGAAATTTGGGGGGAAGCTAGGAGGGGGGTGGCAAAAATGTGGGAAAAAAAATTTTGGAATGGGAAAAAAAATGGAAGGGCCTGGGGCACCCAGTTTTTATGCAGGAAAACTGGGGGTTAAAGGGGTTGGCCGGGGATGGAGAAACAAAAAGGGCAAAAGACATTGGAACCCAAACATTCAGTAAAGGGTTTAGAGGAAGAAGGGGAGGACACAAAAAGGGAAGAAACAGGGGATGGGAACGAGTAAAAATGGGGAAGGATGCCAAAAAATGGAAAGAATTTTGGGATTGCATTTTGGGGGGGATAAAACTAAAAAATGGAAAAAAAGGGAATTGAAGGGGAAATGTTAAAAAGGGTGATGAAAAAACCCTTGGGGGAGTGGAAAGGGAAAAAAATGGGGAAAGGGAAAAAAAAAGGGAAAAGGGAAGGGCTGAGGGGAAAAATGAGGGGCAAAAAAACACTGGAATGGTAAAGGAGAAAGGCCCCACCCGGTTAAAAGGGTTTATGAGGGGGCAGGGGGGCGCCCTTCTCAAGCCGGAAAACGTGGATTTTTAAAAGGAAGAAGATGGTGATCGGCAGAAAAGGTGTGTATTTTGGTGACAGGGGGGATAAAACCCGGGGAAACATTTGATCTGAAGTGAAGGATAGGGGGAGAGAAGGAAAGATTGGGAGGGGGGTTTTGAAAAATGGGGAAGGGGGAAGAACGAGGGTTAAAGGGAACGGGAAAGAGTGGAGTTAGTCCTGGGGGGTTGTGGGGGTGAGAAAGGGGAAGGGGGGATTGAGAAGTAAAAAAATTTTTGGGAAAAGAATTTGGGGGAATAGGGAAAATAGAGGGGGGGGCCTAAGGGGGGCCCCCATAAAAGGGGGGAAAAAGGGAAAAAAAAAACCCCCAGGGCCCCCCAGCTTTTAAAGGGCCGGGGGAAAAAGGGAAAAGGCCACCCGTTCCCAAAAATCAAGATCAAGATAAAATTTTGGTAAGGGCGCTGGGGAGGGATACCCCCACCAAAAGAAAACCAGCGAGACAACAGGAAAAGAAAGCAGACCCGTGATAACATCAGGGAATTTAAAGCAGGGCTGGAGTAAGAGTGTAAGGGGGTTGGAAAAAGGGCAGCTTAGAAACAAAATACTCTCGAAAAAAACGGGGGTGGGAGGGGGGCGCGCCGGTTCAAGGTTTTACTGCATTTTTAAACCCATTACATGGGACGTATTTAGGGTAAAATTTCAGGGGCCCTTGGTAAAAATGGGGGAGAGTTTCACTTTCGTTTTCAGGACCCCAACTATTTTTTGGGGCCAAAACAATAGGTGCTTGTTCTAATGGGGCTGTTTTTTTTTGCGCCCCCCAAAAAAAAAAAAAATAAAAAAAAAAAAAAAAAAAAAAAAAATTAAAAATAACCAAAACCTTATTTTTTAATAAAAACCAAAACCAAAACCCAAAACCCAAAACCTCCCCCTTACGGGTTTAAAGAAACCAAAACCTTTAACCCACAAAAATAAAATTTTTTTTTTTTTTTTTTTTTTTTTTTGGGTTTGCGAAAAATAAAACTAGCCCCATTAGAACAAGCACCATTGTAGGCCAAGAAAAAGTATTTGGGTCTCTAAAAAAGGCCCGTGAAACTCTCCCCCAATTTTAACCCGGTTTCCTTTTCCCGCCCTATTAGGGGTTTTTGGTTTATAAGGGCGAGGACTTCGCGGCTTTTTCGGGAGTGGGACTTTTTTTTCGACATTTTTCCCTGGCCTACAATAGCATAGGTGTTTTTTGGTAATTTTTAGTTTCCCCCAAACCCAAACCGTTTTTGATGCGCCTTATGTTTTTCTGGTGTGTTTTATTTTTTTGAATGAATCGAAAAACCGTTCTTCCCCTTTTTTAAAATTTTAATATAAAAATATATTTTTTTTTTTTTTTTTTTTTTTTTTTTTAGTTAGGAAAAGGTTTGGGTTAGGATGGGTTTAGGTTAGGTTAAGTATGGGTTAGGTTAGGTATAGGTAAGGTTAGGTTGGGTTGGGTTCATTTTTTTGTTATTTTTGTCTTTTTGGAAAAAAAAAAAAAAATTTAAAAAAAAATTGCGAAAAAAAATGGTTAGAGTTTTCTTTTCCAAAACACAAAAAAAACACCCCAAATAACCGCATCAAAAAATCTTTGGTTGGGTTTGGGGTGAAACTATAAATGACCGCTTTTCTAAGGAGATGGGTTTTTTTGCGCAAACGGTTAGGGTCATTTCGCCCACTTTTTTTCAGTTCGCCCACAAGCCCCAAAGTTTCGCCCTACACTAAAGTAGGTTCCCCAAAGTTTTATTTTAAAAATGCCCCCAAATCATGTAGAAAAAAACTTTTTTTAAAACCCAAGAAAAAAACATCCCAAAAGAATAAAATGTAAAAAACTAATGTCAAAATTTCAAAAAAGAAAAATTAAAAAAAAACCAGTGAGTTTATTTTAAAAGCATTTTTTAAAATTATTACATTTACTGGTCCATTTAAATATGAGAAAAGCCTTGAGAATTTAAGAGGATCTCTCCCCCCTCATATTTTCCTCCCAAAAGAATGAACATTTTTTTTGCAGATCCGTATGGGTTCTTCGTTGGTTTCCCCCCGGAGCTTTCTTTTCCCGACACCCGCCTTATCTGTAAAGATGTTAAATTTTTCCTCTTTTTTGAGAAAGGGGTTTCCAAAACATAGAATTGGAGGCAACTTTTTTCCGTGCACGTTTATTTAATCGGTTTTGCCACCCCCATTTTTTGTGCGTACAGACTTTCTTTTGGGGAAAAAACTGGGCCTATAACCCGGGGGTCATGTTGGAAAGGGCGAGGGGACGAACGGGCGAACGGAAAAAGGAAAGGTTAACCCTAAAAGGGAGTTTTTTGAACGAAGAGCAAACGACGAGGGGAAGGTGGGCACAAAAGGCAGGGTACCCCCGGGCCCTTTTTGGGCCCCCCGTCATTTGCGCTCTTCGTTTCCCAAAAAATCCCTTTTTTGGTAACCTTCCTCAAATCGCGAAGGTCGTCGTCAACCTTTATCCCCGACTCTCCTCCCGGGAGGGCCCGTGATGGGTCTTCACCCCCCAAGCCCATGTCGAGCTATGGAATTTTCCCGCATTTTGGGGGCGAAAATCTTTTAAAATACAGAGCAAAATCTTTGGGGAAGCGAAACATTCAGGAGAAGGACTTTTATTAGAAATGGGCAGAGAGGGGGGGACTGAGAACTTATTTTATAATTCTGACTTTTTGGAATTTGGAGAGTTCTATCTTTTGGTTTAAAAAAAAGAAAAAAAGATAGACATAAATAAAATTTTCCCATGAACCCCCAAATAAACCCCCCGAGCACTTAGTGAAACTTACTACAAAACCCCCCAAACCACATTTGAGGTTTAACTCTAAAATTGGCGTTGCCCCCAAATAAAGGATTTTTCTAATGTGGGGGAAAGGGCTCCACCCAAGGGGCGAAAATGACTTTGGGGGGAAAAGGAAACCTTTTTGGGTGGGCGAACGACATGGGGAAATGACCGAAAAACGCGCAAAAAGTAGTAAAAAAAAAAAAAATAATAAAATAAAAACCATCACCCCCCCCAATTTTAAGGGGACCGGTTTTCCCTAAAAAAAACTGTATTTTCCCTAAGAAAAAGCAAATAAAACTTGGTTGGGGAAAAAAATTTGTTTAGGGTCTTAAGGTTTTAATGAAATATAAGGGTTAAAGGTTTGGTATAAATTTTGGTTAAAAATTAGGTAAATAGGTTTTGGTTTTTAAACCCATAAGGTTATGTTAGGGTTTCATTAAAAACCTAAAGGTTAGGGTTTGGTTTTATTAAAATTTTAAAAAGGTTTGGTTAGGTTTCATTAAAAAACCCATGGACCCGGACTAATTTTTCAAGGGCCAAATTTTTGTGCTTTTTTTGATGGAGATAGGGTTTTTTTAAGGGGGGCGGTACCCTACAATTTTGGGGATGATTTTTTAATTTTTTTTATTAAGGTTTTTGCAAAATTGACATCTCCAAATTTGAAAAAAGCACCTATTTTAGGCCAGGAAAAAAAAAAGTTTGGGTCTTAAAAACACCGCGAAGTCCTTTTCCAATTACGGGGGTTTATTTTTTTCCAGCCTTCCCGATCCCTTTACTGTTTAATCAATCATTGGGGGGATTTCGCCCGGGGCGCGTCGCCCGCCCCCCCTTTCGACCCCCATCCCGGGGGGCACCACGCGCGAATTCCCATGCAGGTCCTTTTTATACAAAAAAAAGCTCTCGACAAGAAACATCAATTTCCCCCCGCCCCCCCAGGCCTTTTGGGGGCCCCCCTTTGGCCCCCTTTCCCCGCCGGATTTTCTTATACAGATACAACCCGATTTGGGGAAAATTTGGTTCGGGTAGCCCTGCCCCCATGCCCATATAGCCCAAGTTGGCGCTGACGGGGCCGCAGGTAATGGCCCGATTTAGTTTTCACGGTGCAAAACGCCCGATTTGACAAGTAAAAAATCCAGCGATTTCCCCCTGTTCTGTGAAGGGCCCCTTATTACCAAAAGGAATTTTATTTGGGTTTTTCAAGTACTATTTAGTGCCAGTTCAAACCAAGAGTAAGACAGGGCCCCAAAACGAATGAAGATCCCGGGTCTTTTTCCTCCGCAAAGGGACCGACAACGCCAAAACTCCCGCTGAGCAATCCAAACACCGTGGGATACCAACCCTTTGTAAACTTCTTGACGTGACCCGGCCCCCTTTTGGACTGCGCTACCAAGGATGTAAAAATTTTCCCAAAATTCAATGTCCCCGCCAAATGCATGAAACCCGACTGTACTGGGTTCATTAGAAGTTTTCCAAATATGGGCCTTGTCTTGAGCCAGGAGACCTCAAGCCCCAAAAGGGTTTGGGTCCCCCGCAGGCCTCGAGAGTCAAACCCAGGACCCCCCAGCGGGCTCAGCAAAGATTACTGGGCCCCATCGGCAAAAAAAAAGATCAGTGGAAACTTGGTGTTGCCCACGGATGCCCCCAAATCACTTTGGCTAAAACCTTTTCCAATACCCAGTCCATACAAGCGTTTTAAAAGTTTATGGGGCAAAAGGGCGCACCCTTTCCCCTCCCGTATTTAAGGGAAAAAAGGGGATACACCCGCCCCACCTTCACAGCACTCTCAGTCCCCGAATTTCAGGGCCAGTTATCAAACCAAAGTCCTTGCAGGAATCCCCCGAAATCGCAGAAGATCCCGAGTGACCACGATGAATGAGTCAAAAGCCTTTTTGGGATCAAATAGGCTGCAAGCATCCCCTTTGAAACTCACCCCCGTTCCACCAGGACACGAAGCGCTAGGACGGCCCTTTTTGGGTTACCAAAAACGTGAACCCGACTGCTGAGGCTCTGAGTTTTACCAGAGGGCTGCGAATTCGTTTTCAGAATAGATGGGGAAGCATCTTGCCCGGTACGCTTGGGGGCAGGTTTTAATACCGCGGTTAATGTTGCAGCCGGGCGGTCCCCTTTTTTTTTCCGATTAAGGGGCATCAGCCCCCCTTTTTAGTCAGGAGGAATGGTACCCGATTTCCAAACGGCATCAGGGGCAGCATGCAAAACCCCCGGATCATGGGGCCCCACCCCCAGCTTTTTAGGAGCTCCGCACTGAATTAACAAAAACCAAACTGCCTTTTCCCCCCTTCAAAAATTTTTACAGCTCTTGAATTTGTCAAGAGGGGGGCGGGGTTTCGTCAATGGGAGGACGGCCCTCCATGCCCCGTAAACCCCGTGGTGGAAGCTGCCAGTGGAGGGGCCCCCCCGTGAACAAATGCCCAAAGTACTAAACCCAACCCAAATTGCCCCTCCATGTCCCCACCCTTTAGGCCCCCCCCAAACTGCTGTTTTGAAAGCTCTGCCGAGAAAAAGGGCTTTGGGGGCCCGGGGCTTCTTAGAGTTTGGTAGGCGGGTGGGGGGTTTATTTAGCGTTCAAAAGACCCCAGGGGAAACCTTTGCGAGACTCCTGACATTTCCCCTCCCGTTCTCTCCAGGAGGGGTTTTTAGTCCGGGGTGACAGTGCCCTGTGGGTCCTGGTTTCCCGCCAGCCCGGCAGCGCGACCTTTCCCCGATTTTTTCCGGTCCCGTCGAGACAAAACCAAACCCCTTTAAACCCGGGGGCTCCCCAATACACTCCTTTTCAGCCTTAGAGTTTCCCCGTTGAAAGGGATCCCCCCAGTTTTACCGGTCCCCGAGAGCACCCAGCCCCACAAACCCATTGAAAAATGCCACCGCATATCATGAGCCCCATGCAAGTTTTCCCGTTTTCAAGATGAAAACCCCATATGGTTACCTCTTGAGATTCTTCTGGACTTGGGCTGAAGCTTAAGTGTAGCAAACAACAAGTCTTTTGATCTGTTTAAAGAACCAGTGTAAAATTTAAAATTAAAGTCATCAGGACAACGTTTTTTTTTATTTTTAGATGTTGGTGGCCCTTAATACTTACTTTCTTTCCCTCCATGATTTCAGGAAAGCTAGAAAGGGGGTATCTGGAAAAGTCGTCCATTTTGTTTTCATCGAATATTATGGCGAAAAAAATGAACAAAAATTTCAAAAAAATCAAGAGAGTGGCGACCAACCCAAGACGCCAGCAATGTTTTTTGTTCTGGGAAAGTCCCCCGCCATTGTCGTCGCCGAAAAAAAATAGAGTAGCGAAATTTAAAAAACCCTTTTTAGTTGCAGTACAAAAGCATAAAAAAAAGCTGAAAAGGGTAGATTTTACAGGGCATGAAAAAAACTACTGTGTCATCCCTTTAAAGGGGACATACAAAAACATTTGTAAGCTATAAAACGTAATAATGGTGCCTGGAAAAATTTGTGCACCCCGGGGGGACTTAGTGTATCTACGGTAGATAACCTCTAAAACGAATTTAGAATGGGGGAGAAGCCCCCAAAAGCCCCCCCCCCCTCCCCCTACATTACCCCCCTTGGGGCCCCTTAAAAAAATTTATAAACAGCCTCACTAAAACCTAACCTAACCTTTCCAATAACCCCCTAGCGGGGGCCCCGCGGGCAAGAAAAAACTTAATTATACCAGGTTAGGGTTGGGATAGTATTTTTTTTCCCTTTTTTTTATCTTCCCCCACTTTTTGATAAGTTTTAGGGGATCCAAAGGATTGTGAAGGGCTGGAGGGAAAAAGTCCACTAAAAAGGGGGGGAAAGTACTCTAGAATCTTTCCCCTTAAAATTTTTTTGGCGTAAAAATTTGGGCATTTTTAGATGGGAATTTTTTTCCCGGGGGGTTGGTTTAAAAAATTTTTTTTTTTTGTTTTACACCAAAACCCCGGATCGCCGCTTTCCCTTGATAACGTATATCCAAGGAAAGCACTTAAAAAAAATTTTCCCGGGGAAAAATAAAACCCGTGGCTAAGAAATTTAGAAGAGAGGGAAATTTTATGGGAAAAAAAAAGTGGCCCCGCCCCCCATTGCCCCTCCCCAGAGTCGTTCACTCGGGTTTTGCCCTGCCGGGAGGAATTTTTTACCCTAACCCGACCTAAAACCCAGCCGGAAGGCTCTGCCCCACTCAAAACCCCCGGGAAAATTATTATTTAGCTGAACCTTAAAACCCAAACCCCCTAAAGGTGGGTGGGCCTCCCGGGCGGGGGGGGGTTGTTTTTTTTATGCGCTTTTTAGGGAAAAAAATATTTAATTTTTCAATAAATACCGTATAGCCGGCGAAAGACGAGTTTTTTTTCCAAGGGAAAAGGGGAAAGCAAAATTCACCCTTCGTTAATGCGGGGCCCTATACTAATTTTAGGTATGTTTCCCTATTCTCCCATTTTACGCTTTACAACTTTGTCAACATTTCAGCGCAGCCCGTTTCCCTTTTCTGAAATTGGGAAAATTTTGCGCAAAAGTTTGGTTTTGAACCCCCAAGAAATCAGTTTTTTGTTTGTTTTCCTGGATTTTCACGAGCTTTTCCCCATGATTTTATGGGGGTAGTACACACATGACCCCTCAACTCGTTTTCAGAAACAATTTTGAAAATTTTCGGAAAATTTCTGAAATCAAAGTAAATTCCCCCCGGAAATGGAAGGTGTTTTCGTGAAAAGGTAAGGGCCCAAAAAGCTCGTCAATTTTTCTGAAGGGGAGTTTAAATTAATTTGAAAAAAAAAAAAATAAGTTTTTTTAGTTATTTCCCCTTTTATGTCGAATTTGGTAAGTTTTTTCGAGTAGCAACAATTTTTGGTTTTCTGTAATCGAGTTCCCAAAGGGCTGTTTTCATTTTTTTGTTCGTTCTTTTTGTTTTTTGTTTGGTAATTATGGGGGAGAAGTTTTACGGTTTGTTTTTAGAGACACCCAACTATTTTTTTTTGGCCACAAAAAGGTGTTTTTCTAAAAGGTGCCGTTTTTTTTTGCGCAAAAACCCAAAAAAAAAAAAAAAAATATGAAAACCCAAACCCAAAAAATGTTTTTAAAGAAACCTAACCTAAACCAAAAAACCAAACCCTAACCTAACCATGAGTTCATGATGCCCAAAATTTTTTTCGGAAAAATAACCTTGGTTTTTTAAGACAAAAAAAAATGCCCAAAAAGGAATTCATTGAGTAACTTTTTTTTTTTTTTTGGTCCCAGGAGGGCATTTGGGGTCATTTTCAAAGGGTTTTTTTAAAAATTTTTAAAGATCCCCCTTGCAATGCATTTTAAAAAATTTGAAAAATTTTTTTCCCCCCCTACCTAAATAATTTAGAGGGGGCAGAGAAAAAAAGGGGGTGCCCACCCCGAGGGGTTTTCATCAAGAATTTTGAAAAAAATTGGCCATCTTTGAAATTTTTTCTTCCTCGGGCGTTTGGAGAGTTTTTCGGGTTGAAAATGGGCCCCCTTTCAAGGGTTTCTCCAGAGGTGTTTTATTTTCAAGGCAACCCTTTAATAAAATGGGTTTTCCCCGCCCTTTAAAAGTTCCAATAGGACATTTTTCCCCGAAAAGCAAGTACCGGGTAAGATTAGGACATTAAAAAAAATAGAAAGGGAAAGGGGTTGGTGGGAGGAGAAGCAATATGTAGATAACCCCGGGGAAAAAATGGTGAAACATGAAATATCGGTCGCTTTTAAAACTTTTGGCCCTTTGGGGGGCCGGGTTTGATATTTTAATTTTTTCCCAAAGTGATTTTTATGGAAGATGAGATGCTTAAATAAGTTTAAGAAGTGAGTTTGGTTCATAGATGAAATAAATAGGAAAATACTGGCGTGAATACACAAAGACCCAAAAATTGGGCTCCATGTTTTGTGTTTTGGAAGGGTCCAAGGGGGGACAATGAAAAGTATGAAAGGACTTTTTATGGGGGATGGGCGGCTTTTTTTAAAAAAGGGAATGAAGGAGTTAGGTTCGTAAGGAAAAACAGGGAATTTTGAAAAAAACGATTTCGAAACGGAAATTTCCCACCCCTAGGGGGGTGTTTTAAAATTTTTTGGGAATTTGGACTTTAAACCCCAAAAAAGTAAGAGGGTTTAAAGTACTCTTTCCAAAATATTTTGATGCGTTTAAAAAGATGAAACGCACCAAAGTGTTTAAAATGAAATATTTCAGAAAAATCTCACCTTTTTCTTTGCTTTATTTTGGGTTTTTCGAAACCCAAAGCCCCGGTTTTGGTTTTGGGAACCCAGCGGGGGGGCCCGGGGGCCCGCTCCCCCCCGTTGTGTTAGGTTTAAAAAACCAATGTCCATGACGTATTTTAAATGGTTTAAATGTTGGGAAAATTTTTCGAAAGGAAATAAAAGGGAAAGTAATTTCCCCTAGACTTTTCAGTTATTTTTTTTTTAGATATTTTGGGGCTTATGTTATTCCTTTGAGTGTTACCGGATACATTTTTCGTCATCCACAAATATACTAAGACAAAAAAATACTAGTTTCCATTTCCCCCCCCCCCAAACCCCCGTTCCGAAGGGGGCCCCAGGTTTGTTATGAAGGGGGAGTAAGCAAAAAAAAGGCATTTTGGGAAATTTTTAAGTTCCTCAGGGCTAACACATTAAGATACATGGGAAAAGAGTTTAAATTTTTTCCTCATACTAAATTTCTGGTTTAAAGTACAAATTTAACAATTTTTTACGTCCCGGCAATCTTCCTTTTTTTGGGGGGGGGCGAAATTCCAATTTCGATCTTGATATTTTCAGGGGCCCAAATTTACAGTAATCAATCTTTTTCCCGGTTTTGATTTAGAAAATTTTAAAAAACCACAATAGTTTCAATGGTTTGTAAGGAAGGGGGGTTAGGTGACAAAGTCAAGGGTTTGGGGTTTGTGAAGAAGGGTAGTTATCCCCATTTGTATAAAACATAAAACTTTAATACTTCCGCCCCAAACAGGGGGACGATGGGCGGCAGGAAAACGCAGGGCCAATCAGCTTTATCCCTAAAAAGGAAAAAAATCTCCCCGGGGCCCCCAAAAGAGCAGATTTCCTTTTTGACCCCAAATCCTCCTTTAAGATTTCCCCCGGGCCAAAAACTTTAAAATTTGGAAAAAAGTAAATTGTTTCTTAGGGGCCCTGTTTCCCTTTTTCCCTGCTATGATTCCCCCGGGGGAAAGCAAGTGCCCCCCCAAACCCCATTCACCAATTTTTGGTTTTGCAGTCCTTCCAAAGAGAGTTACTTTCCTCCCCAGGGAACAATTGGGGAAAGGAAAATTTTTAAAATAAAAAACCCCCGATATCATGGGGGAAAACCCTGGGAAAACCTATCATTAAGTAAAAAAAATTTTTTGAAAAGTCCCCGGGGGCCCTCAAAAGGGGGCCATCAGGGCTCATCGCCAGGGGTTTTTTATAATGGACGAGACTGCGCGGGCGCTACCGCCCCCCCCTCAGCACAGACTTTTTAAGGGGCCCCAAGCTTTCTTTTTCTTATTTTTTTCGGTTTTGATATGGCAATAGTTTTCACTTTCCCGGGAAAACCCAAAAAAATAAAAAATGTTTATATAAAATTCTGAGGGTTTAAATTAGTTTAGTTTTTGGGTTTGGGGGGGTTGATTTAGGTTATAGTTAAGGTTTTGGGTTTTGGTTTTGCAGGCTTTAAGGGGAAATTTGGGTTAGGTTTTTTTGGGGCTTTTTTAGGTTTAAAAAAAATAATTTTTAGGGGGCGCGATTGCCCGGGGGGGTTTTTCGCGCCCCCTTTTGGGGAAAATTTCCCCTTAAAAAAACCTCCATCAGGGAAAAAATTAAATACTTTTATGCAAGGAAAAACCCAGACCGTGTTCGGAAAATGAGGCGCAGTCCTCGGCCATTTTTACCAAAACCGGTGCTTTCCATGGGAGGTTTTTCTACCCAAATACACCGAAATACAACCACATTTTCGGGAATTTGGGGAAAGTGTTTGGGGTGTTTTCGGTATTAAGGGGGTTAATTTCCGAAAACAACAAAAACTTTTTTTAAAAAATATGACAGTATAATCCTTTTTTACCATATTTTGGTTTGAGGGGCAAATTTCAAAATAGAAATGGGGTCTTTCTGTTTTTTTTTATATATTTTGGTATTTTTCAGGGTTTTTTTGTTTTGTTTTGGTATTAAAGAGACCGCTTTCCGGGGAAAAATCAAAATACAGCTGGATGAGGCAAAAGGGTTTTTTTACAATTGGGGGCCCCGGGCAAAAAGGGTTCCGCGGGGCCTCCCAATTTTTTCCCCAAATCAAGTTCAAGTTTTAGATCTATTCGACGTACCGGAACCCCAACCCAATTTTGGGCCAAAAATTTATTTTTTCATACCCCAAAACACTTTGGTATGAGAAAACCCCGCGAGAAACCCCCCAAGCAGAATGGCCCGGGGGTGATTACTAAGGGGGGCTCGAGGATCTGGTTTACAGTAGCCCCCGAACACAAATTTGTAAAAATGTGTTACTAAAAATATCAAAAAGTAAAGCATAATCAAAGAAAAAAATTGGGGGTTAAGAGAAAAAAAGAGGTGGGGAACATGGTCGCGGTTTCCCGCGGGCCCAAGATGGTCGTCAGATGTAAACATCACCCTCCTCCCGCAGTCCGGCTCCCGGCCGCTCGCCCTGTAAATGGATGAGGACAGGGTAGGCCTCTATACCAGGGTTCTTTAAAGTATGGGTCGCGACTGGGTCGCAAGCTTTTGCTCAGTGGGTCGCCAAGTCGTAAACAGATATTATATAAATAATATCATGCAGTGGCGTCTCATGATAAAATAAAATGAAGGGACTGCAAGCTTTACACAATAGTAGGATACACAAATTTTCTCTAAACCTGTCTCAGGTATGAGTTGTAGTTGATATTCACAGATTTCAGGGCATGGTAGTAGTGGTGGTGGTAGAAGGGATGGTCGGGGTAGCAGTGTTGGTAGTAGAGGGGATGGCTGAGGTGGTGATGGTAGAATTACAGTATTACTTGAAAATAAAGTTGGTACCGCTTTATTTCAGTTTTTCATTTAAAGTCAGCTGGGATAAGTTGATGTTTTGCAAATACTTCACTGGATTTCCATCGTCATAGGGTAATTAAAGAAGGCATGATTTAACCACACCTTCTACAAGCACTGTAAACACGAGAGGGACGAGACTTAGCTGCCTCGACTGCAGCTCTTTGTTTTCACAAGTGGCGCGGCGGCGGTGCAGACATGAATCGTACAGTAAATATGAAAGTAACTTAAATTTTGGTCTGGTTTTCATTAAAATTCACTTAGTAACGTATTAAAAATAATTAAATTACATATAATGACTTTTTATTTCTCTCTCTCTTTCTCTCTCTCTCTCTCTCTCTCTCCCCCACTACAAATTCTACACCAACGAGGGTCAAAGCCCTACCCCTTATTGGTACGTGGCATATTACAAGGAAAGTGGACGCAACTTCTTCCCTGCGGCTCAATTTCTCGAAAAAGAAATTGGAAACATCCCAGAAGGCCATCTGAAAAAGTATGGCAGAGGATTTTCTAACCCGACCCAAAGGGGACCTTCCCCCGGGCCTAAAGATCCCCTTTTCACATAAATCCCCCCCCTCTGTCGGCTATTTTAAATCCATAAAAACCTACCCCCAAAATTTCCCAATTTTAGAAAAGGCCCGTAGTCTACAATTACGACCTTATGAGTTTTCCCCGAAAAAAGAAATATTTAAATATTTTGCCCAAGTGGGAGTTCAGAGGGTATCAAAAAGTGAAAAGGGGGGCAAGAACATGTCTTTTCCCTTTTCTACGGATCGGGTCCCCCCGATTCCCTCGGGATGGGCCCCCCCAGTAAATTTACGGTTAAAAGCCTTTAACGACCACCCTATGCAGTGCTATGCGGGCTACGGTTTTTGGCCAGGGCCCAATAATTTTTGTAAACCCCTCTCCTGGCTGGGGTTGCTGCTCGGGGTTGGGATCTAAGGGACACAGGGGACGTAAGGAAACCCCCCTACTGTTTCCCACTGCCGTGATGCTCACCAACGATTTCCCTCGCCCAGTGTGGAACATACAAATTAGAAGAAGACTCTTACAGTTGGCCAACCCCCAAATTTTTATAATTTTGGGAGCGCCGGGAAAGAATTTTCCCACAGCAAGCAGGGGGGGGTGAAAGCAGGCCCTACGCTTTCCCCCGATGGCTCCTCCTTTTTTCTTCAACAAGATTTCCAATCAGCCTGCTGCATTTTCACCACCACATTCTTTCTCCCTAATAAATCCCCCCGAGTGAATAATAAGTTCCCCGCTATTGCCTGGGGATTCTGTGGACCTGCGGTTCTTCTCATAATGGGGCCCCCCACCCAAAATCTCGTGTATTGATGCCGCACAGGGGAAAAAATTTACTTTAGTAAATCCTCTAAGAGGCCCCCAAAAACCCACCCTAATAAGGAGTCTCAGAAGCGAACTCGGATTTTCCAAGGAGTCCTTAGAGTGAGGTTGGGACCCCTTTCCGGGCTAAAATCCCCATTGCTGGCAGGGGGTGATGGACTTGCGTAAAGATCCCCCCCCTCTGATAGGTGTGGGGGGTTGAGTGACTCCTACACACTCCCCCCCTTTTACCCCCCCTAAAGGCGGTAGCGACCAGCTCAACAACCGCTGATGGCAAAGGGTGTCTCACTACCTGGGGGACACAAAAGCATTGATACCCATGCTGATAACAATCAAAAAGGGGCCCCCTCGTCGGGAGCTATCAGTAAACCTAGGGGTAGAAATCTTTCTGTCAGAAAATCGGCATCTTTGGGGGGGACATACGGAAATCTACTACGGGCCGCGGGCCCTGTATGAGAAACCCCGTTTTTCACCGCCGGATATACGAAAAACCCCAAAACCGACCCCGGGGAAAAAAGAAAGGAAAAGTAGTTTACCATCTTCTAAAAACACAAAAAAAAAGAGGGGGGCTTTCAAATAGCGCAGCATCTACAACCCGGGGCTTCTACTGAAATCATTTTCACGCACGAAAAAAACATTTTTCAATCCCCCAAATTTGGGAATTCGGGGATTACGTGCAAATTGGAGGAATTTAGCCCTTCTCATAAAAGATTTGGACCCAAAAATTATCTGTTTACAAAAAACAATGATAGGAGGGAAGGTGTCCCCTGCCCCCGGGATACCTGTCCCCCCCAAAACCCCCTCCGCGGTGGTGGCTTTAGTGGTGGTTGTGGCCTTTCCCATGCCCGGATGCCCCTTTAAACTGTAAATCCCGTTTGCAATCACCCTTGCGGGGCTGTAGCAGGTCGTATCCATCTCCCAAAAGGGGAACCTACACTGCCCCCTGCTCAATATATCTCCCCAAATGAGGGACAAAACCTCTCCAAGATCTTGAGGATCTTATCCCGCCACTTCCCCGTCCTTTTTTTTTCCCCTTGGAGACATGAAGGGGGGCCCAATTTTCTTTTGGGAATTTTTTCCACCAAAAAAATCGTCGCGTTGATTCTCCCGGAAAAATCTTATGATGGCAACAACTTAAAAATATTAAACACGGGAGAACCAACACTTTTCCATTCTCAGGGGGGGAAAACATTGACTGCTATTGCCCTATCACTCTGCATCCACAGGTGGGCCCTGCCCTTCCCTCATGGAGGGGCCGATTTCTTTTGGGGGAAGTGACCATTATCCCTTTACTACTTAAAGAGTGTCCCCCCCCCTTTCCCAAATGTCCCCCAAAAATGGGCCTTTCGGGCAGACTGGGGGGGTTTTCAAAAGGCTTGTGTTTTTTTAACATCATATAGATGACTTTCCAACAATAGATGAGGCCGTAATTATTTTTGTCTCAAAATCCATTTTGCGGGGCCTTTTCACTGAGCACCCCCCGAAATTTGGGGGGTTTTTCCCTCTCCCCGGCCTGTTCCGTGGTGGACTCGGGAAAACTGTACGGCAGCGGGGATCACCCCCCCTGCGGAGAGGGAAAAATACCTATCGCGGCCCTTCAGTAGACCTAAAAAATTTTTTCCCAAAGGTAAAGAGCTAGATACCGAGGGTTATGAAAGAGGCTCGCCCACTCCTCTTGGAGGGTTAAATATAATTTACAATCTGGCATCTCCCCGGTGCCCAAAGGGTTTGGCAAAGAGTGGGGAAAAAAGGAAGGGGAATTTTAACCCCATCCCCCCCTCCATTTCTGGGGGTTTTAAAAGGAGACCCTGGGCAGTTTCCCTTGACTGTCCCGAGGAATTTGTTCCCTTTTTGTGTCAGGGGCCGCAGACAGCCCTTGCGTCCCCAAGTGCTAGGGACAGACTGCAACAAGAACAGAGAGGCGGGAATTTTTTAATCCAGAGGCGGGGAATCTTAAAAGGGTTTTTTTTTTAACACCTCGTGAGTTTATGTAAAAAGCCATGAAGGTTTGCGCGACACTTCCCCGGGCCAAGATGTTTGTACCATATGCGAGGGCTCTGCATCTAAGAGATAGGCTCTGGATTTTTTGTTTAACATCTTGATAGGATCTGGATTGAAGGAACCCTTCCCCAAAGTACTGGTGTGGGCCGGGGGGTGATCCCGATCCCTAAGGGGGGGAAGGCCCCACTCACTACCGACGAATTTCTCCCCCATATCCCAAAACTTTTTGGGTGAATTTTTTCCGGAAAAAAGGAAAATAGTCAAATTGTATGGTTTTTGGAACGGGAAAACTTTTTCCTTTCCCTTTTCAGTGTGAATTTCCCTAAGAATTACTCCACTACGGAAGCGCTTAGTTCCTTAGAGTCACCATATGCGGGGAATTCGCCTCTTTGACAACACCATGTGACCATTTTTTTGACCTTGAAAAAAGGGTTCGACACGCTTGGAGACCCCGGGATATTGCAATCTCTGTATAGTTTGGGCTAAGGGTCCCTTTGCCCCGTGTTCCTCCAGAGTTTTCCCAGCCAACCCGGGGTTTTTAGAGTTTGAGTTGGCAACATACTGTCCTCTGAACACCTGCTTCCCGGGGGGGCATCCCCCAAGGCAGGCCCCCTTTTTTGGGGTGGGAGCTTTTGGGTTTCCCGTGGCCCCAATTGGGATTTTTGATTTTACTCCGAAGGGGGTTGTTAGTTCATTTTTACGTGGAAAGATTTATCAACTCTTTGGGTGCTTCCAGGGTGTGGGTTCAGGGGAGAAACTTCAACTTGCTATTTAAAAGTTTGGGAATGGAGGCCCAATCGTGGCTTCCCGGTTTTTTCCAGCAAAACTGTAGCGGTTATTTTTGCAGAACCCGTGGAAATTAAACCGGGGCCCCGACCGTATCCTTTACGATAAGAAAATACCATGAGGGGAAAAGACCCCCCCCCCCCGGGGGTTTTTTTTTTTTTTGGGCTCATTTTTTGGGCAATAGACTGACTTTGGGGGACCTACCTTCGTGCTCTCAAACTGGGCTGTCTCCGGGCCCCTGGAAACTACTGAAAGTCCTCTTGCACCCCCAGCTGGGGGGGTGATCGCGCTACACTCCTAATCTACACCCCTCAAATTTTCCTTTCGAAGCTTGGGAAAATGGGTGTGAAGTGTACTCCTTGCCACACCCACTCGGGGCTGCGGATGCTGGGGGTTCGGACACATTTCTGGTTTCCCCTCTGGGAACCGGGGCATTCAGGTTCCCCTCCCATCCCAAGTCTGTTTTTGGAAAGCTGGTGTTCCCCCCCATTTGATCTTCAAACCCAGTCCCCCCTGTTAAGATGTTGGGATCGCCTCCCAAAAACCTTTCCCCGACCAATAGCTTGCCCTGCTGTGTCTTGTGATTCAGGATCGCCCAAATTTACCATGGGCGAAGAAGTTACCAAAACCCCTTGGTTTTCCCCATTGACACTATTATGGAGACGCTATCCTTTCCCCGCTTTTAAAGGATCTGCCCGAAAAGGCCTAAAGGGCCGTCCCGGGCCCGGCCCCTTTTCCCAGAAATGCCTTCCAAAAGACTTCCTCTCTCAAAAGGGTCTTTACCTCCTCAGGCTGAACGTGCCCCAGTTTTTAGACCCTTTTGCACACTTCAGGGGTTTGGTCCCTTTTCTTTTCTTTATGGTTTTCCCAAACAGACGAAGGAGTTGGTACGGTTTTGTATTTCCCCTCGTTTAAAAAAAGGCGTCAGACTTTCCCTGTGTTTCATCTTTTTTTTCGGCGGGAAAAAAGTTTCTATTTTTTTATGCTCTCACTATTCTTACTCTTTCCCGGGTGTCTCTTTTAACCCTTTTTTTTGGGTTCTTGTAGTGGGTCTTTAAACACTATGTAATTTTTAAAAATCCCCATCCCCTGGTCAATTTCCATTTCCCGGAAAAGGGTTTATCTTCTCAAGAGGGGGGCGGGGACGGTCAGCTTTTTTTTGGTAGGGCGGGACATTAGGTTTTCCGTAATTTAGGAAGTTTTATGCCTTGGCAAAAGGGTGCAGCTAGAAAACCACTCTATCACATTTTTTCAGTGCCGGCTACGGACCCTTTCGCTCAGCAATCCATAGATCGTTTTACACCAGTTTTGGGGGAAAAGTTGGATTACTATAGGGCAAAATAAACTAAGCGCCATCCCCCAAAATATCGAGGACTGGAACCACTGCGGTCTCTCCCGGGATGGGAGAACCTGCCTTGGGGACGTTTGCGTATTGGTCACAAATCTATATTCTCAGGGTTTCCCCATGGAGGGGGGCCCCCCCCCTTACTTTATGATTGTTTTGGGCCCTTAACTGTGCAGCACTTTCGGGCGAGTGTCCCCGTCTTGGGGGGCCTACGTGAGCAATTTTTGTCCCGGGTCGGGGGGCGGACGGGGCCACCCTCTCTCCCTGGCATTGGGAGAGAGGTGTTTTTTTCCGGGACATGAAAATCCATACCTTTTTTTGAGAGGGTGGGGTTCTCAACAAATTATGATGTTTTTAATATTCATTTTTTTATTGGTTTTTTAAAGTACTCTTGGGTTTTTTTGTTTTTGTTATTTTTTAAAAATTTTATTTTATCTTAAATTTTGTTTTTTTTGTTTTACTTTTTTAGGGACACACAAACCTTTGTTTTTTCCCCGGGCTAATAAAGGGGGGGGCATTGGTCCCGGGGAAACCCCAAAAAATCCGGGGAAACGCAAAAAAGTCCAGGAGTTTCCTTTAAAAAAAAAAGAAAAAAGAAGCCGATGCCATTACCCACCCCCGGACGTTTTTTCCCACTCTAGTATTTCCCGTCCGGCAAACCCCCAATATCAACCACCCCCCCGCGGACTTTTGCGTCCGCTGGGGCATGCTGCCACCTGGGGAGGCAGCAGAAAAATGTTTAAAAAACTCAGGGATGTTCCTGCACCGGGGGAGTGGGGGTCAGGGGGGACTAACCGGGGAGGCCGGGGGCGGTGAACATTAGTGTCGTTGCCCAAATGTAAAAAAAATACGACCGTGAGCATGCTGCCACCTGGCGGGAGGCGCGGACCCTGACCAGGGTGGGCAGGAGACGTCGGGACCGCCGGAAAACTTTGTCAATTTTCGAAAAGGGGCCAGGAAATTTTAACAAATTTAAAAAAAAAAAATGGGGCTCTGGCATATCCCCGGGGCCCGGAATTTGTCCGGCAAAAACCTATATACGGGAAATGGGGGGTCCGGGAAAAACGAGGGTTTTTTGGATATTATGTAAAACAGGCGTCAATAAACCCCCCATTTTGGGCGCCTTAAAACTATAATCAATCAATCAATCAATTTTCTCTCTCTCTTTATTAAAAGTATTTCACTTTAATATGTGAAATGCCTTAATATGAGAGAGAGGGGAGGGGGCCGGGAGGAGGAGAAGGGAAAGGGCTTACCATAATCTTTACTTGCCAAATTTTCCCAAAAAAATTTTTTTTTTTTCTACTTACGTAGTTACAATTTACACAGTACTTCTAAATTTTTTCAACTATTATTAAATTAATAGATAAAATTACATTGGCACATTCAAACATATGCAATTATTTTGAACCCATAGATGTGTACAGGGAGGTCCCGAAGATACGAGCAGTTAGGTTCCACCTGGCATACTCGTAAAGCGAAATCTCGTATAACGAAACTCATAACTAATGGTAAAATATAGGTTTGGTTCCAGGACCATCAATTTAAAAAAGAAAGAAAAAAAAGACAATGTTTTTCAAGCTAAATTAAACTATAGCAACACAGCGTCTATATTACCCACACTGTACTACCTATTCTGTAGAAAAAGCATTCTGAAAGAGAAAATAGCACACAAAATAACATAACTGCACATTAATTAAACATAAAACATGCATAACAAGCAAAAAAGACGTTGTAATGTATGGGACGCCGCATGATACAAGAGAAGGTAGTGTAGCAGTCCCAAGGTTGGGGCCCCATACCTGCTAATTACCCCTAAAGGTCAGGCCGTGCCATATGCTTAATTACCCTTCAGGTCACGCCTTGCTAGGGGTGACCTGACTGCGGTCCCAAGGTTGGGGCCGCACACCTGCTAATTACCCCTAAATGTCAGGCCGCACCATATGCTTAATTACCCTTCAGGTCACGGCTTGCTAGGGGTAACCTCACTGGGGTCAACCAAATCCCCCTTTGTCCAGCCCGGGAGTGGTAGGGCGTGCATTTTGAACTTGATAATTTTACTCACCCCAGTCTGAATGTCGTATCATTGGATTTTCGATCTCGTATATTGAAAATAAACAATAATTTACACATCTCGTATCATCGGATTCTCGTATACCGAATGCTCGTATAACGGGACCTCCCTGTACTATGTATACCGTATATATATGCACATTTATATGCATATGTATGTATGTAATTGTTAAAAAAAATCACAACGAAGAGAGAAAGCAGCAACAGTTGTAACATAGGGTCGTGAATGTAAAGCATAAAATAAAACTGGGTCGCAATGAAAAAAGTTTGAAGAACACTCCTCTATACCACCTTGATCCTCACCCCTGTATCTCTATGGATAAGGAAATAGTAAACTGTAATTGGGAAGAGTGCTAGTAAAAAGGACACAATGGTACCTGTAGACAGGACAAAAGCCTTCCACACATCACACCAAGACCAAGACCCATCACGGCGCCACAACTTTATCCGTCTGGAGGCCGAATCACACCATACCATCATGCCTTGACCTGTACCTTCCTGAGGAAGACTAATCAACCCTCGCGACTGTGATAGATCCACAGGTGTAAACCATGGCGAATATCTTCGATCCTGACATCGGTGCCCTTCAACAATAACAAAAAGGTAGAGATGGTTACCTTACAGGGTAATATTTTGGTAATTTTTTGTTATTGGGCAACTATCGATTTTGAGGCCGAAACTTATTTTTCCTGAACAGTTTTGGTGTGTTTTGAATTAATTTGGCTCTCGTTTTTGTCGGAAATCAATGTTTGTTTACATATGTGGGGGCGGGGGTGCTCGCCCTGCGAGCACCTAGGACTTTTGATCCTAGTACTTTTGAAAGCCCACTACCGAAATAATACCATTATATTTATTGCAAATTTTCCACAAAGTCTAAACACAGCAGAAAAGCAATAAAGGCATACTTACAACATTAAATATAAGCTAAATGTCATAGGTAGATAATATTAGAATATCAATTCGTGGATCATTCTGCAATAAATGATGACCGATGTTGGTTACCCTACACATTTTCTTTATATTTTTTCTAGTATAATTTTTCATTCACATTCACTGCTCTGTGAATATTGTATTGGGGGCATGCTCAAAATCGTTTGTTTTCCCTTACAAAACCATTTTTTTTATGACTTTTTATAAATTTACGAAAAGTAGTAAATATGTCCTCAAAACACTTAAATTTTTTTTCTCAAAATATTGTTTAAAATACGGGTGCATCTTATGCGCTGGCAAATACGGTATATAAGTTTTAAAAGTTACGCGGAGGTGGATTAATACTGCACAATATAACTACTGTACTATGCAAAAAATAACACAGTACACGTATGTGGTAACGGCGGAAGCGACCGCACAGTTCTCATCCATTATAAACAATTAGAGATAGTTTTTTGGAAAATCTTAAGAACAAGGGCTCCACGCTAAGCTGACCCAAATGTTGGCTCTACGTATTATAATTACTGTCCTTAACACATCTGTTTAAATTTTAATGAGTGCCGATCCTTACTTTGCCTACATGGCCGATATTAAATTTCAGGTTCTTGAGAAAAACTTTTAGGATATTGTCTACTAGGATATTTTTCCCAAGTTATGAGAAGCGCGCCCCTGTCCACTAAGTTAGGTTAGTGCACAGCACGGGGGGGGGGGGGGGTGAGGGAGGGCGGAGACCACCCCGCTAGGCTAGAGTAGGTTAGGTTAGGGCAGGTTAAGTTAGGTTAGTGCACAGCACGGGGAGGTCGAAGAGGGGTGCTAAGTTAGGTCTGTAGAATTTTGTCATCTTTAGAATAAAGGCTCAAGCTCCTATAGTCTTCTTCTTATAGCCAACAAACTTGTGGACATGGTGGAAACCGGGGTTTTTGGATGGGGGAGCACACATATAAGGGAAATATGGCTCCGATAAAGTCTGAACTAGGGAAATTTCCCTAGTTTAGGGATTTTTTTTGTGGGGGCCATATTTCCCTTATGTGTGTGCTCCCCTACCCAAAAACCCCAGTTTCCCACCATGTTCCCAAGCTTGTTGGCTAGAAGAAGAAGAAGAAGAAGAAGAATGTAGGGGGTGGAGCCTTTGTTCTTAAGATTTACCGAAAAAGCATCAAGTGCTGCCCATAAATATATAGTCAATACCTCGGAATTGATGGAACAACAGAGCGGTATTATTATGATTTAGGTCATCCTCAAACCCGACAATTCTAATCTGTCTCATCGTGAAGATCTCATTCTGAGTCTTTTGAACCCCATTTCTCATGGCACAATTGAATAGTAATGGCGTTACATGTACTTCCGAAAATCTAGTTATTTCATCCAGAAACAGTTTAGTTAGGCTAAATCAGATTAGGTTAGGTTAGGTCAGAGGTGGGGTTTGGTTTAGTAACAGAAGATATTAAGAAAAACTGAACATTTTCATAACTAAGGCAGTGCAAAGGGGAACAAGATTCGCCAGCCGTCAAGTGGGTCCGCTCTGCCCGCCCTGCCAGGAGGATTATTACCCTAACTGAACCTAATCTAACCTCCTAACGGGGAGGCTCCAACCCCCCCGCGAGATTGTTAACCTAACCCGAACCTTACCTTTTGGTAACCTTACCTTACCTTTACCTTTTGTAACTACACCGAACCTTAACCTAACCTTTATGTAACCTTTTGTAACCTTAAGGGGAGCGTCACACCATTTCTTAATTATCAGTGTATTGTCATGAGTTTTTTTTATGTCTGAAGTATGCTAATGCCGAAATAATCCTAGCTCATTTTCAGATCAATAGCTCGTTACATAACTGCAAAAAAGAAGTTTTTTTAAGAAATTTAACTTAATAACATTCTGTTAATAATCCTGTGCACTACTGCACTCACCGCGCGCTGGGGAATGACTGACTCTTCCCTCCAGTGACTCCACGTGGTCAACTTGTCACGTGATCACCAGTGATGACATCATGAGACAGCTGATGAAATGGCGGTCTCCCATTGGTTCCCGCCGCGGCGGCGCGCATAAACATAGGAACGTGCTAACACACTCGCTATATTAACAATTCTTATCCAATGACTTGCACTTATGACAAAAATACCAAATATGCATTACAAAATATCCAAACGATTCATCTTTTAAGAATTTTGAATTTCATTCTTTTTAAGTGTTCAGCATTTTTTTTATTTTATTTTTGTTCTCGTAAATGTATTTGCAATTATTTACCCAAATTGAAAAATAAACAAAAGATCAGAAAATCACATCTATATTCCTCTTTCCAATGATATATTGTTTATTAAATTCGGTACAATAGTGGCGAAGTTATGAAAGGAAAACTGGAAAAAAGCACGTTTTTCAGTAGAGAGGTTTAAAGGCGCCGGTTTAAAAAGCCGCGTGCCCTTTAAGGGGGCCGACTGGTAAAAAATTGGAAAAAAAGCAAAACATTTAATAAAATTCCTGGGCTTTTGGTATGGGAAAACAAAAAGTTTGAATGTGGAGTATTTCATCAAAATTCGCCTTAGTTTTGTAGTTATGGGTATTGACCTCCCCACCCCTCAAGGGGGGGACCAGGAGCCTGAAGACGGAGGATTATTTGCCTGGGCCTCAACATAATGATTCAATAAAAAGAAATATTATAATATATGTTATAAATACTCAAGACTTCAAAATAAATACAAATACCATGATATCACTTACTTATTGTTCAGTATACAGGTTGAAGCTCCCAAACTCGGCAACCTCGGGACCAGCGCCGAGCCGAGTAATGGAATTTTCCGACTTTTAGAACGTAGATATATTAAGGGGGAAAAAAGCATGAAAATAATAATACCAATAACAGACCTGTAGAAGTACACAAAATAACAGTGTACGTAACTCTACAGTCACAACACCACTGAACAATAACAACAAACAAATCGGCAGGAGAAACCAAGCGGCCTAGTGTGGTGGCACCTAGCGGCCGACCCGGCAACTACGCACCGGGTTTTGGGTGTTCTGCCGTGTTTTGGAAAATCCGGAACCATAGCCGAGTTTTGGGTGTTGCCGAGTCTTGGGATGTCGAGTTTGGGAACTTCAACCTGTACAAAGGAGTTCAAAGTTAGCAAAAACTTTAGTGGCCCGTATCTCAAAAACATAAGTTTTATGTGTTCAACACTGTATCTCCTCCATCAATGTTAACCAATTTCAATGAAAATTCACACATAATATGCCTTTCACCTGCCTGATTCACTCTGTAAGAGTTTTTTTTTAATATCTAAAAAAGGGGCGAATTTTGTGAAAATAAAAATTTACGCTTTTGGGGGTGAACCCGAGCCTGAAAATTTGGGAAAATTTATATTCCACAAAAAAAATCTTTTCAGTACGATTTATCTCTATACGTTTGAAGGTCTGATCAAGGTCCTTGTACCATACCATGTTTCATGCATGTAGAGCAATTAGTATAGGAGGAGAAACAATTTTTTTTTTTTTAAATTGTTCGAAAGTGAAAGGGGTGAAAAATGAAAGGGTTGCAGATTGTTTTTTGGGGCTAAAATAGATGGTATAGTATGTCCCAAACTCCTGGTGTTAATGTCATAGCAAATAACTCAATAAAAAAACTAAAAAAATTTAATCAGCCGTCTCCCTTAAACTTCGAGGCTCAGTGAGTCTGAGCAGATGCTGGTTTGTTTGTTTACTCTCACAGCCACGCTCTCTATCACTCTTGAAGTGCTATATGACATAGCTGGTATCTGGTCCCCCCTTTTGCAAAAAGGTACTACAGCCAAATTCCCAACATCCGACCTTCAAACATCCAACTTGTCCAAACAACCAACTTTTTCTTCTATGTCCCAAGTTGAATAAATTATTAAACAATTCCAGACAACCAACCCTCGGTCAGACGTTGAATTCGGCGGCGGGCGGGAGGCAGGTAGTTCGTGTTTTTCTCACTACCCGCTCGCAGCGCTGGTAGCGGCTTGGCGTTGGCGGGTGTTTTCAGAGTTTATTTACACTTGCTGTTGGCTGCTTCACCACCACATTGTGTCTTGTTTTGGCCCTTTATTTTACTTTCTACAGTGAATAATGTCGTCTAAACGTGCCTAACGTAGCGTGGTTGTGTTGACATTGAACAGACAAATTGCATATTATAAGGAAAGTAGAACAGGTGTTCCTAGACAAGATATATGTTTGGGAATTTAACAGCGGCAAACGACTGTGGTGGACATTTTAAAGTCAAGATAATTGTTTACGTTTTTATGCTGGGTTACAGAAACTAACAAGTTTTTTAACAAAACAGGAACTCTGATCACGACCTAAGTTGGCTATTTGCTGGCGAAGCATGTTTGGGCATGGTATAAAATGAAGTCTTAATGATGGTACATGTGAAGCCAGTGCATGCTATATATAATTTAACAAGCAAAGGAGATGTCAAGAAAAATGAAGAGTAACGACCGTGTACTTTCTCAGAGGATGGCTTCACGGGGGGGGGGGGCAATTCAAGGTTTTTCACGGCATCAGGAAGCTATACTATAGCTGGTGAAAAACTTCTCAGCTGACTCGGTTGGTGCTTAGGAGTTTCATCGATAATTCGATAATTAAATTATGTACAAGTCCGACTCCGACTATTCCAATTATACACCTAAACTCGGATCCCCCCAATGTCGGATATAATACTTTAGCTGTCGTCACAAAAGGGTGCGATCTGTCAGACGAACGCGCATGACAGTTTGCTGAACTACAGAGGCCAGCATCTCTCTATTGGGCCACTTTATCCTTGATGTCACTCGGCTGGTGGTGGAGGAGGTAGAGAGCGTGAGTAGATCAAATCCTTCACTGAATAATTGGTCTGGAGGATCAGGAAATGGTGGAAGGCCGAGGACGACATGACACCCGGCCTCTCCCTCGACTCCCTATACTACTGTTAGGCCTTGAGTCACCCTCTGTCTCGCAGAGAGGGATTGAGATGTGCCGTTTGCATGCAGTGAATATCATAAAATCATTTTTTTTTTTTAACTGATATTTTCGGGGCTGGGGTGGGGAGGAGAAATCAGCCATAACTCTTTTTAATTTTTGCTGCACTCCTTATAATAAATTTATCCATAGAGCTTGCTTGTGTTTCACGCTATGCCTGAAATTTTTTCCGATCATTTCAATTTTTTCCGGAAATATTCGTGGACGCTGCCCTTAAGTTACCCCGTACCTCCCCTCTTTTTTGGGGGTCGTCCGAACTACACACTACATACATATGGCGGACAACTACAATATGCTCCATTTCAGAAGCACAGCGATAACTGGAGAAGACGTTTAGCAGTACCCAGCAAACATTGTCATGACGGCCCGGCAAGTCAAAATTAGTGCCTGCAAATCACAAACGCATATTGTGCATTGAATCGGAAAACCTACTGACAGTTATCGGCCTGGCTGCGGACCGACACTTGTGCGTACATGTTTGCACCCCGGGCCTGTGTCGTTACGTTTCGTTTCTGTGTCAGATCTGTGTCGCATAACCGACCAAACTATTGCCACTAACTGAGCCACAAAACTGGGCCGACTAAGCATCTATATCGTGCCATAACGGGCCCAACCAGCAACTGCATCGTGCCACAAGCCAAGCCGATTTAGCATCCAATGTGCATACGCGGCCTACACAGCAACTGCATCGTGCCACAAGGCATGGCCCGATTTAGCATCCAAATAGTGCCACCAGCAGGCCGACTTAGCATTTGAATATGGCCACAGCAGCCGACTTCCTTTTGAATAGTGCCACAGGTGGGCCAATATAGGTCAGCTGAATTCGCTTTAACGTTTCCCTAATGCCGGTGTAGCACGCCGACTAGTTACCCTGACACTTCTGCGCACGCACGACAGATGACCTCACACAAGAAACTTGATCACGCCTCCTGAGCCAGAACATTTATCGTCAGATTTCTTGCTTATTTTAACCTAAATGTCTACAAAACTTACGTCCAAACCTATCCAAAATTAACCAAACCTAATGAATACCATAAAGCCAAACGTTACCTTTAACCCAATTAACACCATTATTTTTATATGATATACAAGTATATTAGGTTACTTGAATTTTGATTAGTTTATAATTTACGTTAAGTTAAGGCATTGGTTTAGCATTTGATTTAGGTTTGGTTAGGTTTCAAGATGGTTTGGGTTTAAGTTTTATAGACTTATTTAGGTAAATAAGCGAATCTGATGATAATGTTTCTGGTCCTGGAGCGTGGCCAACTGTTTTCCTTTGAGCGTCCTCTGCAGCGTGTGCGTATCCTGGCAGGGTATCTATCCTGCAGGGCACTATCGGCGCGCTACACGCGCCCCCACTTTAATGACCACGTTTTGTGAATGGAATAACCTGTTGCGCAGGATTGAATGGTTTTCTCAACTTTACTCTACAGTATGAGCTAAGAAAACAAATAGGCCTATCGTGCCCAAGAATAAAAATTACACTAATACTTCAATTTAGCCTAAACATCAGTCTCGCTGCAGTAATCAGTCTTGCTGTGTGGAGGCAGTCTGGCACTGGCAGTCACAATGCATTCACATGTGTTCCCTAATACACCATCAGGCCGATTTCTACAAGTTATACTGTAAAATGACACAATAATTGTGTATATAAATATAATTTGCATAAGAATATATCACTGTATTGTTACAAAAGGGGAAAAAAGTCCAGAAATTGGGAAATTTCTATTAATGACAGACAAATAACGCAATAAATACCCAAATAAATACATGAATGAATCATAAATAATTAAATAAATCAATAAATTATATATATAGAGATCATATATATCTCTTATATATATATATATATATATACATATACTATACTATATATATATATATATATCTATATATATCTATTTTATATATATTAAATTTTACCCATAACGGTATAGTTATAACAGGGAAGACTCTTATGGGAGTGTATGCCTGCCTCACATTTAGCCTATTCATGCACTATGTACTATATGGACCGTCTGATATTGAGATGCTGCAAATCTAAAGATGAACGCCGAGAATAAAATTGATAAGTACTCGTCGTCTAACCTCATAAGACTTATGGTGAAAAATCTGACCGTTCACAGAAAGAAGAAGGAAAATTATAGCCTGAAGGTCTATCATCTCTGTAAAATTAGGTTAGGTTAGTTAAGGAAAAAAGATTACCAAATGCATCAAAATTATCGGTTTACTAAACCACTGGACTTATACAACCGAGTGTTAAGTCTCAACCATAGCAAATTCGGATAATAATAGAATTCCCACCATCTTTCAATGTGCAGGGGCTGTCCGTAACAGCAGCCACTGTGTCCTTCGTTCTGTTTCATTAAAAGATACCAGGCGCCATGCTCCATTTGGTGCCATTCTTCACCACCTAAAGAGGCTTTGATAACAGTTTGCTCTGAAAAGAAACTAATATTATAGATTTTTTCCTGATCCGATGCACTGTCATAAGTTTACATACTCCTTTGCAGATTTTTATATGTTCTATCGCCATCTCTTCACAAAAGAGATTGTTTCCCTGCAATACTTCAATTACCTTTACAATACATATAGACACATCGTGGCGTACCGAGGAATGGAGGCCATGCCCCCCCCCCCTCCTTTTGCAAAGAAAAAATATAGCCATATATTTAGATAGCACCAATATATATTATATATATATTATTAGATATATATATATATATATATATATATATATATACATATATATATATATATATATATATATTATAGGATAGAGATAGATAGATAGATAGATAAGATAGATAAACAACTTACTTTTATTTAAAAAAAAAAAAAAAGTTTTTTTTTATGATTTATATTTTTTTTTTATTTTCTATAGTTTCTATAGATATTTTTTTTCTATATATATTATTCTTTTTATTTTTTTATTATTTTTTTTCTCTTTTGATTTTTTTATATACTATGATTTTTTATACTTTTATATATATATTTTTTTCATCTTATTTTGTTTTTATTATTCTTGATTTTATATATTATATACTATATTTTTTTCTTATTTTACTTTATTCTAATTGTTTTATATTTTTTATTTTTGATATATTTATTCGATTTTATATATATTATATTTTTTTATTTTCTTATTTTTAAATTTTTGCTTCTATTTTTTTATTTTAAGATTATTTTATATTTTTTTGATTTTGATATATATATATACTATCTATATATTATATATCTCTTAATAATAAATAATAATATATATATTGGCGCCCCCCTATTTCAAATTTTCCTGTGTACGGTCCCCTGACCACAATACACAAGACCATATATAGATAGACACAATACAAGAATGTTGGTGCATCATAATGGGATAAAAGTTGTCTAAACTATTTTATGATTACTTAACCTAGTTGCATTGTACAAATCTTGTGAAGTTGAGAGAATAATGTTATTTCTAATCTTATAGTATCCTAACCTTTGTCATTTACGAATTTATTCTTTTTTTCCTACACCTTTTCTGCCTTCGGGTGTCGCATAAACTAAATTTCACTCTACCAAATCCATACGCGATGCATCTGTACCTAAATTGAGTCGGCCCAGAGTGGTGTTGAGATCAGGCACATGAGGGTGTTTAAATAATACCCACTAACCTAACCTGGAATTGGTTGCGTAGCCTAACCTGAAGCAGATAATGGGAGTTACTGCAAATGAGCATTGTCGATTTTTTTAAAAGACCATCATTCTTACACACACCCAGAATACATAGGATAGAAATTTTTTAAACCACATACGCATTACTGGTTGAAAGTACCAAAATATCTTACGAAATACTGCTAATGGTCAGATTTACAAGTTTGAAGCCGTTATAACTACTGCCTTGCAATGTATAACCGGCAGTAGAACCGAGGCGGTGTTGCTTCTTTAAATGAAGACTCCCAGTTAAAAGTGTGACAGCATTTCTAAAAATACACTTTTTAGACGTTTTTGACGGAAAAAAAAACACTCTCCTTTGTAAAAGTATCAAATATTACCTAATGAAACTATTAAACTACTTAAAGCTGACTCCTCAAACTAACGCTAACTTAGCCTTGCCTTTACTAACCTAACTTAGCCCTTGCTATTACACTAACCTAACGTAGCCGTGCCCTTAAACTAACCTCGCCTAATAAACATTTCGATGTTTGTTTGACAACATTTAAAAATTTTTTTTTTTTGGCACTTTACCCTTTCACACTCGTTTCTCAATCATTTAACACTTTAACACTTTTATTAGGTTTTTCCCTTTTACAATATTTTATGATGATTATAACAGGATATTGGGTTTCAAACAGCCTTTACAACAACGCTTTTTGGCAAAGGTGGAGAGAGAGGGAAACACACCTCTATAGAAACAGTAGAACGCTGAAAAGACTTGAATCCAGACACGTCATGTTCTAAATATTAGCCCAGTAGGGCGTACTGCTGTATCAAAGGCTACATCAGACACCCATTCATCACATCACCAGTAAAACCTTTTAGTACAATTCTTTCTACTGACCAAATTCCTCCTGACTAACTGGGGGGCTTGCGCCAGTCAGACCCCCCCCCCCCCCGCTTAGTTAACTAACCTAGCCTTTGCATTGAATTAAAATCTTAATTTCTATACATAACCTCGCTGGGATCGCGGGAGGGGGGGGGAGGATTTCGTGCGGTTCGCCCCTTCCAGACCACCCCTGGTAATATCTCTTTCCGAGGGGTTATAGGGGGATTAGAAATGCTGCACATTGTCAGTTCTATACGTGAGGACGGTTATAACTCGTGCCTTGTATGCGTTAAACTGCTTATCAGTAGAACCCAATCACCAGTAAACATCTTCTCCACGTACGAGCCTTATTACTTACTCCCTGAAGCGGTACAATTCGAGAGTCCTTTCCCGCCCTTATTAGCGGGGGTTTTCCTCCAGACCTTCACAGATCACTTGTGATACCTCTAACCGTAAATTCTAAACTGGAGGAGAGCTGCCCTTCACCCTCCCTCCCCCCTAACGACCCCCTTAACCCCTCAAAAATATACTAATGTAAATATTAAATATTCCTACCCTCACCTATAACCATAACCTAACCTTCATATATAACCTAGCCTAACCTCAACTATAACCTCGCCTAACCTTACTAAGAACCTCCTAGAGAACCTCAAAAATTAATTCTAACCTTACCTCATATAAACCTAACCTAGCCTGGTAAAATTCTAGTTCCCCGCAATTAAGTCTCGCTAGGAGGTATTGGTAAGGTTTGTAAAGTATAGTGAGGTTAGGTTATACAATTCTTTTGGGGGATCCAGAGGATGTAGTCATTTAGGGGGGGCAGGAGGCAGTGCGTCACCGGAGAGGGGGGGGTGGGGGGAGCTAAGGGTGACTTATCCCCCCCAAGTCCAAGGACTCAGTCCCCCCTAAATTGCTGCTAGTAGCCTGCTACCCAAAAACAAGAAACAGGATTATTTATCCAATTTTCCTGCCGAGCAAAACCTTATTTTTCACCAACTTTTTATAGAAAATTGGTCTGATGTTTCATTTAAATGTTGAAATATGTTTGATAACAACCTTGGAATTACTAAAAGTAATTCTATTTAGAGATAATTAAATAAAAAATATAAATGTATCAAATTAGTTACTATGGTATGAGCCTGTATAACTCTTAATTTATTGTCTGTAATTAAATCTTAATTCCCTTTCTTCTCTTTTTTGGTCCTCAAAAATTAAACAATGAACTGATTATTTTCAAAATTACCCCCGACCCCCCAGCTGATACCCAATTCACCACCCCGGGGCTAGCCCCCCCACATTTTTGTTTCCTGGTGACGCCCACTGGGGCAAGGGGGGTTGTCCAGGTGGGGCATCTTTCCCTACTTTTTATTTACGTGTTAGAGTATCTGAAATGATCTGTTAAGGTCTGGAGGAAAAAAACCTAATAAGGGCGGGAAGGACTCTAGTATTTATCGGAGGTAAGGCAAAGTTCTGAGGCTTTTATCAAGTCTTGTCTATATAATTTGAGCCTTTAAATCATCTCTAATTTGTCACCACCCGTTACTAGTACCTTATAAGTCTTTTGTGGTTGATGAATTCGATCCTCAGCCTGAGAGGCCTGTACGTGCAGTAAATGTAGAGCCGCGGGCCGCCCGGCCCACTTCCAACTGGTATATTTTGAATAGTGGCTTCGAGACAGCCGTCACAACGGGCCGATGGCCAACAGACTGGCTACATTCAGCCACCTAATAATCACAATTTCCTTAAATACCGGCTTTGAACCCTATTTAAGTCCTTCGGCCCGGCATTCAATGTCACATCCACTAATATATTCCTTGGGCCCGAGTCGGAAACTGTGGTTGGGCCTGTACGAATTTATCATATTGGCCCGATATATAGTTCCGCACTGCGGGGCCGCCAGCGGGCTTCATCCGATTTTGCCGAAACAGTCGCCTGCCGCCGTGCCGATACGTACCCGGCACAAGCCGACACAGAGCCCGCATAGCCCATGTTTTGCTGGGTATTTCCACCCCAGCTGTTTCAACAGCTGATACACCGAGTGTACACACTGGCGAATGCAATGGCGGAGGGTGAGTGCAGTCCAGTCATATATGTCCACCGTGTTTTACTATAAGTACAGTATGTACTATTTCACAGTGGAACTATTGGTGTTTTTCCAAGTGAAAACAGAGGCGGACCACTATAGTAAAGATTCCTATCTTCATATACAGTGGTGTGGTGTTATGTGTTTTTTGCGACAGGTTTACCGTGTCTGTACCGTAGCCTATCAACATTCAAGCTTGGCCTACCAGTAGCCACCGTATTTTTGGGGCCTGACTTATACGGCAAGTATAGGCCTACCCGTAATCTTGAGCTACCAATCTTGGGGTTGACTTGTAATGCCGCCATTTACGGTAATTCTCCATAAATTCAACCTCATAGTACATACCTTCCCGATTCAGTAAACGTGCTTATTCCATATTTTACGGCTTATAAGATGCTGTCTCTTGGAATACGCCCCGATTTTGGAAGAATTATAAGCTTTTTTTTTTTTTTTTTCTCTCCAAAATAGTCATTTTCCCATAAACACACTCACTAGTCATATCGTCATTCAGCATGCTCTGCACCATTTAATTTTTCATTGCTTTGTATGCGTAGTATAAGTAAATTTCCATGTTTGGCTGCTGAACAATGTGAACTGTTACACGCAGTCGGCGGCGGGAGTGAAAACAAAGCCATGTGGCGGACAGAGGCGGCATGTCCAGGTGGGAATTGCACGTAAGGCACGTCCTAACACGTAATAAACCTGTTTTTTTTTTTTTGTCGTGTGTAACAACAACATATACCATGTGAGGTATACTTTTTGATGTTCGGTTATATGAATATGGACTTTAAGAAACAGACTTTTCACTCACTGCCATGAAGAGAGAGAGAGAGTTCTAGCTGGCACACAAGCTGGGGACGACCCTTTGCTTGTGCCGCTGTAGCGGGCACGAGGAGGCTGTCAGGGCAAAGGAATTCATAAAAGTGAAAAAAAGCACCACCTATTGGTCCATATTAAGCATCTTAACTACTGTGTATGTGGGTGGCACAGTTTGGATATTGAAGAGGTGGTACGGCCGCTCTGCTGGCTGGCTGGGGTGGAGAGTGGTCGTGCGCTGCAGCCGCCACATTCTTAACTTGCCTTACGTTCCATTCCCCCCCTGTCCATGGCCTCCTCGTCCCGCCAACACACCGACCACTGGTTTGGCAGATTGCGTGCCTGTCGTGCCGCACGGGCGGAGCAGTCGGCTTTGTCTTCCCGAGTGTAACACATCTCACGTCCTCCCGTGCCTCACTATGATTGCTTGCCTCCTGTGCCTCACCCGTATTGTTTTAATTTTCCTGTACGTGTAGTATTTGTGGTGGCTGCATGTCATAAGAATACAAACCTTCCTTTGATGCTACAAACAAAGTTCCTTTAGACCCGTCATGGCTTTTTGCGCCATTCTGCGAGCGGACTACGGAGGACATATTAGTGATTTGAATGTCTTATGGTATTCGAATACTTGCACAGGTAAGTACTGAGGTTACATCATATAGAGGCTAAGTTGAATAGCTAGGTATCCCACACCTACCTAAGCTAACCTCCTACACCATTCGTCTTGGAAGACGCATGAGTTTTTTCAGGTTTTTTTTCAGTAAAAAAGTGTGTCTTTATCGTAAATACGGTAGTCAAATATTGCATTATATCATATTATAAATTTAATATTAATGCATACTGACCCCACTGTTACCATATTATTTACTTGTTGCCAGAGCGTGTATGAAAATGTTCGCAGTGTACTACAAGGTCAAAGGTGGTGACGTTCAGGGCGAGGAGTTTGAGAGTGTAGCCTACACGTGGGTGTGCATGGCGTGGACACTGCAACAGCAAGTGTCAATGGTTTCCGGACGCACCATGCCTCAGGGTCAACTTGTACGTACCTGGTAAACGCAAGCGAGTAGCTTCGTCAGTTGTCCCTCCGTGTTTACACCTATACAAACATCATAAGTTTGGCAGCGACTGTGTTTAATGGTTTTTAAAAAAATGTTAACTTTGCGAAATTATCCATGCCGTTATCATGGTTTTTATAGAAATAAGAAATCTTACACCCTTGTGCGAAACATCTAATAGTCTTTCAGCTCAATGGAGAAATATATTTACCCCACTTTTGACGTAATCCTTCCTTCGAGGCTTTCGAGGACCAAAAATGCAGTAGTAGAGCTAATTTCAATACTAGTCTTCAAACCATGTGCATGATATGGCAAGAGTACTATATCAAACCATTGTTTTTATCAGTGAACCCGATATGCACATTAAATTAAGATGACCTTATTTTGGTTAAAAATAACATCAATATTGGTCGTTAGCACCCTGCTGTCCACCAAATTTACCGTATTTTATGGATTATAAGACGCCGTCTTTCCCCTAAAATTCCTGAAAATACTCAGCGTCTGTTCAAGACGAATGTTAGTAGGAGTTAGCTTAGGTAGCTTTTTTATTCAAGGTAGACATTAAATCAATTAATCTGTTCTCACGCTGTGATGTTTACACGGTACTACTGGCAGGAGCCTTCCTGCCTCGGCCGCCAAACAGCGCCAACTATCGCCTCCTAGTGTTTGCTGTATCATTTACCCGGCTGTAACATGTATCACAAGTTCTTTCAGTCCCTGGAAATTATCCTACAAGCAGAAGTTGACGATACGCCAAAGAACTGGGAAACAGAGCAGCAAAAGACACTTCGGACCACCGCCTACCGAGAAAATCAGTAGTTTTACTCGCCGCATACTGGTAGAAAAATCTGTGTTTTTATTCATTTTTTTTCTTATAAATTCCTGCCAAAATCAGGGTGTCTTCCAATAATGTCTTCTAATCTTGTAAATACGGTACCTAGCTAATCAAGATTTATGGACATTTGAACGTGAATCTTAATACTCAGTGCATTTTACCCATTGGTCGCCTCGAGGATGACCTAATCATAATAATACCAAGTTTGTACAAACTGTACAGTTTGACCAGTATAAATTTCTTTATGACTGTTGCAAATTTTCAGATAAGTAGTTTTTTTAAAAACTTCATAGTGATGTCTTTTCCTATGGATATCGGGTAAACTGCATACAACTCCAACCCTTTTTATTTAAAATCTTCCCCTCTACTACCCAACAAACGTAGGACCTTTTCGGGAACCATGGTTTTGGGGGCGTAGAACATAATAGAAAGTAATGTTCCCCCCCCACAGCTTGGGAAGCCTGTGGGATGCGTGGTTTTCGGGTGAGGAACAAATAATTTGTCGAACATGTATTTTGAAGTTATGTAGGGGAGCCAAAATTCCCCAAAGATCTCGGGTAAATTTCCCTATCATCTTGGGGAATTACCCTAAACAAATTAACATAACTAGGTGGCGCTTGACCCCCCGAATATATAACCATCTAGTTCAGTTAACTCTCTAACAGATGGGGCTCCGTCCCCCTCGACCCCCGGTAACTTAACAAACGTTACCTTACCTCCAGCGGGTAGGGGGGGGAGGGGGGGCTTCTCGACATGGTATCACTCCTGGCTTGTGAGGTAATCAGGTTCCCAGCTCCTCTGCTTCGCAGATATCCTCCATTTACATAGATCGAGGACTTTTTACGACATCCCGAACTCAAAAACTATCATGGTTGCGATTCTATTTTGTTAGCCCAGCAAATATCCCATGCTTGTTTTTTTGGAGAGATGGAGTGTGGGCAAACACTAGATTAATACCCAAAAGGCCCCTAATCTAGGGATAACTAAACTAAACTACACTTAAACCTCACTTAAACTAACTAACCTGGCGTATTAACCTTCTTCTCTGCTTTGGACTCCTAATTTTTTTCAGGCACCTCAGACTTTGTTAGAGGCCGTGTGGTTTAAACAGGCCTGACTGCACTCTGTAACCTTTGCAGATATGAAGTACAGTAAGTGTACTATATTGCTGCTGTAATGTTATTCAGAACTTGGAGCAGTGCTTATTGCAATTTTACTGCAAGGTGGTTACTTTCGGTCCAAATCACGGACAAAAATGATCTGATAATAATAAATAATGCAACTCTGCCGTCGCCATCACAAAGGTCCAGAGACTGCGGGACGGGCGCCTCTCCCAGGCCCTCCAGTACGGACCACCTTGGCTATGTTTTTATATTTTTTTTTTTTTTTTTTTTTTTGTTTTGTTTTTTTTTTTTTTTTTTTTTTTTTTTTTTTTTTTTTTTTTTTTTTTTTTTTTTTTTTTTTTTTTTTTTTTTTTTTTTTTTTTTTTTTTTTAGGCGGGTTTTGTGTAAAGTGTTAAACTTAGGTTTGAGTTAAGTTTAGATAATTCTAAACTAAACCTAAGCTGAAGCTGCTGTCTGTAAGGGACGGGCTGTGCGAAAAGAGTGGAAGAGACGCAGATAGAATGCCAATATTATAAAAATGTGAAGAAGATGAACCCTAATTAGAGACTAGTGTCATTAACTAGCACAGTACAGCTACCCTCTCGAGTTTCGCGCTTGCCTCCGGAAGAAGCAGGCGCGAAAATCGGAGGTATGTGTACTGTGCTAGTTAATGACACTGGTCCTTATTTAGTGGTTCAGCCTTCTTCCCATTTTTAATATTTGGCTATTCCTATCTGCTCTCTTCCACTCCTTTTCGGCAGCCCTCCCTTACAGACAGCAGCTTCAGCTTAGGTTTAGTTTTAAGTATTCTAAACTTAACTAAAGTCCTAGTTTAACATTAACCTAACCTAGCCAAGGTGGTCCGTACTGGAGGGCTGGGAGAGGCGCCCGTCCCGCAGTCTCTGGACTTTGCTGATGGCGACGGCAGAGTTGCATCTATTTATTCTTATCAGATCATTTTTGTCCGTGATTTTGACCGAAGTAACACCTTGCAGTAAAATTGCATAAGCACTGCTCCAAGCTTTTCTGAATAACATTACAGCAGCATATAGTACACTTACTGTACTTCATATCTGCAAAGGTTCCAGAGTGCAGTCAGGCCTGTTTAAACCACACTGCCTCTACAAAGTCTGAGGTGCCTGAAAAATTATGAGTCCAAAGGCAGAGGCAAGAAGGTTAATACGCCAGGTTAGGTTAGTTTAAGTTAGGTTAAGTTTAGTTTAGTTTAGTTATTCCCCTAGATTAGGGTCCTTTTGGGTATTATTCTAGTGTTTGCCCACACTCCATCCTCTCCCAAAAACAAGCATGGGATATTTGCCTGGGCTACAAAATATGCATCGCAACCATATAGTTTTTGAGTTAGGGATGTCGTAAAAAGTCCCTAGATCTATGTAAAATGGATTGGATATCTTCGAAGTCCAGAGACTGGTGAACCTGATTATCCTCACAAGCAGAGTGATTATCAGTGTCGAGAACGCCCCCCCCCCCCTACCCGCTTGGAGGTAAGGTAAAGTTTTGTTAAGTTACCGGGGGTCGAGGGGGACGGAGCCCATCCTGTTAGGAGGTTAACTTGAACTAGATTGGTTTATTATCGGGGGGTCAAGCGCCACACTAGGTTAGGTTAAATTTGTTTAGGGTAATTCCCCAAGATATAGGGAAATTACCCTAGATCTTGGGAATTTTGGCTCCCCTACATAACTTCAAAACTACATGTTTCCGACAAATTATTTGTTCCTCACCCGAAAACCACGCATTCCCACAGGTTCCCAAGCTTGTTGGGGGGAACAATTTACTTTCTATTATTTTCTACGCCACCCAAAACCCTGGTTCCCGAAAAGGTCCCTACGTTTGTTGGGTAGAGGGGAAGATTTTAAATAAAAAGGGTTGGAGTTGTTATGCAGTTTTACCCTATATCCATTAGGAAAAGCATCACATATTAAGTTTTAAAAAAATCTAACTTATCTGAAAATTTTGCAACAGTCATAAAGTAAATTTATACTGGTAAAACTGCAGTTTAGTACAATACTTGGTATTATTATGATTTAGGTCATCCTCGAGGCTGACAATGGGTAACTGCACTGAGTATTAAGATCCCGTTCCAAATGTCCATAAATCTTGATTAGATAGGTACCGTATTTTACAGCTTATAAGACATCTTGGAAGACACCCTGATTTTGGCAGGAAATTTCTAAGAAAAAAATGAATAAAACACAGATTTTCTACCAGTATGCGGGAGTAAAATCTACTGATTTTCTCGGTAGGCGGTGGTCCGAAGTGTCTTTTTGCTGCTCTGTTCCCATGTTCTTTGGCGTATCGTACAACTTCTAGCTTGTATGTGATAATTTCCAGGACTGAAAAGAACTTGTGATTCATGTTACAGCCTGGTGGTAAATGATACATCAACACTAGGAGGCGATAGTTGGCGCTGTTGGCGCCGAGGCAGAAAGGCTCCTGCCAGTACCGTGTAAACATCACAGCGTGAGAACAGATTAATTGATTTAAATGTCTACCTTGAATAGCTACCTAAGCTAACTTCCTACAACATTCGTCTTGAAAGACGCTTGAGTATTTTTCAGGGTAATTTTTTAGGGGAAAACGTGCGTCTTATAAGCCATAAAATACGGTAATTTGGTGACAGCAGGGTGCTAACGACCAATATTTGATGTTATTTTAACCAAAATAAGGTAATCTTAATTGTAATGTTGAATATCGGGTTTTCACTGATAAAAACAATGGTTTTGATATACGTACTCTTGTCCATATCATGAACATTGGTTTGAAGACATAGTATTTGAAATTATGCTCTACTCCTGCATGTCCTGAAAGCCTCGAAGGAAGTATTACGTCAAAATGTGTGGGTAAATATATTTCTCCATTGATGCTGAAAGACTATAGATTGTTCGCACAAGGGTAGTAAGATTTCTTATTCTATAAAAACCATGATTAACGGCATGGATAATTTCGCAATTTAACATTTTTTACATAAACACAGCTCGCCTGCCAAACTTATGATGTTTGTATAAGGTAAACACGAGTGACAACTGACGAAGCTACTCGCTTGCGTTTACCAGGTACTACAAGTGCCCCTGAGGCAGGTGCGTCCCGGAAACCATTGAACACTTGCTGTTGCAGTGTCCACGCCTGCACCCCCACCGTGTAGTGCTACACTCTCAACTCCTCGCCCTGAACGTCACCACCTTTGACCTTGTCGTACACTGTCGAAACTTTTCATACACTGCTCTGGCAACAAGTAAAGAATATGGTAACAGTTGTTCATTAATGCATTAATATAAATTTCTACTATGATATAATGCCATATTGACTACCGTATTTTACGGATTATAAGACACACTTTTTTTACTGAAAAAAAACCTGAAAAATACTCATGCGTCTTCCAAGACGAATGTTGTAGGAGGTTAGCTTAGGTACCTAGCTATTCAACTTAGCCTCTTATATGATGTAACCTCAGTACTTACCTGTTGCAAGTATTTCGAATACCATAAGACATTCAAATCAACTAATATGTCCTCCGTAGTCCGCTTCGGCAGATTGGCGCCAAAAGCCATTACGTGTATAAGGAACTTTGTTTGTAGCATTAAATGAAGGTTTGTATTCTTATGTACATGCAGCCACCACAAATACTACACGCATACAGGAAAATTAAAACAATACGTGGTGAGGCACAGGAGGCAAGCAACATAGTGAGGCACGGGAGGACGTGAGAGGTGTTTACACTCGGGAAGACAAAGCCAGACTGCTCGCCGTGTTCGGCACGCCAGGCACGCAACTGCAAACCACCGTGGTCGGTGTGGCGGGACGAGGAGGCATGACAGGTGGGAATGGAACGTAAGGCAGTAAGAATGTGGCTGCCAGCCGCACGACTCACTCTCCACCCCAGCCAGCCAGGCAGAGCGGCCGTACCACCTCTTCATATCCACACTGTGCCCACCCACATACACAGTAGTTAGATGCTTAATAAGGACCAATAGGTGTGTTGCTTTTTTTCACTTTTATGAATTCCTTTGACTGACAGCCTTCTCGTCCCGCTACAGCGGCACAAGCAAAGGGTCGTCCCCAGCTTGTGTGCCAGCTAGAACTCTCTCTCTCTCTCTCATTGGCAGTGAGGAAAAGTCTGTTTCTGTAAATGTCATATTCATATAACCGAACATCAAACAGTATACCTCACATGTGTATGTTGTTGTTACACACGAAAAAAAAAAAAAAAAACAGGTTTATTAACGTGTAGACGTGCCTTACGTGCAATTCCCACCTGACATGCCTCCTCGTCCCGCCACATTGGCTTTGTTTTCACTCCCGCCGTCCGACCTGCGTGTACATGTTCACATTGTTCAGCCAGCCAACATGACAATTTACTTATACTATCGCATACAAGCAAGAAAATTAAAGTGGCTGCAGAGCAGTGCTGAATGAAGATAATGAATAGTGAGTGTGTTCTTATGTGAAAATGACTATTTTTGGAGAGAAAAAAAAAAAATCTTATAAATTTCTTTCCAAAATCAGGGTGCGTCTTCCAAGATGCAGCATCTTATAAGCCGTAAAATATGGTATAAGACGTTTACTGAATCGGGAATTGTATGTACTATGAGTTGATTTTATGGAGAATTACCGTAAATGGCGGCATACAAGTCAACCCCAAGATTGTTAGCTCAAGATTACGGGTTAGGCCTATACTTGCCGTATAAGTCAGCCCCAAAAATACGGTAGGCTACTGGTAGGCCAAAGCTTGAATGTGAAGGCTACGGTCGTACACGGGAAACCTGTCGCAAAAACACTAACCCCCAAAAACCCCCTTATAAAATATGAATCTTTACTATAGGCCGCCTCTTTTTTTTCACTTGGAAAACACCATAGTCCCCTGAATACATACTGTACAATAGTAAAACACGGGGTACCCATTGAACTGAATCACCTCCCCCATTTGCTTCGCCAGGGTTTTTAAATCTGTGAATCACTGTTGGAAAAAGCTGTGGGGGGAACTAACCCGCAAAAAGGGCTATGCGGGGGCCCGTGTCGGGTTTGCCGGGACGTATCCACCCCGGGGGCAGGGGGACTGGTTTCGGGAAATCGGATGAAGCCCATGTCGGCCCCGAGTGGGAATATATATCGGCCCTTATTTTATAAATTTGTACAGGGGCCCCAAACAGTCTTCCCTTTCTCGGCCCAAGGAAATATATTTGTGGATGTGACATGAATGGCCCGGGCCGAAAGGGTAAATAGGGTTCAAAGCCGGATTTAAAGGGTAATTGTTGTTATTAGGGGGCAATCGTAGCCACTGTTGGCCATCGCGCCCGTTGGACGGGGTTTTCCAAGCCAATATTCAAAAAATTTCCAGGGAAGTGGGCCCGGGGGCCGCCCTACATTTTCCGCTCTTACGGGGCCCCTTTGGTGGGATCGACTTCATCACCCAAAAGACTTAAAAAGGTACTAGGAAAGGGTGGTGAAAACTTAGAGTATAAAGCCAAAAAATAGACAAGATTTATAAAAGCCCAGAATTTCCCTTTTCCCTCGATAAATACTGAGTCCTTTCCGCCCTTTATTTTTTTTTTTCTCCAGACCTTAACAGTCATTTCGATCCCCTCTAACACGTAAATATAAAGTAGGGAAAGAGCCACCTAAAAACCCCCCCTGCCCCAGGGGCGTCACCGGAAAAAAATTTTGGGGGGGCTTTAGCCCCGGGGGGTGATGGGCTATCCACTGGGGGGGTGGGGGGAAAATTTTGAAAATTAATCATTTCCGGGTAATTTTGGGGCCCCAAAAAAAAGAGAAGAAAGGGAATTAAATTTAATTACATGACACATAAATTAATAGTTATACCGGCATCAAAACCAAGTAACTAATTTGAAAAATTTATTTTTTTTATTTAATATCCATAAAAAATTTAACTTAGTAATTTCAAGGTTTGTTAGAAAAAATTTTTAAACATTTAAAAAAAACATCAGCCCAAATTTTTTCTATAAAAGTGTGAAAAATAAGGTTTTGCTCGGGCATGGAAAATTGGATAAATAACCCGTTTATGTTTTTGGGTAGGGGCTACTACAGCAATTTAGGGGGGACTGAGCCCTTTGATTGGGGGGGATAATCCCCCTTAGCCCCCCCAGGGTGACGCCATGCCTGCCCCCCCAAAAAGACTCCATCCTCTGGACCCCCCAAAAATAATTGTACTAACCTAACCCCTATAACTTTAAAAACCTTACCAATAACCCTAGCGAGTTTAAATTTGGGGGGGGAATAGAATTTTAAAACAGGCTAGGTTGGGTTATTTTGAGGTAAGGTTAGAAATTTAAATTTTTTGAGGTCTCTCTAGGGGGTTTATAGTAAGGTTAGGTTTGGGTTTTATGGAGGTTGGGCAGGTTTTAATGAGGTTGGGTTGGGTTAGGGGGAGAATTTTTAATATTTACCATAGTATTTTTTGGGGGGTTTTCAAGGGGGGGTTTTTTTAAAGGGGGGAGGGAGGGTAAAAGGGGCAGCTCCCCCCATTTATAATTACGTGTTAGAGTATCAAAGTGATCTGTAAAGGTTGGGGGAAAAACCCCCCCCCGCAATAAGGGCGGGAAAGGACTCTAGAATTGTACCGCTTCAGGGAGTTAATAATAAGGCTCGCCCTGGAGAAGATGTTTATTTTGGTGTTTGGGTTTACTGTAATGAATTAAACATTACAAGGCACGAGTTAAAACCGTCCTCAAGTTAAGAACGGACAATTTCCCCAGCATTTCTAATCCTATAACCCGTCGAAATGGGGTATTAACGGGGGGGGGTCTGGAGGGCGAAATCCTCCCCCCCCCCCCCACGCCCCCACAGGTTTGATAGGATAAGTAATAATGCCCAGGCTAGGTTAGTTAACTAGGGGGGGGGGGGGGGGGGGTCAAAGGGGCCACCCCCCCATTTATGTCAGGAAAAATTTGGTCAGTAAAGATTTTGTACAAAATTTTTTACTGGTGTTGTGATAAAAATTGGGTGTTGATGTACCCTTTTGTCAGCATACTGCCCCTACTGGGTAATTTTTAGAAATGACTGTGTCTGGATTCAAGTCTTTTTCCCCTTTTCTACTGTTTCTAAGTGTTTTTCCCTCTCTCCCCAAACCCCTTTCCCCAAAAAAGGTTTTTTTTGAAAAAGGCTTTTTGCAACCCCATACCTTTATAATCATCAAAAAATATTGTAAAATGGCAAAATAATAAAGTTAAGTTTTAAAAGTGATGAGAACGAGTGTGAAAGTAGCAATAAATTTGGGCAAACAAACAAAAAAGTTTCTTAGGCTGGGTTTATTTTAAGGGCAAGGCTAAGTAGGTTATTTTAAAGGAAGGCTAAGTTGGTTAGTTTAAGGGCAAGGCTAAGTTAGGTTGTTTGAGGGTCAGTTTAATTTGTTTAATAGTTTCATTGGTATTTTTTGATATTTTTACAAATGGAGTGTTTTTTTCCGTCAAAACGTCTAAAAAGGTATTTTAAAAATGCTGTCACTACTTTTAACTGTATTTTCATTAAAGAAGCAACCCCTGCCTCGGTTCTACTGCGTTTGATACATTGAAAGGCACGTAGTTTAACTCCCTTCAACTTGTAAATCTGCCTTTAGCAGTATTTTTAAGTTTTTGGTACTTTCAACCATTAATTGAGTGGGGTTTAAAAAAATTTTCTTTTCCTAGTATTTGGTGTGTTAAGATGATGGTTTTTTAAAAAAAAATCGGAAATGCCTCATTTTGCTTTAACTCCCCTTTACTCTTGTTTCAGGTTAGGCTAGAACCAATGTCAGGTTGGGTTTGGGGGATTTTTTTTACCCACTCTGTGCGATTAAACACACTCTGTGCCTGATCTCAATCTAGGAAAAGATGCATGCGATGGTTTTGGTAGAGTGAAAAATTTTATTTTTGGGCGACACCCCGAAGTGCAGAAATAGGTGGGGAAAAAAAAGAATAAAGTCGAAAATGACCAAATTTTTAGGATACTATAAGGTTTACTAAATAACATTTATCTTCAACTCAAAGATTGTACAATGCAACTAGTTTAAAAATATAAATGTTTAGACAAATTTTTATCCTTATTTTGCACCCCATTTTTTTGTATTGTGGGTTTTCTATTTATGGGCTTTGTATTGTGGTCAGTGGGTACCCAGAAAATTGAAAAAGGGGGGGGGGCCAATATATTAAAATAATTTTTAATTTTATATATTATATATATATAAAATATATATAATATTATAATAATTTAAAAAAATCAAAAAAAAAAAAACTTTAAAAAAAAAAAATATGAAGAAAAAAATTTAAAAAAAAAAAAGAAAAAAAAAAAATTAATTATATAAAATCTAAAATATACAAAAATAAAAATAAAATAAACAAATTAAATAAAGTAAATAAGAAAAAAATATATTTTTTATATAAAATCAAAAAATAATAAAAAAAAAAAATAGAAAAAAATATATATTAAAATATAAAAATCATATTTTAAAAAAAAAAAGATAAAAAAAAAAAAAAAAATAAAAATATATATATATAAAGAAAAAAAAATATATATATAAAAAATAAAAAAATTAAAACATAAAAAAAAAAAAACCTTTTTTTTTTTTTTTTTTTAAAAAAAAAGTAATTTTTTTTATCTATCTATCTACTATATATATTATATAATATATATTGGGGCTATCTATTATAATTGGCTATATTTTTTTTCTTTGCAAAAGGGGGGGGCATGGCCCTCCATCCTCGGGACGCCCCCTGATTGTGGTCTATATTGATTTTAAGGTGTAATTGAAAATGATTGCAGGGTTTAACAAATCTCTTTGGGGAAGTATTTTCCGTTTGAAAATATAAAAAATCTGCAAAGAGTTATGTAAACTTATGACAGTGCATCGGTCAAAAAAATCTAATCTAGTTTTTCTTTTTCGAGCAAATTTTGATCAAAACCTTTTTGGTGGTGAAAAAGGCACAAATGGGAGCATGGGACATGGACTTTAATGAAAAAAAAGAGGGCACCAGGGGCCGCTTCAGGGCAGCCCCTGCCATCTGACAGATGGGGGAATTCTATTTTTACCGATTTGCTTTTGGGTTGAGACTTTAACACCTTGGTTGTATAAGTTCTAGTGGTTTAGGTAAACCTGATAATTTTCGATGCTTTCGGTAACTTTTTTCCTTTAAACCCAACCCAACCTAATTTTCAGAGATTGATAGACTTTCAGGCAAATTTTCCTTTTTTTTTCTGTTTAAAAGTCGATTTTCCCATAATTCTTATGAGGAGACGACGATGATACTTATCCCCAATTTTATTCCGGGTTTTCATTTTTATTTGCACATCTAAAAATTTATGACTTGCACTATAGTAATGTTTTAGAATAGTGCTTTGGGAGGATAACGCTCCCATAAGAGTCTTCCTTTATAACTATCGTTATGGGTAAAAAATTTTTATATATATATATTTTAAATATAATAAATAATTATATAATATATATATATTTAATATTAAAAATATATATTAAAATATATTATATAATATATAATTTTTTGATTTTTTTAATATTTATTTTTTATTTTTGTATTTTTTTGTTTATTATTCGTTATTTGTCTTCATTAAAAGAAATTTTCCCACATTTTTTCTGGACTTTTTTTTTCCCCTTTTGTAACAATCATGATTATATCTTTGAAAAAAATTTTTATATAAACAATATTTGTTTTCATTTCAGTATTTATACTTTTACATCGGCCTGATGGTGTATTGGGCACAATTTTGGGAAATTTCATTGCTGATGCCAGTGCCAGACGCCCCAACCAAAGGGAAACTGATATACTGCAGCCCAGACTGGATTTGGGGTTAATTTGAAATATAGTGATAATTTTTATTTTTTGTTGCACTATAGGCCCTTTGGCCCCTTTGCTCATACTGAAGAGTTTAGAAACCATTCAATCCCGGGAAAAGGTTATTCCCCTTTACAAACCTGTGTTCATTTAAAGTGGGGCGGTGTGCGCCCGACTAGCTTTCCCTGCCCCGGTGTACCCTGCCACGACTACGCACACGCTGCAGTGACGTCTCACAGGAAAAATTGGCCCCGCCTCCAGGACCCGAACTTTTCATCAGATTCGTTATTTAACAAATAAGTCTATAAAACTAACCCAAACCATCTTAAAATAACCAAACCCAAAACAAATCTAAACCCAAACCTTTTTTAACTTAAATTTTAACCCAAACAAATTAAGTAAACCCAAAATACCTTGCTATTTTCTATTTAAAAAAAAAGGTTTTAAATTTGGGTTTAAGTTAACGTTTGCTTTAGGTTTTCATTTAGGGTTTGGTTAAATTTTGGATGGTTTTTAGTTTAAATTTTGTAGACATTTTGGTAAAATAAGCGAATCACGATAATTTCTGGTCCAGGAGGCGTATCAAAGTTTTCTTTTGTGAGTCATCTGTCGTGCGGCGCGTCGTGGCAGGGTAACTAGTCGGGGTGATACCCGGGATTAGGGGCGGTTAAAAACGATTTAGCTGCTATAGGCCCCCTTGTGCACATTAAAGCTAAGTCGGCCCGCTTGTGGCACTATTCAAATGCTAAGTCGGCCCCGCTTTTTGGCACTATTTGGACCCTAAATCGGCCCCGCTTGTGGGATTCATTGCTGTTAGGGCCCCCTTATGGCACTATTTGGATGCAAATCGGCTTGCTTTTGGCACGATCAGTTGCTGGGTTTGGCCCCTTATGGCACGAATAGAGCTATTCGGCCCCTTTTTGGGTCGTAGTGGAAAAAGTTTGGTTACGGTTTGCCCACACGATTGACACGAAAAGAACGAACCCACACAGGCCCGGGGTGAAAAAATGTCGCACAAGTTGTCGGGGCCGCAGCCAGGCGATAACTTCATTACGGTTTGCCGATTCAAATGCCATATGCCGTTTTTGATTTTCCGGCACAAATTTTATGCCGGCCGTCTGACAAGTTTCGGGGTACTGCTAAACGTCTTTCCCGTTATCGCTTTGCTCTGAAAATGGCGCATATTGTAGTTGTCCGATATTTTATTGTATTTGTGTAGTCGGACCCCGACCCCCAAAAACAAGAGGGGGTAGGTGTAAATTAAGGGGAGGTTCACGAATATTTTTCCCAAAAAAAAAAGAAATTTGGAAAAAAATTTTTGGCATAGTTTAAAAACTTAAGCAAACTTGTGATAAATTTTATAAGGAATGAGCAAAAATTAAAGAGTTTGGGTGATTTTCTCCCCCCCCCCCCCCCCCCCCCCCGCCCCAAAAAATTTGTAAAATTTTTTTATGATATTCTGCATGGAAACTGGCACCTCTCAATCCCTCTCTGCGAGACAGAGGGTGATTCAAGGCCTCAGTAGTAAGGAAATAGAGGGAAGGGGGTGTCATGTCGTCTCTCGCCTTCCACCCAAAACCCGCTCCCTCCAGCCATTTATTCAGGGAGGATTTATCTACCCCTTTTACCTCCTACCTCCTCCAACCCTGCCCAGGACAAAGGCAAAAGTGGCTCATAAGAAAGGGCTGTAGTTTAGCAAACTGTCCCTCGCGTCTGACGCTAGCACCCTTTTTGACGACAGCTAAGTATTAATTATCCGACCCTTGGGGGGGGCCGAAGGTAGGTCGTATAATTGGAATAGTGGATGTTCGGGTGTACATAATTTTAAAATGAATTATGATGAACTCCTCAGCACCAACCGAGTCACTGAGAGTTTTTCACCAGCTATAGTAAGCTTTCCTGATGCCGTGAAAACCTTTAAAATTCAACCATCCCTCTAGAAAGTACACGGTTCCTTTATCTTCATTTTCTTGTACATCTCCTTGCTTTGTTCAATTATCATATAGCCATGCACTGGCTTCCCTTTACCATCATTAGACTTCATTTATACCATTCCCACACTGCTTCGTCCAGCAAAGCAACTTAGGTGTGCTCAGAGTTTTCCGTTTTGTTAAAAACTTGTTAGTTTCTGTACCAGCATAAAACTTAAACAAGTTATCTTTGGACTTTAAAATGTCCACCACAGTCGTCTTGCCGATGTTAAATTCCCAACATATATCTTGTCTAGGAACACCTTGTTCTACTTTCCTTATAATATTCACTTTCTGTTCAATGTTCAACACAACACGCTTACGTTTAGCACTTTTAGACGACATTATTCACTGTAGAAAGTAAAATAAATGGCCAAAACAAGACACAATGTGGTGGTGAAGCAGCCAACAGCAAGTGTAAATAAACTCTGAAAACACCCGCCAACGCCAAGCCGCTACCAGCGCTGCGAGCGGGTAGTGAGAAAAACACGAACTACCTGCCTCCCGCCCGCCGCCGAATTCAAACGTCTGACCGAGGGTTGGTTGTCTGGAATTGTTTAATAATTTATTCAACTTGGGACATAGAAGAAAAAAGTTGGTTGTTTGGACAAGTTGGATGTTTGAAGGTCGGATGTTGGGAATTTGGCTGTAGTACCTTTTGCAAAAGGGGGGACCAGATACCAGCTATGTCATATAGCACTTCAAGAGTGATAGAGAGCGTGGCTGTGAGAGTAAACAAACAAACCAGCATCTGCTCAGACTCACTGAGCCTCGAAGTTTAAGGGAGACGGCTGATTAAATTTTTTTTAGTTTTATTTATTGAGTTATTGCTATGACATTAACACCAGGAGTTTGGGACATACTATACATCTATTTTAGCCCCCAAAAAACAATCTGCAACCCTTTCATTTTTCACCCCTTTCACTTACGAAAAATTAAAAAAAATTAAAATTGTTTCTCCTCCTATACTAATTGCTCTACATGCATGAAACATGGTATGGTACAAGGACCTTGATCAGACCTTCAAACGTATAGAGATAAATCGTACTGAAAAGATTTTTTTGTGGAATATAAATTTTCCAATTTTCAGGCTCGGGTTCACCCCCAAAAGCGTAAATTTTATTTTCACAAAATTCGACCCTTTTAGATATTAAAAAAAACTCTCTACAGAGTGAATCAGGCAGGTGTAGGCATATTATGTGTGAATTTTCATTGAAATTGGTTAACATTTGATGGAGGAGATACAGTGTGAACACATAAAACTTATGTTTTGAGATACGGGCCACTAAAGTTTTTGCTAACTTTGAACTCCTTTGTACAGGTTGAAGTTCCCAAACTCGACATCCCAAGACTCGGCAACACCCAAAACTCGGCTATGGTTCCGGATTTTCCAAAACACGGCAGAACACCCAAAACCCGGTGCGTAGTTGCCGGGTCGGCCGCTAGGTGCCACCACACTAGGCCGCTTGGTTTCTCCTGCCGATTTGTTTGTTGTTATTGTTCAGTGGTGTTGTGACTGTAGAGTTACGTACACTGTTATTTTGTGTACTTCTACAGGTCTGTTATTGGTATTATTATTTTCATGCTTTTTTTCCCCTTAATATATCTACGTTCTAAAAGTCGGAAAATTCCATTACTCGGCTCGGCGCTGGTCCCGAGGTTGCCGAGTTTGGGAGCTTCAACCTGTATACTGAACAATAAGTAAGTGATATCATGGTATTTGTATTTATTTTGAAGTCTTGAGTATTTATAACATATATTATAATATTTCTTCTTATTGAATCATTATGTTGAGGCCCAGGCAAATAATCCTCCGTCTTCAGGCTCCTGGTCCCCCCCTTGAGGGGTGGGGAGGTCAATACCCATAACTACAAAACTAAGGCGAATTTTGATGAAATACTCCACATTCAAACTGTTGATTGCCATACGCAGCTCCAGGAATTTTATTAAATGTTTTGCTTTTTTTCCAATTTTTTACCAGTCGGCCCCCTTAAAGGGCACGGGGGTTTTAAAAAACCCGCGCCCCTTTTAAACCCTCTACTAAAAAACGTGTTTTTTTTCCAGTTTTTCCTTTCTTAATTTCGCCACTATTGTCCCCGAATTTAATAAACAATATATCATTGGAAAGGGAATATAGATGGATTTTCTGATCTTTTGTTTTTTTTTAAATTTGGGTAAAAAATTTCAAAATACTTTTAGGGAGAAAAAAAATAAAAAAAAAAAAAAATGCTGAACACAAAAAAAGAATAAAAATTCAAAATTTTTAAAAAGATGAATCTTTTGGATTTTTTGTAAGATTTTGGGGTTTTTTTGGGTCAAAAGGGGTTTGCAAGTCATTGGAAAGAATTTGTTAATAAAAGGAGTGTTTTTAGCCTTTCCCTATTTTTTTTATGCGCGCCCCCCGCGGGGGGGAACCAATGGGAGACCCCCATTTAAATCAGCTGTCTCAAAATTCTTTAAATGGTGTCACGTGCCAAGTTGCCCACGTGGAGCACGGAGGGAAGAGTCAGTAAAGTCCCCGGGCGCTTTTTTTTTTTTTGGGTGAGTGCAGAGGCAAAGGTTTTATTAAGGGGGAAATGTTATTAAGAAAATTTTTAAAAAAAATTTTTTTTTTTGCAGTTAGAAAAAGAGCTATTGATCTAAAAAATGAGCTAGGATTTTTTCGGAAATTAGCATACTTAGACAAAAAAAAAAAACTCATGACAATCCCTGATAATTAAGAAAGGGTTTGGTGACGCCCCCCTTAAAGTTAAAAAAGGGTTTACAAAAAAGGTTGGGGTTAAGGGTTCGGGGGTAGTTACAAAAGGAAATGGTAAGGAAAGGTTCCCAAAAAGGTAAGGTTTCGGGTTAGGGTTTTAAAAATCTCGCGGGGGGGGTTTGGGGCCTCCCCGTTAGGAGGTTAAAATTAGGGTTTAGTTAGGGTAATAATCCTCCTGGCAGGGCGGGCAGAAACGGACCCCCTGACGGCCCGGGGAATTTTTGTTCCCCCTTTCAAGCCTTGGGTTTTGAAAAAGTTCAGTTTTTTAAATCTTTGTTTTCTAAACCAAAAAACCCCCCCTCGGGCCCAAACCCAAACCCAATCTGATTTAGCCTAACCCAAACTGTTTGGATGAAATAACAGATTTTTGGAAGTACATGTAAGGCCATTTCTATTCAATTGTGCCTGGAAAATGGGGTTCAAAAGATCAGAAGGGATCTCACGATGAGACAGAAAATTTGGAAAAATCGGGTTTGGGGGATGACCCAAATAAAAATAATAAACCCCTCTGTTGGGTTTCCAAACAATTCCCAGGTATTGACTAATATTTATGGGCCCACTTGATTTCTTTTTCGGTAAATCTTAAGAACAAAGGCTCCACCCCAAAAATTTTCTTTTTCTTCTTTTTCTTTAGCCAACAAATTGGGAAAAAGGTGGGAAACCCGGGGTTTTTGGTTGGGGAGAAAACAAATAAGGGGAAAAATTGGGGCCCCCCCCAAAAAAAAACCCCAAATAGGGAAATTTCCCCAGTTCCCGGGCTTTATCGGAGCCCTTTTTTCCCCCTTTTATGTGTGCTCCCCCCTCCAAAAAACCCCCGGGTTTCCACCATGTCCCCAGTTTTTTTTGGGTATAAGAAAAAGACAAAAGGAGGGTTGAGCCTTTTTTCCCAAGATGACAAAATTCTACAGACCTTTAAATTAGCACCCCCCTTTGAAACCCCCCCGTGTGTTGGGACTAACCTAAATTAAAACCCGCCCAAACCAACCCACTTTTTCCTGCCGGGGTGGTTTTCCCCCCCTCCCTAACCCCCCCCCCCCGTGCTGGCACTAACCAAATTAGGGCAGGGGGCGCTTCCCCAAAAACTTTGGGAAAAAATTCCTGTAGAAATATCCTAAAATTTTTTCTCAAGACCTGAAATTTAAATATGGGCCCATTAGGCAAAGTAAGGATCGGCATCATAAAATTTAAACAGAGGGTTTTAAGGAAGTAATTTTAATAGTAGACCCAAATTTTGGGTCAGCTTGGTGGACCCCTTGTCTTAAGATTTCCAAAAAAAATATCCAAATTTTTTATAATGGATGGAACTGTGCGGTCGCTTCCGCCTTTACAACATACGTGTACTGTGTTATTTTTGATAGTACAGGTTATATGGCAGTAAATCCACTTCCGTAATTTTTAAAAAACTTATAAAACCCTTTTTCCCAGCCATAAGAGCACCCGTTTTTAAAAAACAATTTTTTTGAGAAAAAAAAAAAAAGTTTTTTGAGGAAAATTTTTTATACTTTTCAAAATTTTTATAAAAAGTCAAAAAAAAAAAGGTTTTGAAAGGGAAAAAAAAATTTACAAAAAAAATTTCACAGAGCATGAATGTGAATGAAAAATTTTTATAGAAAAAATTAAAGAAAATTGTAGGGTAACCAACACGGTCATTTTTTAGCAGAATGACCACAAATTTGAATTCTAATATTATCTCCCATACATTTAGCTTAATTTAAGTTGTAAGTATGCCTTTTATTGCTTTTTGCGTGTTTAGACTTTGTGGAAAAATTGCAATAAATATTGGTATTTTTTTTCGGTAGTGGGCTTTCAAAAGTTTGGGGACCAAAAGTCTAGGTGTCGGGGCGAGCCCCCCCGCCCCAAATGAAAAAAAACAAACATTGTTTTCCGACAAAAAGAGAGCCAAAATTAATTCAAAACACACAAAAACTGTTCAGGAAAAATAAGTTTGGCCCCAAAACGTGTTTCCCATAACAAAAAAAAAACCAAAATATTACCCGTAAGGAACCTCCTACCTTTTTGTTTTTGTTGAAGGGCACCGATGTCGGATCGAAGAAATTTGCCATGGTTTTCCTGTGGATCTATCACAGTCGCGAGGGTTTATTTCTTTCCTCAGGAAGGAAGGGCAAGGATGATGGTATGGGGGATTCGGCCCCCGAGGATAAAGTTGGGCGCCCTAGGGGCTTTGGGCTTGGGGATGTGTGAAGGCTTTTTCCCGTCTACAGGACCTTGTGTCCTTTTTACTAGCACTTCCAATTTCAGTTTAATATTTTTTACCAAGAAACAGGGGTGAGGATCAAGGTGGTATAGAGGGGGTGTTCTTCAAAAATTTTTTCATTTCGACCAGTTTTTTTTTATGCTTACATTCACGGGGCCCAGTTACAACGTGCGCTTTCTCTCTTCGTTGGATTTTTTTAACAATTTCATACATTTAAAATGCAAAAATGGAAAATTAAAACGGTATACATAGTTTCAGGAGGGCCCCTTATCGAGCATTCGGTATCGGAACCGGGGAAAACGAGATGTGAAATTTTTTTTATTTTCAATATACGAGACGAAAAATCCAAAGATACGAATTCGACTGGGGTGAGTAAAATTTTCAAGTTTAAAATGCACGCCCCACCCCCGGGCGGACAAAAAGGGGGGTTTGGGGGACCCCCGTGAGGTTACCCCCACAAGCCCCTGACCCGAAGGGTAATTAAGATATGGGGCGCCCTGACTTTTGGGGAATTTGAGGTGTTTTGGCCCCCAACCCCTTTGGGACCGCAGTCAGGTCACCCCTAGCAAGGGTGACCTGAAGGGTAATTAAGCATATGCACGGCCGACCCTTTTGGGGGAATGAGGTATGGGGCCCCAACCTTGGGGTGCTCACACCCTTTTCTTTTATCATCGGGTCCCATAATTTCAAAGTCTTTTTTGGTTTTTATGCATGTTTTATGTTTTAATTTAAAGTGCAGTTTTTTATTTTTGGGGCTATTTTTTCCTTTCAGAAGCTTTTTTAAGAATAGTGTACAGTTGGGTAAAAGACGCTGTGGTGCTATAGTTTTAAATTTTGTTGAAAAAAAAATTTTCTTTTTTTTCTTTCTTTTTTAAATTTATGGCCCGGGCAAACCTATATTTTTCCATTAGTTATGAGTTTCGTTTTAAAAAGATTTCGCTTAGAGAGCCAGGGGGAACCTAATGCCTATCTTTGGGACCCCCCCTGACAAATCTAGGGTTTAAAAAATTTCATTGTTGAATGTCCAAGTAATTTATTTTTTAAATTTAATAATAGTTGAGAAAAATTTAAGGAAGTACTGTGTAAATTGTAACTACATAAGTAGAATTAAAAATTGATTTGCTTAAATTGGCAAGTGAGATTATGCGTAAGTCCTGCCCTTCTCTCTACCGGCACTCCTCTCCTCTCTCTCTCTCTCTCTCTCTCTCTATCTCTCTCTCTCAATATTAATGCATTCACATATTATATGTGAAATACATTAATAAGAGAGAGAGATTAATGATTGGAATTGATTATAGTGTTTAAGGCGGCCACAACTGAGGGGTTATTGACGCCGCTTACATAGATACATGAAAACGTAAAACTAAAAACACAAAATTTAACTATAGAATTACGGAAAATATTTAAAAATAACAAAAGACATAAAAAGAACACGGAGTACATTAAAAAAAACAATAAAAATGAATATTAAAAACATCAAACTTGTTGAGAAGGGCCAGCCCCTCCAATAAAGGTATGGACCTTTCATGTCCCGGAGAGAAACCACCTCTCTCCCAATGCCAGGGAGAGGGACGTAGCACCGTCCGGACCCGCGACCACCCGGGACAAAAATTGCTCACGAGGTCCCCAAGGACGGGACACTCGACCACCAAGTGCCGCACAGTAAGGGGAACAAACAATCATCACAGTAAGGAGGGTGGCCCCCCCAGAGGCAAACTCCCAAGGAGTATATAGAGTGTGACCAATTACGCAAAACGTGCCCAAGGCAGTTCCCATCTGAGGGAGAGACGCAGTAGCTCCAGTCCCGATACTTTGGCGATGGGGCGTAGTTTATTTTGCCCTATAGTAATCCAAAACGTTCCTGCCAAAAACTGGTGTTGAACTGATCTATGGAGCTGAGCGCAGGGTCCGTAGCCGGCCACTGCAAAATGTGATAGAGCTGGTCTTCTAGCTGCCGCTTTGCCCAAGGCACAGCTCCTTCATTACCGGAAACACCTACATGTGCGGACCCAAACAAAAATCTTGACCGTCCGGCCTCGCTCTTGAGCAGATTAAAAGCCATCCAGGATGGCATTATTGACCAGCGGATGGGGAGAGAAATTACATAGGATTAAGAGCACTACAAGCATCACTAAAAAAATTGTAAAAGAGGGGACATCCGGAAGAGTAAGAATAAGCCATGGAGAGCAAATAAAAATTTAGCCAAATTAATCCGTAAAAAACAGATGAAAACCCACATGGAAGTCTGAAGCCTTGTTAAAAACGATGGAATAACGACAACGTATCCAATCCTTCGTCTGAATTTTGGAAAACCATCAGTAAAGGACAGGGACCGAACTCTGAAGTGTGCCAAGTGGTCTAAAAATGGGCCGTTCAGCCTGAGGATGTTTAAAGGACCCCTTGAGAGGGAAGGCTTTTGCAGAAGGGACACTTCTGGAGAAGCCAGGACCGACTGTCGTAGGGGCCTATGCGGGCAGATCCGTAAAGGCAGGGAAGGATAGGTTCTCCATAATAGCTGTCAATCGGAACCAAGGGGCTTTGGTAGCTCGTCGCCAATGGTAAAGTTGCGATCTGAAATCACAAGACACAGCACGGCGAGCTATGAGTCAGGAGGGCGTTGGAGGCGATACAACATTCTTAACAGGAAGGGACTGGCGTTGAAGGGACTCTAATGGAGGCACCAGCATTACACCAAAGCTTGGGGATGGGAGGATGGACCTGAATTGCCACGGTTGCAGATTGGACACCAGCTGATGTACCGAATCCAGCATCGCAGTCGAGTGGTGGTTGGCAGAGGAGTACACTCACAATCCATAGTCAAGCTTCGGAAAGGGATAAGTGATCGGTGAAGCTAGAGGAGGTGTAGCGTGATCAGCCCCAAGCTGTGGCGAAGAGGACTTTTCAGTAGATCCATGGTCCGGGGACAAGTCAGGTTTTGATGAGCACGAAGGTGAGGTACCCAAGTCAGTCTATTGTCAAAACTGGAAGTCCTAAAAACGGTTCTCTTCCCTACAATGGTAATTCTTCTTATCGTAAAGATACAGTTTGGGTCGGGATGAATCCACGGGTTCTGCAAAAAATGAAATGCTACAGTCTTCGGCTGGAGAAAACCGGGGGAAGCCACGATTCGTCGTCCATTCACAAAACACTTTATCAATAAGCAAGTTGAAGTTTCTCTCTTGCAAACCCACATCCTGGAAGCAGCAAAAGAGATTGATAAATCACCACGTATAATGTACTAACAAATCCCCTCTGGCAGACATTCAAAAATACCATTGGATGGCCACAGCGAACGAGCTACCACTCTAGACGCTGCCTTGGGGGGATGCCACCTGTAAGCAGGTGTCAGAGGACAGTAATTGCTCAACCGAACTCTAAGAACCCCGGTTGGTAGGAAACTCTGGAGTTGGGAACCACAGGCAAAAGGACCTTTAGCCCGAAAAATCATACAAAGATTGCAATTACCGTGTCTCCAAGCTGTGTCGTAAGCCTTTTCAAGGTCGAAAAATATGGCACATGTGTTGTCGAGAGGGCGAATGCCCGCATATGGATGACTCTAAGGAAATAAGCGCTTCCGTGTGGAGTGATGCTATCGGAATCCACACTGAGAACGGGAGAAAAAGGTTTTCCCGTTCCACAAAAAACCATTACAAGTCGACTATTTTACTTTTTCGAAAAACTTACCACCACAAGAAGTTAGGGATATGGGCGGAAATTCGTGGTAAGTGAGTGGTCCTTCCCAGGCTTAGGGATCGGGATCACCACCGCCACACCCAAGCTACTTGGGAAGGTTCTTCAATCCAGATCCTATCATAGTGTCAACAAGGAAAATCCAGAGCCTCATCTCTTAAGATGACAGGAGCATCGCAATATGTACCTAATTCTTGGCCTGGGGAAGTGTCAGCGCAAACCTTCAGGATTGACTAGCTCAGCGGTGTAAAAAAGAACATTGTAAGTTCCCCGCTCTGGATGAAAAAAATATATGGCCTCTCTGTTCTGGTGCAGTCTGTCCCTAGCACTTGGAGACGCAAGGTCTGGCTGCGGCCACTGAACACAAAATGGGAAAGCAAAATTTCTGCTACAGTTCCAAGGGATCGCCACAGGGTCTCCATTAATCGATAGAAACTGGAGGGGAGGATGGTTAAACTTTCCCCTTCATTTTCCTCACTCTTTGCCAAAACCTTGGGAACACCGGGGTAGATGCACAGATTGTTACTTATAATAAAGCCCTCCAAGAGGAGTGGACGAGCCTCTTTCATAAACCCGTCGGTATCTAGCTCTGGGAACTGTGGAAAAGATATTTTTAGGTTTACTGAAGTTGGCCAGCGGATTAGGTTATTGCGCCTCAGCACGGCGGGAGTGACTCCTCGCTGCCGTACCAGTTCCTGAGGTCCCACCACGGAACAGGCCGGGGAGAGAAAGATCCAGATGGCGGGGGATGTCAGTGAGGCTGCAAAATGGATTCGAGACACAAAGTAATCTACGGCCCTCATCTATTGTTGGAAAGTCAATCTATAGATTTAAAACAACCCACACAAGCCTTTTTGAAAAGCCCGCCAGTCTGCACGAGAGAGGCACCATTTTGGTGTAAGAATCGGGAAGGGGGGCGATGGACACTGCTTAAGTAGTAGGGATAATGGTCAACTTCCCCGAAGAGAATCGGCCACCTCCCCATGAGAAGTCGAGGCGGACCTGTGGACTGCCGGGTGATAGGTCAATAGCAGTTCAAATGTTCCAGTATGCGAATGGAAATGTGTTTGTTTCTCCGTGTTTAATATTTTTAAAGTTGTTTTGCCATCTTGTAAGAGTTACGAGAGAATCACCGCGACGATTTGGTGCATCTCCCCACAGAAATGCCGCCCATTTTCTGTCTCCAAGAGAAAAAATGGACGGGGAAGCTGGCGGATAAGACCTCAAGATCTGAGAGGGTAGTCGTCATTTTGGAGGTAGATATATTGAGCAAGGACAGTGTAGGTCTTGTGCAGATGGATACGACCTGCTCCCCTGCAAGGGGTGATTGCAGCGGGATGGACAGTTAAGGGGGACCATCCTGACGATGGTAAAGGCCACAACCACCCACTAAAGACCACCCACCTGCTGGGAGGTGGTGTGTGGACAGGTTATAAAAAACCTGTCGGGCAGAGACACCTTCCCTGCCCTATCTTGTTCTTGTAAACAGAATCATTTTGGGTCCAAACTCGTTTGATGAGAAGGGGGGGGACTAGTTCTCCCAAATTTGCAACGTAATCCAGAATATTCCATTGGAGGATGAAGATGTTATTCATGCGTGAAGGGATGATGCAGTAGAAGCCTTACGGCTTGTAGATGCTTGCGCTATTTGAAAGGCCAGCAATGTTTTTTCTGTGTTGTAGAAGATGGTAAACTCTTTCCTTACTTCCAGATGTCGGTGGCGTTTGGTTATATCCGGCGGTTGAAATCGGGGTCTCATACGAGGACCGCGGCAGTAGTAGATACCGTATGTCCCACCCACAAGAATGCCGATTTTACTGACAGATTGATTTATACCTCCCTAGGTTACTGAAGGTCCCGACGGAGGGTTTCTTGTGAAGATTGCTTATCAGCATGGCTATAAACTGCTGTGTGTCATAGGTTGGAGGGACACCTTCGCCATCCAAGCGTGAGTAGAGCTGTGTCGCTAGCCGCTTCAGGGGTGGTAACAGGTGCAGTGATAGAGGGGAGCACGTCAGTACTTCCCACACCTATCAAGTAAGGTGTATCTTTACCGCACTCCATCACCTCGCTCAGCAATGGAGTTTTAGCAGGAGGGACGCCAATCACTTAAGGACTCATTGGAACTGCGAGTTTTCGCTTCTGAGACTCCTTATTAGATGGGTTTTTGCGGAGCCTCTTAGAGGAGGAGTCACTAATGTCATTTTTCCCGTGTGCGGCATGCACTACACGAGAGGTGGCTGGAGGCTCATTATGAGAAAGTCACAGAGTCCACAGATTCGCAGGTCAATAGCGAGAACTTATTATTCACTCGGATGGATGATTAGGGATCTAGAAGAGATGTGGTGGAACTGCAGCAGGCTGATTAGGAGGTCTTAGTTGAAGAAGCAGAATTCATCGCGGATGCGTAGGTCCTGCTTTCACCCCCGGCATGCTTGTCTGTGAGAAAGTATTCTTCTGGCGCTCCTAAGACGATAAAATTGGGAGTTGGCCAAAGTAAGATGTCTTCTTCTAATTGTATGTTCAACACTGTCGAGAACTCGGTGGATGAGCATCACGGCAGTGGAAAAGCAGTAGGGGGTTGCCTTACAGTCAGCTGTGTCATGAGATCCCAAACGCGAGCAGCAACCACAGCGAGGAGAGGATTACAAAACTTATTTGCCTGCCGAAGCCGTAGCACGCATAGCACTGCATAGGGTGGTCGTTAAAGGCTTTACCCGTATTGACTGGGGACCGATCCGATGTAATCGGGGAGACCTGATTCCGTAGAACGTGAAAAACGAGCATGTTCTTGCTCCCTCTCACTTGTGATACCCTCTGAACTTACTTGGGCACATATTTAGATTTCTTCTTCTGAGAACTCCTATAGGTTCGTAATTGTAGGACTACGCCTTTGCTAAATTGAACCTTTGGTGAGGTTGATGGATTCAAAATACGCCGACAGAGGTGATGGCATGTGAAGGAGCATCTGAGCTGGGTAAGGGCCTTGCTCGGATTAGAAACTCCTCTGCCATACAATTTTTCAGATGCCTTTGGGATGTTTCCAATTTCTTTTTCAGAAATTGAGCCGCAGGGAAGAAGTTGCCTCCACTTCCTTGTAATATGCCACGTACCAATAGGGGTAGGGCTTTGGCCCTCGTTGGTGTAGAATTTGTAGTTGGGGGGGGGGGGGGAGAGAGAGAGGGAGAGGACGTTGGGAGAGCGTGAGTGAGGAGACGAGAGAGAGAGAGAGAGAGAGAAGAGGATCGAGAGAGAGAGAGAGAAGAGAGAGAGAGAGTCGAGAGAGAGAGAGAGAGAGAGAAAGAGAGGAGAGAGAGAGAGAGAGAGGGAGAATGAGGAGGAGAGAGAGGGAGGAGAGGAGATGTAAGAGAGGGAGAGAGGGAAAGAGGAGGAGGAGGGAGGGCGAGGGAGAAGGAGGGCGAGGAAGAGAGAGAGGAGGGAAGGAGGATTTGAGCGGGAGGAGAGAGAGAGAGGAGGAGGAGGGGGAGGGAGAGAGAGAGAGGAGGACGAGAGGAGGAGAGAGAGAGGAGGAGAGAGGAAGGGAGAGGGTGGGAGAGGAGGGGAGGGAGGGGAGGGCAGAGGAGGGGAGAGAGAGAGGGAGGAGATGAGAGAGAGGAGAGGAGAGAGAGAGAGAGAGGGTTTTTTTTTGGGGCGGAGGAGGGGAGGGAGAGGTGAGAGAGGTAGAAGGGAGGAGAGGGGGGGGGGGATGGGGCAACCGGCTAACTTGAGGATAAACAAATATATCAATAATAAAAAAAAGTCATTATATGTAACTAATTATTTTTCGGATTATTCAAATACTTAGGAAAAGAAGTACTTTCAAACCTCTTACTTTATTGGTTTTAAAGTTACCAAATTACCAAAAATTGGAACACTCGCCTACGGTGGGGAAAACAGTTCCAGTTATCGTATAGTGTTCACAAGTCTGTTCTCCTGTGGCACCTAAACCACTTCATTCACCATTAAAGCCGTCCCACCCATAAAAAGTCACTTCATACAATGTTTCATTGTCGCCTGAGAGCCTTCCAAAACCCACACTAACATGAGCTCTAATTTTGTGTCTTTGTGATATTCACGCCAGATTCCAAGTGTACTTCATCTATGACACCAACTCCTCATCAAACTTATTTAAGCATCTCATCTGCCATAACAAGTCCCATATGGAACAAATAAAAATCGGAAACAGGGGGACCTCCAAGCCCACAGATACCACGGCGTACCGAAATTCATGTTCACCAATGTTACCCGGGTATATACATATGTGCTTCTCACTGCCACAACCTAACACACTTTCCTTTCTATTTGTTAAGGTTCCTCATCTTACACGGTACTTGGCATTTCGAGGGGAGATATGCCGTAGTGGGAGACTTGTAAAGATGCGGAGGAAGACGCCATTTTATCAAGGTGGCACTTTGGAATATCGAAAATCCCCTCTGGAGCAACCTTAATATGGACCATGTCAAGTCCGAAAACATGCTACCAAAGCGCGCACGAGGACAGGAAATAAATTCAAGTGGACCAAGGTTTTTCAAAAAGTAATGATGTAAAAACCTCGCGAGTAGGCCCCTATTCTCTGCCCCGGAACCTCTCATCGTAATATGGCCGCATTAGATGCAGGTGAATTTGCATTCCCTTTTCTTGAAAAAAAAACTGCGTCTTATGCCGCCGGCATATACGGTACCATATTGAAGAAAATTATATGTGTCAAAGCGCATACAAAAAACACCCACCCTCCCACCGGCGGCCCACCCACCAGTTAGGAGGTTAGGTTAGGTTCAGCTAGAAAATAATCATTCGCGGGGGTTGAGTGGGGCAGAGCCTTCCAGGCTAGGTTAGGTCTGGTAGGGTTAACAATCCTCCCGGCAGGGCAGAACAGAGTGGAAGGACTCTGGGATGGCGACTGTGGGGCGGGGCACACTTGTTTTTCCATTACAATCCGTCTCTTTCTAGTTTCTTAGACATGGTTATTATTCCTGGTAAAGTTTTAGTTGCTTCTCGATTGGAATTTACGGTATCAATGGAAAGCGGCGATCTAAAGGATTTTGGGGATGAAACAAAAACCAAACGTTTAACAAGTTCCCGGGAAAAAAAAAAAAATAGTCCCCCCAATTTCTTGAAAATTGCACCAATTTTTACGCCCCCCAGAAAAAAATTAGTTGGTAAAGATTTTAAGAGTACTTTTCCCGCCCTTATTAGTGGGACTCTTTTCCTCCAGACCTTCCACAGATCTCTTGGTATTACCCCTAAAAACGTTATCATAAAGTGGGGGAGAGATAAGGAAAAAGAAAAAAAAAATACTTATCCTAACCTAACTGGTATATTTAAGTTTTTTCTTGCCCGCAGGTCACTCTAGGAGTATTGGTTATGTTATTGGTTAAGGTTAGGTTAGGTTTTAGTGGGCTAGTTCTATATTGTTAGGGGTCCCAGGGCGGGGGTAATGTAGGGAGGAGGGGGGGGGGGGGAGATAGGGGCGCCATCTCTCACCCCATTCTATATTACGGTTAGGAGGTATCTACCGTAGATAAACTATAGTCGTCCACGGGCACGAATGGTGCCAGGCACAATATATTACGAATTATAGATCACAATGATTTGTATGAGCCACTGAAGATGATTTACACCGTAGGTTATATCATGACGTATAAATCTACCCTGTGTCAGATTGTTTATGCTTTTATCTTGCAACTATAAAACGGTTTCAAATTCCTCTATTCTTTTTTCGGGCGACGACATGGCGGGAGGAAACATTCAGAACATAAACATTAGTGGCGATCTTAGAGTTGGCGCCACTATCTTGTATTTTTGTAATTTGTCATTTATCCGCCATAATATTACAGATGAAAACACAAAATGGCACAGGGACCCTACAGTAGTCCCTTCTAGGCTTTCTGAAATTCATGGATGTAGAATTGTAAATAGTAAGCCACCAGACATCTGAAATATAGAAAAAAGTTGTCCTGTGATTTTAATGTTATCTACACTGAGTTCTTTGGAACAGATAACAGGACGTGTTGTGCTACACTTAAGCTTCATGTCAAGTCAGAAGAATATCAAGAGTAACATACTGTGGTTTCACCCCCCCCCCCATCTTGAGAAAACTGAAGTACTTGACAGGTGGGCATATATGCTGGTGGTTAGTCTCAAAACGGTTTGATGTGCACTGTGCTCTCGGGGATACTGTAGAACTGTGGGATACCTTCAAACGTAAAACTCTACAGGCTGCCAAGGAGTGTATTGGGGAGGGCCCGAGGTTCAACGGCGTGGTTTTGTCTCGGACGGAGGGACGCTGGAGTAAAAATCGAGGAGAGTCGGCGCTGCCAGGCTGGGGGAACCGGGACCATCACAGGGCACTGTCACGCCGGATTCTAGACCCTCCTGAGGAGGGAGACAAGGAGAGGTTTATGCGGAGGTCTCGCTGAGGATGTCTAGGGGTTCATTGAACCGCTAAATGACCTTCCGAACCGGCCTACCGAGCTCTGAAGAAAGGCTCCGTTCCAAGTCTCCTTTCGGGCGAGAGCTATTCGAAACAGAGATGGGCGCCTCGTGTCGGGACATGGATGGGCAGATGGCTCGTGGGGCTGAGTACCTTTGGGCAGTTGCTTACGGTGGACCCTCCAAAAGAAGCAGCTTCACCACCACGGGTACAGGCCGATCCTCCCATTTGACGAAACCGCACCCCTCTCTTGACGAATCAGAGACGGCTGTAGCAAAGTTGAAGGGTGGCAAGGCAGTCTTGGTGTTTGTAATATCAGGTGCGGAGCTCTCAAAGCTGTGGGTGAGGCCATGATCCGCGGGGTTGCCTGCTGTTCCTGACTGCCGTGTGGCATCAGCGGTACCCTTCCTCGACTGGAAAAGGGGGGCTGGTCGTCCTATTCGGGAAAGGGAAAGTGGGACCGTCAGGACTGCAACAATTACCGCGGTATTACATTGCTCAGCGTTACCAGGCCAAGAGGCTTGCCAATCTATTGCTACACGAATTCGCAGTCATTGGGAAGGCACAGAGACCTCAGCAGTCTGGGTTACGCCTGGTAAGTCAACAACGGACCGTATCCTAGCGCTTCGTGTCCTGGTGGAAACGCCCGACGTGAGTTTCGACAGGGGATGATTGCAGCCTATGTTGATCTCAGAAGGCGGTTTTGACTCAGTGCATCGTTGAGTCACTCTGGGATCTTATGCAACTTCGAGGGATTCCTGCAAGGACTATGGTTTGATAAAATGTCTGTATTCTGGGGACTGAGAGTGCTGTGAAGTGTGGGGCAAGGTGTATCCAGCTTCTTTCCTGTGAAAACAGATGAGGCCAAGGGGGCGTCCCTTGCCCCAATCACTTTTCAAGCTTGTATGGACTGGGTATTGGCTAAGTTGTAGATCAAAGTGAAGTGGGAAGCATCCGCGGCAACACCAAGATCACTGATCCTGTTTTGCCGATGATTGCAGTAAATCTTTGCTGAGTCGCTGGAGGTCCTGGTGATGACTCCGAGGCGCTGCACGAGGAGGCAAAGCCTTTTGGGACTGGAGGGTCTCATGCTCAAGGACCAAGGTACAGGTATTTGGGAGGACTTACTAGAGAAGCAGTACAGTCTGTTCATGCGGTGGCGAGACATTGAGATCTTGGAAAGGTTTTAATACCTTGGTAGCGCAGTCCAATAATGACGGGTTCACGTCAAGAAGTCTACACGGACGGATTGGCATAGCCCACGGTGTTATGGATTCGCTCAGCGGGGTATTTGCGTTGTCGGTACCTGTGCAGGAGGACAAAGATCCCGGATCTCAAGTCGCTTGTGATCCCTGCTCTTACTTATGTTTGTTGAGACATGGACAACTAAATATGACTTGAAGAAGACAATCAATGGCTTTGGTAATAAGTGTCTTCGCAGAATCATGGGTATCGCTGGGATGATACGTGTCAAATCAGCGAATTGCACGTGAGACTGAAGCGAGGCTATTACCTGCATAGTCCGTTCAGCACCAACTTCGGCATATGGGCATGTGGCACGCTTTACCTGAAACCGACTCCTTCCCACGGGTTGATGCGTAAGAGCCAATCCGGCGTGGAGGAGGCCAAGGGGGCGCCACAAGGCTCGTGGGCTGGGGCAAGTTGATGGTTCTTGCGAGAGCTGCTTTGGTAGGGAAAGGGAGCCTGCATGGAACTCGCGCGTGTTGACCCGGGAGTGGCGTCGGTAGGGTGGGCGGGCGACACGCCCCCTGGCGTATGCCCCCAAGGAGTTGATTGACAGTAAAGGGATCTGTGAAGGTTTGGGAGAAAATAAAAAAAACCACGGTAATAATGGACAAGGAATTCGCGGTCGGTTTTTAGAGACAACCAACTATTTTTTGCCCTGGCCTCAATAGGGCTTATTCTAATGGAGATAGGCATATTTTTGCGCAAACCTATAATAAAAAATAAAAAAAAATCATCACCAAATTGTATGGTACCGTTTCCATTAAAAAAAAACCCTATCTCCATCAGGAAAAAGCACTTAAAACCTTGGCCTTGAAAAATTAGTCAGGGTCCTATAGGTATGAAAGCTAAAACACCTAACCTTATACGGTTTAATGAAACCTAACCTAACCTTATAGGTTTTTAATGTAACCTAATATCAACCTTATAGGTTTAATGACACTAACCTAACCTTAACCACAAATATACCTAACCTACCTTCTAGGTTTCATTAAAACCTATAAGACCCTGGACTAATTTTTTCCCGGCCATTGTTTTAGTGCTTTTTCTTAGGAGATTACAGTGTTTTTAATGGAAACCCGTTACCATAAAGTCGGTGATGTATATTATATTTTGTTTTTTTTTTTACTATTGGTTGCGCGGTATTCGGTCATTCGCCCACATGTCAGTTCGCCCCACACAAAAGGTCCGTTCGCCCAACGTCAGTTCCGCCCAAATCGGTGGGAGTCATTTCGCCCACTTAGTAACCCTTTACTGTGCAAACTGCCAAGTTAGAGGTTGACATCAAAATGTAGGTTGGGGGTGGTAGTAAGTTCACTAAGTGGCTCGAGCATAGTGGTTCAGGGGAATAATTTATTATGTACTATCTTTTTCTCTTTAGTACAAAAGATAGAGGGGGGGGGGGGGGGGGGGGGGGGGGGGGGGGGGGGGGGGGTACTCTCCAAAAAATTACAAAGTCAGGAATTATCAAAAAGTCTCAGTTCACACTCTCTCTGTCAATTTACGTACAGGTCACTTCTCTCTGAATGCTTAGCGCTTGCCCAAAGATTTGTCATCTGTATTTTACAAGAGTTCGCTCCCAACTGCGGGACAATTCCATAGCTCGACATGGCGTGGGGTGTGAAGACCACATCACAGGCCCGTACCGAGGAGAGTCGTGATGAAGGTTGAGCGACGACCTTCGTCGACTGAGGAAGGTTACCACAAAAGGGATGTTTTTCGGAACGAAGAGCAGCGACGACGGTGGGCACAAAGACACAGGGGTACCCATGTCTTTGTGCCGACCTTCCACCGTCGTCGCTGCTCTTCGTTCCGAAAAATATCCCTTTTATGGTACCCTTCCTTGGCCGTTCGTCGTTCGTCGCTCGACCTTCAACATGACTCTCGGTATAGGCCACAGTGTTCTTCGCAAGTCTGTACGCACAAATAATGAAGGGTGGCACAACCGATTAAATAAACGTGCAGCGGGTAAAAGTACCCTCCAATTCTATGTTTTGGGAAAGGCCTTCCCCATAAAGGGGTTTTAAATTAACATCATTACAGTTTAAGGGTTGCTGCGGAAAAAAAGGGCCTCCAAAAGAACCCCAACGAAGACGATACAGGGATCGCAAAATAAATAGTTCATTCTTTTGGGAGAATTTTGAGAGGGGGGGAAGACCCATCCTTTAAAATTCTCCCAGGCTTGCCTTTTTTAAAATGGAAAGTTGAAAAAACAAAAACTAATGCCACTTTTTTAACATGAATGTCATTGGTTTTTTTTTAATTTTTATTTTAAAAATTATAAACATTGTTTTCATACATTTTTCTTTGTATTTTTTCCTTGGGTTTTTAAAATTTAAATTTTTTACAAACATGATTTGGCATTGTTGAATAAATTTGTGCGGCGAACACTTTTAGTGTGGGGCGAACTGACTCTACATTTGGGCGAAACTGACTTGGGGGCGAACTGACTTTGTGGGCCCCCCGAAATGCCCGAAAAACCTTTTTGCGCAAAAAAAAACTATCTCTTTTTAAGAAAAAGCGGCCCTTTTGTAGTTTCCCCCAAACCCAACGTTTTTCCCTGATGCCCCCCTTATGTTTTTCTGGGGGTTTTTGTTTTTATGTGTTTTGAATGAATCTGCTAACCATTTCTGTCGAAATTTTTTTTTTTTTTTTTTCTTAAAAAAATGAAAAAAAGAAAACCCAAAAATATGAACCAAAACCTAACAAACCATTACCAAATCCCCTAACCTACCCTTTATTTAAACCCTTTAACCAACCCCTATCCCTAACCAAAACCTTTACCTAACAAAAAAACCCCAAAAAAAACCCCCAACCCCCCCAAAATTAAAAAAAAAAAAATTTAAAAAAAAACCTTTAAAATTTTAAAAAAAAATCAAAAAAAATTTCCAAATATTTTTTTATAAATATATATTTTTTAAATTTAAAATTTAATTAATTTATTTAAATATTTGGGGGCCGTGGGGGGTCCTTTTATTTTTTAAAGGTTTTTTGGGGGGGGGTTTTAAAAAAAATTTTTTAATTTTTGGAGAAACTTTACCCCGGTTCCCCCTACCGAAAATAATAAATGGTTCCCCTTATGGTTATTCCGGAAAAAAACTATAAGGAAGGGTAAATTTTTCGGCCAAATTCTTCCCCCCCGGAACGTTTTTTCCAAAGCCTTCCCCCAAATTTTATGGTCGCTTTGGGGCCCCCCGGGCCCTTTTTTGGTTTTAAAGGCCCTCGGGGGGCGGGCAGTTTTTTTTTTTTTTTTTTTTCCCCCCCCCCCCGGGGTTTGGCGTTCACAGCGGCCGCCTATCCCGCCCAGGCGTTTTTTTTCCGGGTCCCGGGGGGCCCCCTTAGGTGGGCCCGACCATTTGAAAGGGGGAAATAAGCCTCCCCCAACCTTTGGGGGACCCGGACCCGGAGAGGCACCAACCCCCGCTGGATCCACCCCCCCTTCCCGGCACGGAAGGCCCTGGAACCCCCCCCAAATTTTAAGGAGTGGGGGATTTTTTGGGAACCCATCCTTTGGGGTAAAGTTTCCGAGAAGGGAAGCGATTTCAAACCCGGGGAGACCAAACCCACCGGGGAAAAATGTTTTTGGACCGGTTTCCCAAAATTTTCCCCCCTTTGGTGGGGGTAACGCGGGGCCCCCGGGGGCCTTGAAGGGACGAAAGCCTTCGACGGAACCCCCCTAAAAATCCCTGCCCATTTCAGCAGCCCCACTTCCTCCACCTGACCCCGTGCCGGGAAGGGTCCCGGGTCGGGGCCTCTCCCAGGGGTTTGAACCGGAAAAAAACCCCAAATCCGGGGGCCCTTTGGGGAAACCCAAAAACAAGAGGAAAAACCGCGGGGTCCCAACACCCCACCCTTTTCGAAAACCCAAAAGGGCCCCCCAAGGCCCCCCTTTTTAAATTGGTGAGGACAAAAACCCCGTTTTTGGGCCTTGCTGGAGCCGGGGGTTCGAAGGCCCCCACGGGACCGGGACCCCCAAAAATGTCACCAAGGGCCAAAACCCCCAGCCGCGCCGCTTTGCTACCTCCCGGGGGGCACTCCCCCCCCCAACTTGGCCGGCACATTGGGCGAACCCCGGAAAGATATGGGGAAGGGCCCTTTTCCTTCGTTCGGGCATCCCACTTCCAACCCAGGGGACCCTTCCCGCGGGGGTTTCCTTTTACCAAAACCCCTCCCTGAATTGACCCCATGGCCGGCACCGTTTTTTTCGGGCGTGGCCCCCAAAAAAAGGAGCCCCGGGATTTTAAAGCCCCCCCAGGTTTAAACCGGGACGTCCCCCAGGGTTTTTCCCCAAAACGTTGTGGGAAACAGGGGCCCGTTTTCCCCCCCAACCCCGTGGCCGCCGTGTTGGAAGCCGTGTTTTCGGCCCCCCGTTTCCGCCCCGCCCCCCGAAAGGGGCCCGGGCCCCCAAACCGCTCCTATTCCCCTTCCACTGAAACAACCCCGGGGTTTTGGGGGCCCCTTGGAGGACGGGAGGGGAATTTTTTGACCCGCGGCCACAGATTGAAGGGAAAACCCCCGGAGCCTCCCTTCTTGTTTTGGGGGCCCGGAGGAAAGAAAGCGGGCCTTTTAAGCGGAGTTGGGCCTTTTCGTTTTCCGGGCCCCCGGGCAAGGGGTATGTACCAAAAAGGCCGGGCCCATCCTTCCCAAGCCTTGGGCCCCGGGGGGCCCGAGGGGCTTTTTTTCTTTGGGGTCTTCTCCCCCGCGCCCCGTTGTGCCCCCGCCCCCAAAGGTTTTTCATTGGACCGCAAAGTTTTCCGGAAGAGGGAGCCTCGATCCGCCGATAAGCAAACCCCGGGGGAAACCCTTTTTACCCCAGGGGAGGGAAAAAGGCCTTCTTGGGAAATGTTTGCCTTTTAGGAAAAAGGGGAAACCCGCCCCCCATACCCAAAACTGAGCCCTGGGGGGTAAAGGGCCCCCCCCGGGGGACATCGGGGAGCCGCTTTCTTTTGAGGTGAAGATTGTGGAGAACAACCCAAAACCTTTTCCGGTTTGAAGGGCGAAAGCATTTGGGGGCCAATTACCCCTTTGGGGGAAACCCAAAAAATTTTTTTCCCCTTGGGACCCGCCCATAACCCCAAAACAAAAAAGAAAGGGGATTTCTTTTTTGGCCCCCAAGGTGAATCGGGAAAATTTTTTAAAATGGGGGAGGTGGAGAAGGGCCCCAAAACCCTTTGGAAGCGGAAGGGTTTAAAGGGAAAAAAACCCGGGGGTATTGGGCAAAAAAAATTTTCCAAAGAGCCCAATTTCCCAAAAAAGAAAAAAAAATTTAAAAAAAAGGGGAAAATTTCCCAAACCTTTAAATTAGTGAAAAATTTTGGGGGAAACAAAAAAAAAAATTAATTTTTTTGAAAAAAGGGGGCCCCCCGGGAATAATTTAAAAAACAATAATAACATAAGAAAAATTTATAATTTAAAATATAAAAAGGGGAATTATAAAAAAACATTTTTCCACAAAAAAGGTTAAAATTTCCATTCAAAAAAAACAATAAGAAAAACCCCCCCAAAAAATAAATAAAAAATGTGGTTAAATAATAAATTATATAAAACAAGATATATTTAAAAAGGGGGTAAAAATATAAAATATTGCCCCGAAAAGGCGCCGAATCCCCCAAAAAATTTAAAAACCAAAACCCAAAATACGGCGGGAAAATGGGTTTTAATTGGGGAAACTTTTTCCCAAAACCCCAATCTTTTTTTTACCCAAATTTATTTTTAAGTAAAAAAAAAAAAAAAAAAAACTTTTTTTTGGGAAAAGGTTGGGTTAGGCCCTTTAAATAACCAAAAACCCTTTAAAGGGGGAAAGGGGGGGGAGGTTTTAAAAAAATAAGGAGGGGGTTTCATTTTTTTTTGGTTTGCAAAATTTTTTCCTTGGGCCCTTAAAAAGCCCTTGTTGGCAAGGTAGTTTTTTTCGAAAACCAAAAACCCCCCCCAAAAAAAAAACTTTTTTTTTTTGGGAAAAAGGGTTATGTTTGGTTTTTAAAACCCCTCCCAATTTGGGAACCTTTGGAAGGGGCTGGTTTTCCCCCCCGGTTAGGTAAAGGATTTTTTTTTGTTTTTTAAGCTTTCCCCCAAAAAAAACCAACCCCCTTTTAAAAATTTACCCACCTATTAGTTTTAAGGGAAAAACCCTTTGGTAGTTGGGGGTTCTTTTGGTGGGAACCCTTACCCCTTTCCAAAACCCCAAACTTAAAATTACAACCTTTTTTTAGTCCACCAAAATGTTTTTCAGTGAACCTTGGGCCCCGGCCCCCCCTCCCCCCCCCTTTTTTTTTTTTTTTTTTTAAAAAGCGGGGGAAAAAAAAAGGGGAACCCCAAACTAGGGATTCCTTTTTCCCCCTTCCCTTCTTGCACCCCCCAACGGGGTTCCCCTACTGGGGGCCCCCTTTCCCTAAAAACTCCTTTTACGTGTTTTAAGGGGAGTCCCAAAAATTCTTTTTTTTTAAACCCGAGTCCCTTCCTCCCACAAAACCCCTTTTTTCACCCAGGGAAAAAATCCCCCCAAACAATTTTTTTCCCCCCCTTAATTCTCTCCCCAAACCCACACGATCCCCTACTAACCCCCCTTTTTGTTCTAGCATTCTCCTCCCGTTCCAATTCCCCCAAGAATTCAAATTCCTCCAGGGTTTCACCCCCCACTCTGCCACACAAAGCACCCCCCACACCCTGCCTCTCATTTTTCCCCCATTTTTTACTCCGCCCTATTTACCTCCAAAAACCGCCCTTTTCCCTTTTAAAAAAAAAAAAATCCCCCCCATAAAACCAACCAATAAACCAAAAGGGTAAAAATTCCCCCCAACAAGGGTTTACGGTTACCCAAAACCCCGGCCCCAAAAATTTAAAACCCCTTTCTGGCCCTCATGCCCCATAAAAATTTTTAAATAGGACAAAATGGGGACGCCAGCTTAGGGGGTATTTTCCCCCCCTTCCCCTCTTAAACCTAGGGGTCCCCCCCCAAAAAAGCCCCCCCTTGGTTAATCCCTTTTTCCCCCCGGCTCCCCCAAAAGCCTTTGGGCCCCCTTCTCCAACACACGGGGTTTGGAAACCCCCAAATCGGCCAACAACCCGGGGCCAGGTATTCCATTACCCCCCTTTCCCTTTTTCCCAATCTTTTTCTTCCCCCAACTGGGGCCCCCGGGCCTCCCTCCAACATCTTGTCCCTTCCGAACCTTTTACATTTTTTTTTTCAATCCCGCATTTCCCCACCCCTTTCACCCCACACACAACCCCCACCGGTCCCAAATTTTGTCCCTTCCCCCCCCCCCTTAATACCCAACCCTTTCCTACTTTTCCCCCTGGGGCCCCTTTCTACCACCTCCAAAACCTTATGGGGTCCTTTTTACCTTACCATTCCATTGGTTTAACTCACCTTTTCCCCCCCCTTAGCCCAAACCACAATATCTCCCAAAACCTGGGACCACTTTTTTTATTGACTAACCCAAGGTCAAAACTTTTTGGGTTGAGGATTTTAAAATCCATTAAGAATAGTAGCCTTTTCCCGTGGAAAAAGCCCTTATTCCAAATTTTTGTTTCCAATTTTTTATCCATAAAAAAAAGATTTCGCTACCCGGGGCCTATTTTTTAAAAAAACCAACATTTTCAAAATTTTAAAATATGTAAATTTGTTTTATAAAGTTGCATAGGTAGTTTTTTTAAAAAATTTCCCAATAGGGGGATTACCTAAAAAAACGGGTTCGGGGGTTTTCCCTTTTAAATTTTTAAATTAAATCCCAAATTGGGGAAAATGAAAAATTTATTCTTCCCCAGATCTTGGTACCCTAATTTTTGGGATTTTCCCTAAAAAAAATTAATTTGGGTATTTTTTTCCAAAATTTCAAAAATTTAGGGGTTAAAAATTTTCAAAATTTGGTGTTTTTTGGGAATTTTCGGGATTAATTGTTATTAGTTTCCAATTTTGGGGTTTTTTAAGCTCATTTTTTTGGTTTTTTTCATTTTTAAATTTTTCTATAAAACCAAACATATGTAGAAGGGTTTTTGTCCATAAAAATGTGTTTGTTTTTTTTTTTTTTCATGTAATTTTTTATGGGGTATTTTTTTCCCCAGGGGGGCGACGGGTCTGAGGGCATGACCCCCAACCATCAGCGAGGAAGAGAGACGGATCGACTGTATTAAACCCCCTCTGTTTTGTTTGCCCAGCGATGGTCTGGTGTCCCCACGGGATTTCCCCTTTTGGAACACATTGCTCGGGGCCCTGCAGAGTTTTCAGGCAGCATGATCCGGCCGGGAAGCCCCCAAAGGGGCCCTTGAAAAAGGGGGAAATACAAAAACTTTTACTTTATCACCCGAAAATGTCGAAAGTTTTCTTTCCCAATTTGAAAAAGTCACTGGTTTTCCCCATGAAAAAGGAAGGGGTTCAAGACCCGGGGAATCAGGCCAAGCGTCGCCCCCCGGAGCGGGGGAATCAAGGATCCCCCTAGACAAAGCAGGGTGTATGCCAAAGTTGCCCTTCTTCTGCGAGAAGTCAAGCAAAAACATGAAACCCAGCAAAGAAAGGGAGCCACTCATCCAGTGTGTTGACCCCACGCCCCCGGATAAAGAAAAACCCCCCCGGCGGGCACCCAACGGGGAAACCCAAAACCAGAGAATCCTTGGGAAACTTAGCAGAGCCCTTTTGTTGCGCAGAGGGGTCACTACCACAAGTCGTGCTAAAAACCCTTTTTCACAAAAGATGTTTCCCCCACCCGGCCGGGGTCTGGTGCAGGGGGAAAATCGGGAAAGGGAAACCCGGGGGAGACGTTACGAAGGGCTGAGATAGAACCCCCGAGGAATTCTTTTGTATTAAGGACTGAATTTTTCCCCCAACCAGAGGTACTCCCTAGGGAAAAAACCTCACATTTTAGGTTTGAGAGACCCATGAGGTCCGGTATTACCCCAACTGAAACCAGCGCCCCCGGGAAACATTTTTCCCCGAAAGATTGAAACGATTTTTGGGAAAACCCACTACCCCTTTGCCCCAGTTTAAAAGGAAACCCTTTTAATCTACCACGCACCCCTCTAAAATGGACGCCCTTTGGGCCTACAACCCACCCCAAAAATGAAAAAAGATCTGCAAGAACCCAAGAGCAGTAACTCTGAAGAATTTTAAACCCAAAGCGGGAATGCAGCTGAAAAAATGAGATAAATAAGCAAGATGTGAGTCAGCCAGGCCTCCCGATACAAAACCGAATTTTATTTTTTTTTCACCCAGCACAAAATTTCCCCCACCCCTGCTGACGGGGGAGAGGGGTGAGTGTCAAACCCCCTCTGAAAGAGCTTCAACGTTGGGCCACATTTTCCCGGCCCAGTGATTTGGTTTTTCCCCTTTTTCCCAGTGGAAAAGACAAAGCCCCCCCAAACCCAACGGTATGTTAAATGGCCAAAAAAAATCCCCCTTGTAAAGGGTGTTAAAAACCCACAAAAATTTTTTTTTTCCAAAAAAAACTTAATTTTTTTTTTTCGTTGGCCACTGTGTGCCCCTAATCAAGGGGTTTGGGAGGAGATCATACCACCCCTTTGAAACCCAAGAAGCGGGGAATTTTTTTTTCAAAGGAGGGAACATTCCACTGCCAGCAAACATCACCCTGGTGTGTTCAAAACCCCGGCCCGGGGATAACATCAAACCGATTTAAAGGGAGAAAATTTAAAGGGAGCAGGTACTTTCAAAAGAGTCAATGGCATTGTCCCCAGTTCCGGGGTTTGCAGGCTTTTGTGCCAGAGAAAAAAGGTCCCCGGGCCCCAGAGATTACCAAGCCCCAAGATAAGAAGCTTTCACTCTGACCGCTAAATTTCGCCCCAATATACAAGGTTGGGGCGGCGGGCAGGGCCCCCCAAAGGATTGAGACTGCGTAGTCGACCCTACCAAAGAGGTCCAGGATTCAAAGCCCAAAGAAAAAATATCTGGCTTTTTATCAAATTTGGCAGACCTTTGAAAACCGTCCTTTCAGCAGTTGGGGGGGGTTTTTTCAACATAAAAAATTTCCGCAGAACATTGAAAGTGGGCCAGGACACGAAAAGCTCCCCGGCCCCCCCTATCAATCCCTTCCCCAACAAAAATGTCCACGTTAATGAAGTTTTTGGGGGCAAAGGGAAATTGCCATCATGCAGCCCTTAAAACAGTTTAACAAGATTGGTGCGTGTTTGACCGAACACTCAAATGCCAAAGCTGCCGGGTTCCTGGAAACAAAAAGAATTTCAAGAACATTATCATCAGGAAGGGGCTTCTTCCACACAATTTTGCAATCTCCTCCCACCAAGGGAAGAGGTTTCAGGTTTGCAGGTCTTGGGAAGGTTTGGGGGAAATCAGGGTCTTTCCCCAAGAAGGAACAGTGTCAGGGGGGGTGGACGGCGGAGGTAAACAGAGCAGTGAGACTGCACAAGCTCGGGGTATAAAACCCCATTTGATGGGGTTTGGCATGGAAAGGTTCCTTCCATGGTTTTAGAAAAAAAAACCATTCAAGGGACATACACCAGCGGGAAAGGGGGAAAACACTGAAGAACCAACAGTTCCCACAGAAATTTGGTCTCGGGGGAACTTTTCAAGAGCTGATGGAGAGGAATCATGGCACACATTCCTGAAGCTTTCCAAGTTTATCTTGAGCCCCCTAAGAGGATGAACACAAACCTCCAGCTTTCGGGAAATGTCAACCTGGACGAGGGTTGAGATCATGCTGGACCTGGTTTTCGACCCCTCCAGAGAAGGCAACGGGTTTGCTTAAACCTAGGAGAAACCGACAGATGAATACCGTGGGGTTTTCCCTTTTGACAAGGGAACAAAACCCGATTCCTGACCTACTACTATGCCATGATGTCTCAAACCCCCCCCCCAATTGAATAGAAAACCCCGAGGTCCATGAACACTTCATGAAAGGGCGGCTTTTTTTTTTTTTTTTTTTCCGGTCCAGAGGGGTAGCAAGAACCCCTTTTGGGAAACGGAGTCCTGGGACCCAGACATCGAAGAGACGACAAAAAAGACCCCCAGACCCCCAAGGGGGCCCAAAAAAGGGACTTCACCCTTTAAAAAGGGGGAGCTGTCCCCAGGTAATACCTGACATCGGAGAAATCGCAGCCAGAAAATTGGGCAGGCCCAGGGCCAGGGTAGTGGGCCCCCAAAAGGGATACTGCTTTTCAGCCACCAGACCTAAAGATGCCCAGGTTTAAAGAGATGAGGCCGAAGTCCAATCTTTAGTTTCAATTTTTGGGGGGGGGCCCAAAGCTGTTAAACCCCCTTTCAACCCCAGGCAAGGAGATCTTTTTTCATTTGTCAACTGCGATACACCCCACCACCCAGAAGTTCCCAAAAAGGGCCCTTCTGGGGCCCCAAACAGAATAGGAGAGGATGCATATAAAAGCCTTCAAGGAAGAGCGCCTGGAGCCCGATACGCCAACTTTACAGTTTCATAAACACGATGCCAAAGACGAAAAGGGAGAACGTTAAACAAAACCTCAGAAGGGAAACCCACCCCCCTCAAAAAGGCCATCCCAAAGGGGTTTATCTTGAAGGCGACAGGAACCATTTGGCCAGATGGATCCTTTGTTCCCTTGAAAACAGAAAGCTAAAAATGAGTGATGTTTGGCTACCCCCCGGGGGGCCTTTTGCAGGTGCCCCTTGGGGCCCCCAAGCGGGGATGGTTTCTCCCCCAAAAACCAAAAAGGGCCCCTGCCCTAGCAAGGGAGTTGGGGGGAAATTTTCTCCTGCAGAGGTGATCCCCAAAGCCCTTTTGGCTACCAAAATTGAGGGGATGACCCTGGTTAAAGAAACTGGGGGGAAAAACGAAAAAACTTTTTCACAGTTTGGGCAGGACGGGCACTGAGTCAGGGTTGTCCCCTTTGAGGGTGCTAAGAGAAAAGGCGCATTGATTTTGGGGTTTTTGAGTATAAAAGGGAAAGACACCCATAAAAGTTTCCCCAGAAACGAGCCAAAAAGAAGTGAAAGCACAGGGATCCAAATTTCAAAAAAATTTTTTTTTTTTTTTTTTTTTTTAAAACCTGGGCACAACATCCAGCAGGGGCAAGAAGTTACTCCGTATTTCCCCTTCCAAAAAGGGGCCAAGTCTCATCAATTTACTGGTAAAAGAAGGGAAAAAAAACCACAGCCCCAAGGGAGAAGTCGGGGGCCCGGGGAGCTGTAGTCACATGTGACCCAGCTCTGTCTTAAAGATCCCAAAGAGCAGTGGGAAGGGGCCCTTCCTGAGCTTAATAAGCCCAAGAAGAAGCCCCCCACACCCCTCCTTCTCCATCCCACTTCATCCCACCCCAGAATTGGGTACAAGTCTGTCATCATACTTCAGGGGATACAGACGCCATGGCCCGGGCCCTGGGAAGTCCCCACAAGACCCCATCCCCACCTGTTCCAAATTGCGGGACGAAAAAAACCGGACAAGATTCCGGGGTTTATCCCCCCACACGAGCCGTACACGGGAGGCCCAGCGGGGGGAATTAATTGATTGGTTTTGCATGCCTTTACAGGTGGGATACGTCAGTGAATTCGCTGGGCCGGGGGAAAGATGACGACACTAAAAGCAGGTGAAGATGGCCCAAAGAACTCCCGGGAAAGCTTTCCAGGGAACGGGGGCCGTCAGGGAAGTGTCCCCCGAACTTTTAGAAAAGCTACAGGAAACCCCGCCACAGTCCCGCCATCTACCCACACAACTGAGGGAAAAGTTTTCGGTATAGCTTTTTCTGTGCGGGGCCCGTGGAGAGGTGGGGCAATTTCAACTCCCCCTGTGGGGGAGGGGGCCTCTGGTTTCCAAGGGCCCATGAGCCACTACGTGAAAAATTCCCAAGGCTGGCGATCTGGAAAAAGCCCTGCAAAACCAGCCATTTGTTGGGCGAACCCAACGGGACTGGCGGGCTGGATGACAGATGAGGGCAAGCTTGCTGTAAAATTATGCAGGCTCACCAGCACCAGATGTTTGTTTTTCCAGCTACTGTCCGCAAATGTTTTGCGGGCCCATGCGAACCCCCAAGTCCCACTGCCTCACCCCAATGGCCTGAAGTGTCCCGGGGAATGTGAGGTTACGGGACATCCCCAGAACAAGGTTTATTGAAGAAGACCCCGGTGGGCACAACATTTAGATTTCCGAGTCTGACGTAGAAGTTTAATTGAGGAGGATTAATTGGCCATAAATGAAAGTAAAACCCCCATGCATCCTTTGTGGGTTTTTCCCGGACTTTTTTTAAAATGTGAAAATTTTAAACTATATTCATTTTGGTGACTTTTGGGGCATTCCTGCCCCCCAAAATTGACATTTTAAAAATTTCTGAATTTCAGGTAGGGTGGTCTTTTAAAGAAGTGATAAGGGAACCTTTAAAGCAAAACCAGGGGGGGGAAGGGGGCCCTATCATATAAAAAAACAAAAAACTAGAAACATGTAGCAGTTTAAAAACACCTAGGGGGAATTAGTCCCCCCGGGTGGGAAACCGAATCCCAAAAAATTGGGCCCCTGGCTCATGGACTTTTCACCCCATTTTCCTTCCCTTTCTTTTTCCCAAATCCCCCAAATTTTTTTCCCTTTTTGCACACAGCCATACTCCCTGTCTTTTTTATCCTGCCCAAAAACTTTCCCCAGTCCAACTGTTCCAAAAAACCCCCTTTCCTTTTTTACTAAAATCTTCATAAAAACAAAAAAATTTAAAAAAACCCTACAAGAGGCGGGGGAGTAAGTGAAAATTAGTATTTAAACTTTTTCATAACAAAATTTACCCCCAACCCATGAATAAAAATTGGTAATCTTTTTGAACGATTCCAACAAGATAGATATTATATTTTTAAAGGGCCGCCGCAACTGCGGGTTTGACGGCTTCCCACGGAAAAGAAAATTTAAAAAAAAAAATTTATGATAGAATAAAAATATTAAAATAACAAAATACAAAAAACCCAAATAGATTTTTAAAAACAATAAAAAGTGAATATTAAAAAACACCCTAACTTTGGAAAAGGGCCCAGCCCTCTCAATAAAGGTATGGAAAATTCGGTCCGGAGAGAAACCCCCTCTCTCCAACCCCAGGGAGAGGCGGATATGGGCCCACCTTTCCCCCCCCCGACGGGGGCCCCCCAAAATTGCTCAGGGCCGGTCCAAGACAAAGGAAAACTCGCCCCAGCAAGTCCCCGCCCCAGTTAAAGGGACCAAACAATCATCCCCGTAAGGAGGGTGGCCGCCCCCCAAATGGGGAAAATCCCCCCCAGCAAAACCATAAACCGGCGGGTACGGGGCCCGAAAAGAGCGGCGAACGGGGGCCCCCGGCCCGGGCAAATTTACCTCTGTCACCCCCTCCGGGGGCCCCCTGGGTTTTTTCCGGGGGAAAAAATTTTTACTATGTTGAAAAAAGGGTACAAAATTTTGGAAAAAAGAATTAAATATTTCTATGTGTAAACATTTTCAAACAACAGTTATATGATTATCTTGATGTAGTACTACATCAGTAGTGACAAGCAGCGGCAACTTGACGTCAATCCTCCGGAGGCCCGCTGGTACCTATTTGTTAGTGGGAAATATTAATTTCATATTATATAATATTAACTCAGTAATATACATCGTATCTCAATATCGGTACCATCACTATTATTAGGCCTGTTCAAGCTATTAAAAATTGTTATAAAAGTTTTTATGATAGTTTATAGAAATTATCATATTTCAGTTTATTTCAAATATTTCCAGCTTAATCAGGAACACCGAGAGATACATAGAAATAAAGATGAGATACGTAGGCTACTAACAATCCCCTCTGGCAGTACATCAACAATACCATTGATGGCCACAGTGAACAGAGCTACACTCAAGACGCTGCCTTGTGGGATGCCGCCTGGAAGTGTGATGCCAGGGTTTTTAAGTTGTTGACACCTTTGTGTTAGAATGATATTAATTGAGATAATTCTCCATTCACGGATAAATTCTCCTCGTCACAACTGAATTGGGATGAACTTAGGGTTTAGTAAGGGGAAATGCTGCCACCAGTCCAGGCGAGCAGTCCTATGGTTTACTCCCTGAACGCGATTTACTATATGAGACTTTTTGGTAGTCGTGGGGGTACTTATTATTACACCGAGTAAGGCTGAAACTCTTTTTGAGACGTGGGGAAATATTTCCATAACAAGGGAATAGTCACCCGGGTTTTTTTTGCAAGAAACACAAGAAGCTATACCTTAACATCATCCGGTTTATTCACCACGAACAGTTATTTCTCTTGTTTGAGAACTTAGGTACATGTATTGTAATGCCCGTTATTCGGAAGAGATAGGATGGGAATTATTATCATACAATTCCCGGGTTATGTCCCGTAAGCAATTCAATTTTTTAGTTTTCTCGTGTAATTTATCTTCCTTCCCTCATTCTCACTTCTATCTTCCTTCCTTCCTTCCTTTCACCCCCCCCCCGACATTCCGGATACGAGTCAACATTCGTGGGACACTTATTTCGCGATCATCGATAACTAAGAGGTTCAAAACTTTTCATCCTCCCCTCACCCTCCTATCAGATCAAGGAACACTCCTAGATTCTTAATGTCCTTCAAAATAGTCACCATAGTGAAAGATCACGGTCATACATGGATGTGTTAGTAAAGTTATTCGCTAAATTGAAAGTCTACCAAATTTCTATACAAACTTCCATACCCCGTCCCTCCAAAAGACGCGTTCGTATGCTGGAAACGAACCTCAATAACACTTTCCTCGGTTATTAGATTAAACATATTAAATTCTTCTATATCAAAGTAACAGGACTGTATTATAGGCAGCCCTTTCTTAGGTACACTTGTTTAATTATTTAATTAGTCATTTCGGGTCTATAAGCTCTTCAGGAGAGGCCAAGTTTCAGGGTATCCAAACATCCCCTCTTTTCCGCGGGTCTTAGTCATCCTCAAGAAGGCAGTCTCTCTCCCACTCCCCGACAGTAAGATGTACGACGTTTCGCTCCTATTCCCCCCCCCCCCTTCCCTTTTTTATATTTTTATTTTTTCCAAAATTATGGGTAACCGGTTTTTTTTCCTAAGTAAAGGAAACCCCATCAATTTTTAAAAATTCCCCCCAGGAGGGGGTTTTTTTGGTTACCAAAAGCCCCCCCCTTTTTTTGGGAAAAAAATAAAACTTTTCCTTTACCCAATTAAATTTCCCCCATTCAATTAAAGGGTTTCCCGGTTTTTTTGGGAAAGGAAATTTCCTTAATTGGTTTTAGGGGGAAGGTTTTGTTAAAAAGGAACTTCATCCAGGAAAATTGAATGGGAGGTTTAAATTTACTTTTATCAAAAAACCCGGGGGGTTTAATTTTCCTTTTTGGGAAGAATTAATTTTTTTTTCTTTCCAAAAAGGCCCCCAAAATTTACTTAAACCAAAATAAAGGAAAAAATTTTAATATATTTTTTTTTATTCAAAAAAAAAAAACCCCATAAAATTATTTCTGGGGGTGGCAGAATTCCCCCCCTTTTAAACCAAAACCCTTTCTTAACCAAAACTCCTACCCTTCCAAAAAAATTTCAATTTATACTTTCCCACCCCAGAAAAAAAAAACCCAAAAAACACTTTTTAGTGGTCAAAACTTTTTTCCCCCTTAAATCAATTCCCCAATAAACCCCAATTTGAAAAATTTCATTTTTCAATTAAAATTTCAAATAACAAAAAACCAAAAGGTTTTTAAATTCTCAAATTCTAAAAAACACGGGGAAAAACATTCCCCTTTTTTCCCTTTTTCCCCGGTTTTTTCTTTTTGGGGTTGTTTGGGTTTGGGTGGGGAAATTTTATTTCCTATAAATAACAGAAAACAGATCTAAAGGGGGGAAAAAAACCCAAGATAAAGTCAAATAGGGGGTAAATTTTCAACAGTAATGATCATTATAGTAGGCTCTTTAAAGATCTTTCCCCAAAAAACCAAAAACCCCTACACACATAAAACCAGCCCATTTTGCAGTGAGCTGTAAAAAAGCGACCAACACAGCCGTAAACCCGCCGCCAGGGCCTGCCGCGCATCCCAGCCACTTCGGGCCCGGGGCCGCTTTGCCGCGCCCCTAGCAGCCACGCTCGCCCCCGTCCGCCGCCCTTCCCCGCCGCATGCCGCCACACCACCCACACCCCCTCGAAACCCAACACCAGGGCCCAAAGAGGGAGTAAAAGCCTGTGGGGGGGGGAAAGTCCGGGTTTTTCCCTCGGCCTACCCGTCACCGACATGAGCGCGCTGACAACACGGGCGCCAAGAAACCTGTACATCTTTGGGCCGTGCGGGGTATCAAAGGCGTCTAAAACCCCCTGGCCAACCGCCGCCTGGTCTAAAAACAACCAGCAGAGAAACAGCGGGGGCCCCAAAAACAGCTCCCGGGACAGGGGTCCCGCGACCCCGGCCCGGGAAGGGGGCCACACTTTTTTTTTCCAAAAACCCTTACAGGGGGTGCCGGGAAATTTTTTGAAAGCTGAAGGCCATCAAAATACAGGGCGCCCAACAAGCCCCAATGATGCCCCCCCACAAAAAAAAAAGATGGAAAAGTTGGGTATCCAATAGTTTTAAAATTTAAAAAAATAAAGGAAAGAATTATTTTGAACAGGGAACTTGAAAAATTTTATTTTTGGGACCGAAAGGTTAATCCTACTCTTTTAGGGTGGGTTGTAGCGTCCCCCCGGTTTATTACTCTTGGGGAAATCAAACAAAAAGGGGTTAAATGAAAAACCATGACCAGGATTAAAAAAACAAAATTGAGGGCCCGTATGTTTTTAATATATCCGGGAAAGAGGTTGATTGGGAAAAACCAGTCTCTCTTTGGAATTTCATTAAAAAAGACTTTAGTCTGGTTCGGTGAGTCTTCAAGGTATTTTAAATTCAAGTTACAAACAAACCGCTTGTGGTGTATTTTAGGGGAAGATTAAGCGAAAAATGGGAAAATGGGAAAAATTAAATAAGTCCCAAAGGGTTTGTGTAGGTCAGACTAGATGAAACAATTTTTGGGCCAGGGGAAATTTTTAAATTTTTAGAAGTCGGGGGGGGTCCCCGGGTTTTTTCGGGGAAGCCTGGGTTTAGTGGGGGGAGTATTTTTAAATTTGAGATAGTAGTACCTGTTCTCCAAATTCACGTCCCACCAGTTTAAAGGGGGGGCGGGGATTTCAGGCCCTTGGGTCTCGTTATCTAAAAATGAGGGAGCCGGGGTGCGCCCCTGGGACGAAACCCTTTTTACGAGGGAAAGTGGGGACCCGATTTAGGATTTGACAAAACCCCGTCACTAAACCCCGGTCAGAGGTTTGATTGGGATACTTCCTTTCATTGAATATTCTGTAATCTAAAAACAAGCAGACACCCGTTTTTAAAGAATAGAAGAACTCCCTTAAAATTTCCCCCTAAAATTTTTCCCCTACACACCCCCTCTTGACGCAGCTTTAAAACGGAAACAAAAAGATCCGTGGTAGTTAATTTTTATTTTTGAAGAAATTTAAATTTTTCCCCGGAAAAAATAGACCGGGGGTAATGCCCGTTTTTCGGTAGAGATAAAAATGGGGAAATTTTTTCAACAATTTTCCCCGGGTTTGTCCCGTAAGCAATTTTAATTTTTTTTGTTTTCTCGTGTAATTTAAACTTCCTTCCCCCATTTTCACTTTCTATCTTCCTTCCCTTTCCTTTCCCTTTCCCCCCCCCCCCCCCCCCGACATTCCCGGGTACCATCAACATTGTGGGACACTTATTTTGCGATCATCGATAAATAAGGGTTCAAAACCCTTTTTAAACCTCCCCTCACCCTCCTATCAGATCAAAAGGGGGAAAAACTCCTAGATTCTTATGTCCCTTCCCAAAATTTTTCAACCCTAGTGAAAAAAACGGTCAACATTGGGGTTTTTAGTAAAATTTTTTCGCTAAATTTTAAAGGGCTAAACCCCCAATTTTATACAAACTTCCATACCCCCCTCCCCCCAAAAGGGCGCGTTCGTATGCTGGGGAAAAGAAACCTCAATAACACCCCTTTCCCCGGGTTTTTAATTAAACATATTAAATTCCCTTTTATACAAAGAACAGGGGCTGTATTATAGGCAGGGCCCCTTTTTTTGGTACACTTGTTTTAAAATTTTTTAATTAGTCATTTCGGGGGGATAAGCCCCTTCAGGAGAGGCCAAGTTCGGGTATCCAAACATCCCCTCTTTTTTCCCCGGGGCTTAGTCCCTCCTCAAGAAGGGGTCCTTTTCTCCATCCCCGACAGGTAAGACTACGGGCCCTTTCGCTCCCATTCCCCCCCCCCCTTTTCCCTTTTTATAATATTTTTATCTATATTTCCAAATATGGGGGAACCCTTGTTTTGTTTTCACTAAGTAAAAAGGGCCCGCCCCATCCTTTTAGGTGTTATTAAAAAGTCTCCCCCTCCACCTCCCCCACGGCGGTCATTTCGGTCGAGCCAAAAAGCCCCCACACTGGTTTTTTTAGGGGGGGAAAACACACAACAAATTTTTACTCTTATATTCCCCCCTTATATTTTTTCCCTGTTTTATTTAAAAAAGTTTCAGCGGGGATTTACTAAGTGAAAGGGTAAAATTTATCGTAAGATTCCCGTGGGGGGAGAGGTTTTTGGGTCACAAGGCTTACCTTTATCACATGGGAAGGAGCTTCCTGTAAAACCGAGTGTTTAAAAAGGGTTTTCCTTTTATCAGATTAGGCTTTTTCCGGGGTTGGGATGGAGAAATTTCTTATGTTGGATTAGAATTATATGTTTTTCGTATCTCAAAAAAAGAACATAATACTTCAAGGGGGAATAAAAAGGAAGTTTCAAATATAGTTTTTTTGTGTTTATTGAAAAAAAACCCCGGTGATTTAAATTTTGTTTTTAGGGCCCGTAATTTCCCCCCTTTTCCAAAAGAGTAGCCTTACTCGGTATAATTCCCCGTCTAAAACAGACTACCAAATAAATCTAATAAAATATATCTATTCAAACATGCCCCAAAAAAAAAAACCATAAAAACCCACTTGTCTGGGGCTTGGCAGCACTTTCCCCTTCACCCCTTAACTCATACCCTTTTCCCCTTTAAAAAAAAATCCTACCCCTTTCCCCTTTAAAATTTATCCCCATTTTAGTACCCTTTTTTCCCCCCAGCGAGAAGTTTTCATTTCTTAAACACGTAAATGAAAGGGCAAAAGACTAGTTTTTTAAATTTTCAATTGATGGTAAAAAATGAAAAATCATAATCAATTAATATCTCAAAAAACAAAAACACCAGTGTATAAACTTTTCATAGGAAGTTCTGGCAAACACAGTATACTCTAATTTGGCGAAGGAAAGCTGTAAAGAGCATAACCTACCTCACTGAATTATATTCTTAGAACTACCATCTATGTCCATACAAACTGAGCATCTAGGTATACATGGAATATATAATATTATAGGGGAGAGAAAATGTAGGGGTAATGGATTTGTTTGTGATTCACTGTAGCTACCATGTGGCTTGATTTCTTTTCTGACAGAGACATTCGCCAGAGCCGTATGTCTTACCTTGTAAGGAGTAGAGAGACGACTCTTTAATAACACTTGTAAGGGCATGCCAAGCTACCTAATGAATACCTAATACTAATGAAACCTAAACAACGGTATCTATCTTATATAATATATATATATATATATATATATATATATATATATATATATATATATATATATTATATATATAATATATATATATATATATATAATAGATATATATATATATATAGATAGAGATATTATAACAAGAGGGGGGGGGGGAAATAGGGCGAGTTACCGCATGTCTTACCTTGAAAGGAGTAGAGAGACGACTGATTTCCTCGTGGCAAACCGAGGCGAAGTTGGGAGGATTAGCGGGAAAAAAAAAAGAAATGTTCGGATACTTATGAGAGACTTCCCCTGAAGGGAATATAAGACCTCGAATGACTCTAATTAGATAACGAAGCAAGTATACATATGAAATGGCTGGCCTATAACGCAGTTCTTTTAATTTGATATAGAAGAATTAATACATTTATTCTAATATCCGGGGAAAGTTGTTCTCCCTTTTTGGTCAAGCCCACGAACGCGTTTTTCCAGAGTGACGAGTAAGAGGAGTCGGAACAGAAATTTGGTCGACTTTTAATTTAGCGAATAACTCGACTAACACACCCATTTATAAACTATTTGTCACATTGTGTGTTTTGAAGACATTAGAAGCTAGATGTTCTTGATCTGTCAGGGGTGAGGGATGAGAAGTTTGACTACCAGTTATGACGTCGCGAAATAATGTCCCCCTTGGCTCTGTTTTGAGGGGAGGGGGGGGGAGGTTTTTTTGGGGGGGGGGGAAAATGGGGGAAAAAAGGAGGGAAAGAAAAATAGAAAAAAAAAGGGTTTTGGGGGTTTTAAAAAAAAA
>JACEEZ010022979.1:44546-55401 GCA_016584305.1 Chionoecetes opilio | reverse complement strand
TAAGCACGAATAAAATAAGATCCGGTAAATGAAAATAAGAGTTATGGGCGTCAAAACATGTATTGGGTCACTGTAAGATAAAAATAAGATCCTGGTAAATGAAAATAAGAGTATGGCGTCCGTACTCATGTATTACTTTAATGGGGTATTTACTAAAGAAGACGAAGCTCCATTACCAGAACCAGTAACCATGTATGCGGGACTCGAAAGTGACAGATTGGTAATAGGAGAGATAACAGTAGACGAAATATCAAAGTATTTGCAGAAACTTGACTCAGCAAAATCCGTGGGGATGGACGAAATCTCGCAGTAATTACTTCGCGAATGTTACAGTCAACTTTCGCTCCCATTAAAGATTATTCTCAATAAATCGCTAATGGACAAAAATGTTCCTAGTATGTGGTAATTAGCTAATATTACACCGATATTCAAGAAAGGGTGTAAGAGCCTCGCAAGTAATTATCGCCCAATTAGTCTAATGTCTGTGATTGTCAAACTATTTGAGCAAAATATTGCAGGATAAAATAGTGTCTTTTCTCGATGAAAATAGTTCAATATTAAACTCCCAGCATGGATTTTGAAATAAGAGATCCTGCTTAACAAACCTACTCGATTTTTTTAATGTCATTTATTCAAACTGGGACGCTAAAGTTCCCTCGGATATAATATACACTACGCGCCAACATATTGTTCGCGACATCATAACACAGAGCTTCTATACGGGAATTGAGAAAATGTACTCTATGGCAGCTTACTGACTTCCGAGAGAGATATCTTACATATGGCAGCCTGTTTAAGGCACGGGAAGTCCATCAAGACCGTTGAGGAATGTTCAGATGCCACTTGTCAATTATAGATAGAGCATTTTAAAAAGTATGGCCTTCCTTCCCGCGAGTAATTTCAACAGACCTGCATTGGTATAACTATCATTATTTTCATAATGGGTGGCAAGAAAAACCTAACAAAGGAGCAAATTAAAATTATTGTATCTCTACACAAGGCAGAGAGGCCAGTGGAAGAAATATCAAGGATTGTGGATGTTACGAGGAAATTTGTGCATAAGTGGGTGGAGAGTTTCGGGGAGGGGTGGCGGGGTGGCAACAGCCGCGACACCGTAACATTATAAGTGGCCAGGGTGAGGATGTAAGACATCAGCAAGCACCCTAAATGTCATGAAACGTCAAGTGGATGCCCATCCTCAAATACGAGAAAGAAAAATATTGCGATATGACTTTTACATCCTCGCCCTGGCCACTTATACTGTTACGGTGTCGCGGCTGTCGCCACCCCGCCACCCCACCCAGAAACTCTCCACCCACTTATGCACAAATTTCCTCGTAACATCCACAAACCTTGATATTTCTTCCACTGGCCTCTCTGCCTTGTGTAGAGATACAATAATTTTAATTTGCTCCTTTGTTAGGTTTTTCTTGCCACCCATTATGAAAATAATGATAGTTATACCAATGCAGGTCTGTTGAAATTACTCGCGGGAAGGAAGGCCATACTTTTTAAAATGCTCTATCTATAATTGACAAGTGGCATCTGAACATTCCTCAACGGTCTTGATGGACTGCCCGTGCCTTAAACAGGCTGCCATATGTAAGATATCTCTCTCGGAAGTCAGTAGGCTGCCATAGAGTATATTTTCTGAATTCCCGTATGGAAGCGCTGTGTTATGATGTCGCGAACAATATTTTGGCGCGCTTTGTAATTTGATTTTCAGAAAGCCTTCGATACATTTCCCCCATAAGCGACTTTTGACTAAGCTAAGGGCACATGGCTTAGGAGAGCAATTATGTTCATGGATTGGCGATTGGCTTTCAAATCGTAAACTTCGGGTAGTAATAAATGGCGAGGCATCTGATTGGTTAGATGTTGCTAGTGGGGTGCCCCAGGGCTCGGTCTTGGTTCCTAATATTTTTCTGATATATATCAATGATCTGGAGTGCGGATTTCTATCTAAAATATCGAAATTTGCAGATGACACCAAATTAGGCGGTAAAGCATATACTAGAGAGAACTGCGAACTCATACAACGTCATCTTGACAAACTATCAGATTTGAGTGATCAATGGCTATTAAAATTCAATTCCGATAGATGTAAAGTAATGCATATAGGCAACGATAACCTCAAATATAACTATCAAATGCAAAATAAATCGTTAACTGAAGTACAGCAGCAAAATTATTTAGGTGTCATCATCAGTAATGATCTTAAAAACAGTCCGCATTGCCTAGCTGCCAGTAAAAAGGCGAATATAATGTCGGGCTTCATTAAACGCAACTTTGAACATAATACTCCGAAAGTAATGACACGATTATGGACGTCTTTGGTTAGGCCACACTTAGAATATGCCGTTCAATTCTGGTCGCCTTGTTTCGTAAAAGATCAAGCCAAATTGGAATCAGTGCAAAGAACAGCAACCAAACAAATTCCATCTCTGCGAAATTCATCTTATGAATAGAGACTGCGGAAACTTAATATGTTCTCCTCAAAGGATCATAGAATCCGTGGGGACTTGATAGAAACCTTTAAGATCCTAAAAGGATTTGATGTCACTAATCATGAGAACCTATTCGAGCTTTCTCCTCAAGTGACAACAAGAAATAAGGATTTAAAACTAAACTGTCAGCGTTGCATCACAGATCTCCGTAAAAAGTATTTCAATGTTACAGTTGTTGATCGATGGAACAAGTTACCAGCAAATGTTGTCGAAGCCAGCACAATAACTACATTTAAAAACAGACTTGACGCGCACTGTAAAGTAAATGGGTATTGATAGTGCCCTGCGAATTCATATTATAGTCCGCGGATCGATTAGTGTTAGTGGTAGTTGTAGTTATACTATAACTACAGGGTGATCGAATATTTTTCATATCCTATCATTCTTCACTACGAAACTTCCATGTTCATATCTTCTTTAGGGACATGGTATCATTTTCCAACTGTCCTCTTACAGGTAGTTGTAGTTAGTAGTATGTAGTTCAGCAGATACCCTCGTTATAGACCAATAGGTCTCCTGGTGTCTGTTATTCCTATGTATTCCTCCTCCTCCTTTTCTTCCTCCTCCTCATGACACACACAGACAGCCCCGAGTTAACGGTTACTACCTGTGACGGCCTGTGGATCAGTAAGGGTCGTGACAGTTAGTGACCACCATCGGAATTTAAGGTACCAGGGGTCACTGCTGCAACACTGTTAGAAATAAAGGGATTATAAATGGTTTAACAGAGTGGATGGGGTTTACTTATAAGGTTTAGATGAGACAAAGGTGTAAGAAAGGTTTACTATGAAAAATAGGGTGTAGAAAAGGTTTAGTGTCATGGATGCTGGGGGTTTAGTAATGAAAGGTTTAACAAAGGTTTACTGGGAAGAAAAGGTTTAATACCTTGACACGATAATGCGCCTTCCATATTGTTTTTATATAATAATATATTCATTTTTCTTCCATATTATGTATATTATTACAATAGGAATGCAATAAGAACATCAGTGGCCTTGTAAACTGTGCCGTGCAGTATGCATACTAGGTAAACCTTTTATAGCCTAGATGAGGGATGGGAAGGGCATATTACATATGGAAAACATAATTGTTTACAGCATCTAGATTACGTTTCTAGTCTATGTGATGTATTTGATAATAATATTTTCAATGTAAAATGATGCAGAAGAACTCATGATAGTACTTCATCATGGTATAAGTCATGTGTTCTAGTGAACGGTATTATTTACGATTGCGACACCTGCCATCTGTCATCAGTGCCAGATGTTACTTTGCTTGAAATTGCAGCAGAATCTCAAAGGATTCATTACTGCTCAAGATCAACTTTATATTATCACTACTACAATTTCCTGTGGTATTGCTTCTGTTTTAGTGTTCTATACGACCAATCTGCCATGTGTAGATATATAATAGCAGCAGATTTCCTACACGTTTAATTATTTTTTTTTTTGGATCAGACGCGATGATTTCTGTTCTCACTATTTCTTCATGGTGAAATTATTTCTTTAAAAAAAATGTTAATCTTTTCATTCTTTTATAGATTTTATTGGTGCCAATTTAAGTAGTCTCGTAGTCTCTTGGCCCTCGTCGAGCCAAGGGACTGACCTCGTGGCTGCCTCTTGGTGACCTGCCTCTGCCGTGACCTGACGTGCCTCTGCCGTGACCTGATCCTGCCTCCGTGACCCAGATAACAGCGAAGTTCACTGTGTCTTACCTACCACTTACTTCTTTGGGTTTTGTGCCAGAAAGAGTAACGGGTGTATGTTGCAACTTTACCGGTTTTGATTAACTTTGTCTTTGTGAGGAAAAAAAAAACATTAAAAGGTTTACTTGTGCAAGGGTTTGCTAGAAAATCTTATGTTTAAGGGTTTACTTGTGCAAGCGTTTGCTAATAAACCAATTTTTAAGGGTTTACTTGGGTAAGGGTTTGCAAATAAACCTTTTTTTAAGGGTTTACTGTAAAAGGTTTGCTAATAAACCTTTAAAGGGTTTACTAAAAAGGGTTAAAGCAAAAAGTTTACTACACAACTGTAGGTTATTTTTGGTATTATACCTAGGTTTTACTGGTTGGGACACTAGGTAAACCCTCTTTAAACCCCTTTTAAACCCTATATTTTTAACAGTGAGGAGACATTAAAAGTGTACGGCGTCGTGCATGGAAAGTACACAATCCGCTGTAGATTGAACGGAGCTGGGGCCTGATGGACTGCTGCCTCCCAAGAAAACGCCAGGCAAAGCTGCCGCACCACCCTTAAACCTCCACACTGTGATCCCACCATTACAAAACACACATACCATTGGCCCTACTATCAAGCACTAAACCTACCCCCACAAACATAGCAGTAGTTAGCCATATATTACAACTTTCAACTATCCTCACAAATTCCATGCAGTTTTTCCATACTGCATGAAATCACTTAATTTCCGGCCAGCTTCGGCTGGAGGGATAGGTGGGTGGGGAGAAGCCTTCTACTTTCCTATCCTTTCTCTCATATTATCTAGTAATTGTAGTGTAGTTAAATCAAACAGCCATGTAAGGACTATAGGTCTGTTGCTGTTTGTGTTTCCTTTGTATTCCTTTGTATTCCTCCTGCTTAACCTCTAAGCCTCATGAGCCACACAAGCCAAATTCTCCCTTAATCCCATCGCCCACATGCAAAATTGATACACCAACTTAAGCCACTAATTTTATGAAAGGGTCATTGTAGGAAGGAAGAAAGGAAGGAAGGAAGGAAGGAAGGAAGGAAGGAAGGAAGGAAGGAAGGAAGGAAGGAAGGAAGGAAGGAAGGAAGGAAGGAAAGAAATAAGGAAGAATGTGAAAGGTGACTTTCTGCACAGTAATGGCGGAGGAAGAGGAAAAGGAAGGGTAGGTAGTGGTAGAAAAGGAAGAAGAGGAGGAGATGGAGGATCAGGTGGAAGGAAGTAAGAAAATATGCATGTATGAGTGGAGGAGAACGAAGGAATTCAGAAGGAGGAAGTGGAAGCAGCAGGAGGAGGAGGAGGTAAAGGAGGAGGATAGCTGGAGCGCAGGTCACGGACGAGCTATAGAAAAGAAAAGAAGGTATTAATACAATTATTGTATTTAAAGAAAAGTTGCAGGAAGGAAATGAGGAAGCAAAGTAAGAGGAAGAGTAAAAAGGAATAAGAGGCCCCATTATGAATTGCTTGTGATGAAGGAACTTTGTGTGGGAAACATAACATAACATAACTGTCTTTGCAATCAAATTTTCTGACTTTTTCTTTGCTTTTTCTTGATGTGAGCAGTTAAAATGTTGAGATTCCACAAGACTCACGGGGAGGAAACCGAGGCAGTTTCTACTGTTTTGTTTCTTTACATTGGAGCCTATAGCGCCTGTTAACCTTTTTATCTTTGAGAGCTCAGGTGGTTGGCCCTGCACATTCTGGAGAGTAGTGATGTCGGTCGCTCTCGCAATTTGGCGGCGCAGGCTGGATTTTAATAGTGACACCTGTGATCCTGGGTAAAGATACCGTTTTCTGAAATTTTCGGATCCTCAGTCAGGCTCATGCTGCCTCCTGGTGCTTCCCTTGCCGCACTAAGTTTTTGTTTTGTTTACGTTGGGGCCTATATAGTGCCTGTAGGCTATAATTATTTTTTCCTTTGAGGGCTTAGATGGTTTGCCCTCCTCATTCTTGAGGTATGTGATGGTTGCCCCTCGCCTGCGGTGACACAGGCTGGATTTATTATAGTGACACCTGTGTTGATAGGTGAAGGTCCGTTTTCTGTGATCCCTCAGTTTGGTTCATGCTGCCATCTGGTGCTCCCTCCGCCGCACTTGTAGTCGCAGTCGGAAGAACAGGTACGCAGCATGCGGGTTTCTTCAGCCACTCGACGATGGATTTGACAGTTGCTCCTTGGTGGGACTTGAACTTGCGACCTTCTGCTGGCTATTGTCGACCGCATTAAAGAAGGTAGAAAGAGTTGTCCCCGGCAGGATTCGAACTCGGAACATTGTTGAGCTCACCACTCCAAGACGCTAACCACTCGGCTACCGCCTCCCCAAGGGCATCTGGTGGTAGTAGTAGCAGTTGTAGTAGTAGTTGTAGTAGTAGTAGGAATAGTATTATAAGTAATAACAGTAGTAAAGGCGAGAGTAATAATAAAAATAGTAGTAGTCCTAATAATACGAGTTATTAGAATAATAGTAGTAGTAGTAATAGTAGTATCGGCAGCTTCGTATTCACCTAACAACAAAATTTATAATTCTAAAAGCTCTTATCCTTGTCTTGTATTCTGAAAAGGTAACGTTAACTATATCATCCATGTTTCCTCTTTTTTCCTCTTGCTCTTGAAAAAAACCCCATCTTTCTTAATGCCTTCCAGTACGATCGGTTTAGGAAGAGATCGAGCGGAGGCGAAACGATTTGCCATTTGCTATAAAGGGCGGAGTTCCTCATGGGGGAAGGAGGTGTGGGTTCCTCAATTTCTTTATTCGCTCGACAAAGATAGACGGGAATCTCTCAAGATATAGATACTTTGCCCCGAAAGATGGATAGAGTGTGTGAGATGGGCCAGGGAAGATAGGAGAGGAGTGGAGGGAAAGATATGGGTGTGTGGAGATGAGATGGGATAATATAGAAAAACTGGAAGTGAAGGATACGTGGGGAAAAGGATGATGCAAAGGAAAGTAAGATTGATAAGAGATACACGTATACTTTACCTTTTGCTCTAATTGTGATGTGGGGAAGTTAGAATTAGGTTTGATAGAGAAAAACACAATAAGGAAGAATACGATAATAGGTCAAGGCCACCAGATCTTACCCTTGTTTCCTCCTCTACGTTTTTTCTTCCCCTTCGTATTTTTTTCGTTTCCATTATTTTCATCTTTCCCTTTCTACGGTTAACTTGTCTTCCATTTTCCACTCTTCATGCCTTACCTCTTCCTACCTCTTCCTCCTCCCGGGCTGTTGTCAGTATCAGTCTGTTGACAACGACTCTCTAATTTTGCTGACATCCGGTGCAGCTACACACACACACACACACACCGCCACGGTAGTCAAGTTGATAGCGCGCAGGGCTGCCTTTCTATAGTAGTAGGTTCGAATCCTTACTGCTCCCGGGGATTTTTCAGTGTCAAATTCGGGCCGTTACTGTTTCCCTTGAGCAAGGGGATGGGTGTTTTGTGTGTGAGGTTCCAGCATTACCCCAATATGGGTAATAATGAGCTCCAAGCTCGCACCGGGAGGGTGAAATTGGCGATCGCGAGCTTGACTCGCATGGACAAGACCATGGATGAATAACACACACACACACACACACACACACACACACACACACACACACACACACACACACACACACACACACACACACACACACAGACACACACACACACACGAGGATGACTATCTTTTTATTTCTAGAGGAAATTAGATAGGTATTGTATATGTTTATTATTTATGGGGAGACGGTAGCAGAGTTGTTAGCGTCTCTGAGTGTCGTTCTCGGTGACCCGAGTTCGATTGCGAGTGCATCGGATGACACTGGTGGGGCGGCATGAGCCTCTAATCACAGGCGTCACAATAAAAATCCTGCCTGCGCCACCACGGGCGAGGGCCAACCATCACAGCCCTCAAGTGAATCTCCAGAGTCTACCATCCGAACCCTGGGTCACCACTGCCTACAGGCGCTATAGGCATATATGAAGAAAGAAAGTGTAGAAAGTGTGTTGTGTGTGTGTGACACTGTGTGTGTGTGTGTGTGTGCGTGTGTATGTGTGAGAAAGAGAGACAGACAGACGTGATAAGATATTGTAGTAATGCAGAAAAATATCTCAAGTACATTTAACATTTGTCTCATACCCTCTCCGCCACATCCCTTCCTCCTTCCTTCCCTTCCCATCCCTCCCATCCGCACGCACTAAACGTCTATTGTATATTTAATCTTGTGTTCGTGTTTTGCAAGAGAGAGAGAGAGAGAGAGAGAGGAGGAGAGAGAGAGAGAGAGAGGAAGAGAGAGAGAGACGAGAGAGAGAGAAGAGAGAGAGAGAGAGAGGAGAGAGAGAGAGAGAGAGAAGAGAGAGAGAGAGAGAGAGAGAGAGAAGAGAGGAGAGAGACGAGTTGATTCTTGGTAAATACCATTGTTTCCTTCCATCTCTCTCTCTCTTTTCCCCCTCCCCCTCTCTCTTCTCTCTACCCCCTCTCTCCTCCTCTCTTTCATCTCGTCTTCTCTCTCTATTCATTTCTCGTCTCTCTCTCTATATATAATATTCCCTTTCCGTTGTTCTTTAATCTCCTATCCATCCATCTTTCTTTCCTTACCTCTTAGGAGTATAAAAAAGGGAAGATGAATATCTGTTGAACATCATCTCTCCTCCTCTAAACCTCATCTTCTTTTCCTCACCGAAACCCAGTTGTCTGTGAGCACTGACAGCAGTCCTTTTTCTGTCTCCTCTTACTGTCTCTATTCTCATTTTCAATCCAAAGCTGGCTGTTGCGTATAGGTGCGCAATGACATCACTTGCTCTCGTGCCCACGGCCTTGAATCTTCCGAATTTTCTACCATCTGGCTTCGAATTCAATGTCACTCTCTTACTAAATTTATCTTTGCTGTATATTTCTCACCTAACTCCTCTCAGTATGTAAAATTCTTCGTCTATTTAACATCAAAAGTGGAGCACATCTCATCTTATTTTCCTTTAGTAGAAATTTCCATTCATGGGGACTTCAATGTTCACCACCAGCTTTGGCTATCATCTTCTTTCACTGACCAACCTGGTGAACAAGCCTACAACTTTTCTATCCTCCAAGACCTAGAGCAGCTGGTGCAGCACCCTACCTGTATTCCTGACTGCCTTGGAGACACGCCCAACATTCTTGATATTTTCCTAACTACTAACCCTTCTGCTTACTCTGTGAAACTATTCTGTCCGTTGGGTTCATCCGATCACAATCTTATTTCTGTAACCTGTCCTATCGCTCCGGTACCGCCTCGGGACCCATCTAAGCGTAGGTGCATTTGGTACTTCAACTCAGCTAAGTGGGAAGACCTAAGGCATTACTACTCTGATTTTCCATGGAATGATTACTGCTTCCAATTCAAAGACCCATCTCTTTGTGCAGAGCGCATAACTGAGGTCACAGTCTCTGGCATGGAGGCGTACATTCCACACACTTTCTCTAATCCTAAAGCCCGTCAACCTTGGTTTAACTCTGCTTATTCTCATGCTGTCCGAGATAGAGAGGTGGCTCACAAACGGTACCGTAAGCATCCATCTCCTGAAACTCATGCCTTTTATATTTCTGCCAGTAATCATGCCAGATATATATTTCAACCTACCAAAAACTCTTTCATCCATAGAAAATGTCAACATCTTTCTGAATCAAATTCCTATCGTGACTTCTGGCATCTAACAAATAACATATCTCACAATTTTTCTTTTACATCTTTCCCTCCTATGTTTCACCCAGATGGCTCCACAGCTGTTTCATCTACTTTTAAAGCTGAACTCTTCGCTCAAACCTTTGCTAAAAATTTCACTCTGGTTGTTGAAGGGCTTGTTCCTCCTTCTCCTCCACCCTCTGACTATATTATGCCTGTCATTAAGATCCTTCGTAATGCTGTTTTCCTTGACCTTTCTGGCCTAGATCCTCGGAAGGCTTACGGTCCGGACGGAGTCCCTCCTATTGTTCTCAAAAAATGTGCTGCTGTGCTTGCACCCTACCTGGTCAAACTTTTCTGTCTTTGTCTATCTACTTCCACCTTTCCTTCTTGCTGGAAGTTTGCTCACATTCATCCTGTTCCTACCAAGGGTGACCGTTCTAATCCTTCAAACTACCGTCCTATAGCTTTGACTTCCTGCCTTGCTAAAGTTTTTGAATCTATACTTAATAAGAAGATTCTTATGCATCTATCTGCTCACAATCTTCTATCTGATCGTCAGTACGTATTCCGTAAATGGGCGATCTACTGGCGATCTTCTAGCTTTCCTAACTGAATCTTGGTCATCCTCCTTTAGGGGTTTCGGTGAAACTTTTGCTGTTGCCCTTGACATATCAAAAGCTTCTGATAGAGTCTGGCACAAATCTATATTTTCCAAACTACCCTCATTCGGTTACTATCCTTCTCTCTGTACCTTCATCTTAAGTTTCCTTTCAAACCATTCTATTGTAGCTACTGTAGACGGACATTGTTCTTCTCCTAAATCTATCAATAGTGGTGTTCCCCAGGGTTCTGTCCTATCACCCACTCTCTTTCTATTATTCATTAATGATCTCCTAAGTTTAACTCAAAGCCCTATCCACTCCTACGCTGATGATCCTACCCTGCATTTTTCAACGTCGTATATTAGACGTCCAACTCAACAGGAACTAAGTGATTCACGGTGAGA
>JACEEZ010022979.1:32500-39358 GCA_016584305.1 Chionoecetes opilio | reverse complement strand
TACGGCGGTCTACTACGCTCCCTAACGTGCGGTCTACAAAGATACCGCACATGACCTGACCTAACTACCCATTGCTTTATGTGCATTACAACAAGTCCACACCTGACCTGACCTTACCTGATCTGAGTACCGGAACCCTACTCAACCTTATAAAATGAGAATCAACGAAGTAATGTCTTAGTACCCTCCTAAAATTCAAGCCGAGAACATCAGTCTGTTCATGCTTCGAGATCATCATGCTGTTGAAAGAATTCTACAGAAGTGTCATCTTGACAGAAGAAACAACGGTTAAGTTTTCACGTGAAAACAATCTTCTAGACACATCACAATAAGCAGAGCCGTGTCATCGGTGTGGCAGTGTTATGCAAGAAAAAAGAAAACGTGACAGAAGTGGGGAATATTGGCCTGTGCTTCGCTGTCCTCGCAGAGGGTGCCAATCTTCACGTTCTGTTCGCAAAGGCAACACATTCTTCCATTACGTGGATATCAACAAGTTAAACTGTAACCTGAGTTTTTGGGAAATTTTTGAGCTGGTGTTCTTTTTTGTAATAGAAATTCCCATGAACACAGCAGTGAGTGTAACAGGAAAATCGTTCAATACTGTGACTGACTGGTATAATATGTGCCGAGAAGTATGTGGATCCATTGTTTCTCATCGCGCACGAGGTAAAATGGTTGGCACAGTGGAAAACCCTATCTAAATTGACGAAGCAAGATTTGCAGGTCGACGGAAATACAATCGTGGGAGAATGCTAACTGACGACCAGGCTCCTCTCTCCAAAGACAGTGATGCAGTTGTACGAAACCATAGGAACCATGGACCCAGAATTGATGGTCCGTTGGTTTTTGGTCTCAAGCAAGGCTCTGATTGCCGGTATTTTTATGTGCAACGACGTGACAAAAACACTCTGATCCCTATCATTGAGCGGGAATGTGAAGCTGTCTCAGCGATTCATTCCGATAAATGGCCTGCGTATGGGAATCTAAATGCCGTTGGTTACACTCATTTTACGGTGAACCATCAAGAAAATTATGTGGATCCAGTGACAGGAGCAAACACGCAAGCGATTGAACGAACATGGTTGGATGCCAAAACACGCATTCTAAAGCAAATGAGAGGCATTGGTTTCAAGTTGTTTCAATCACACCTTGATCATTTTTGCTGGAAAGTGCTACGAAAAGATGCAGAGGATTTATTTGTGGCATTTCTAAATGATATACACAGTGTATATCGTTAAAGGATATAAGAAGCAATGCCATTAATTTAATGTAATATTATACATGTACCCTTTACAATTTATGATTGATGTGATTATGAAGTATGTGTAATTATGAATTATGTGTGATTATGAAGTATGTGTAGCCAATTATTTACTTCAACTATTTACTACTATTACTACTATTTACTACAATTATTTACTATATGATTCATGTGATTATGAAGTATGTGAAATTATGAATTATGTGTGATTATGAAGTATATGACTGTAATCAATTATTTACTACAGCGCTAATTTAAAAAAAAGTTATATATTTGTTTGCTTATAATACTCTTCTGTAAATAAGACAATGTTTTGTTTATTTGAAGATAAAATAATTAATAAATTTCTTACTAAAGTTTTGTTTTTTCTATAACTATCTACTGTATAATAGACAATAATCATATAGCAATAGTAAATTGCAGCGAGAAGTGTACGAGTGTAGAGTGTAGGTAGCGAGTAAGAAATGTAGACCAAACGCAATAGTGTGAAATGTTCCGGTAGACCGCACGCTATAGTGCAAATGTCCCGGTACACCGCACGCTATATTAGCACCTATATGTATTATTATAGTATATATATATATATATATTATATATATATATATATATTATATTATATATATATATATATATATATATAATAATATTATTAATATATATTTATAATTATACAGTTTTTAATACATACATATATATATATATATATGTAAATCAGAAAAATGTTTTTTTATTTGAAATAAAATAATTAATAAATTTTTATAAATTTTAGTTTTTTCTATCTAGTTTACTACGATAATAGAAAAATATAGCAATAGAAAAATTGCAGCGAGAAGTGTAAGAGGTGAGTGTAGTAGCGGAAAAAATGTAGACCGCAGCAATAGTGGAAATTTTTCCGGTAGACCGCCGCTATAGTGCAAATGCCCCGGTACACGCACGCTATTTTAGCCCCTATATGTATTATATATAGTAATATATATATATTTTTATATAGTAAAATTTTATAAACAAATAAATATATATATATATATAATATATTATATAATATTAAATATATATATTTTAAAATTATATAATATAATTTTTATAATATATATAATATAATTATATTATTATAATATATATAATTATTTTATATATATATAATATATAATTATATATATATATTTAGGGTACGCCGTATAAGAAAAATACTTTTCTAAACTTGGCACCCAAATTTTTTCTAGTAAAATAAATTCTAAAGACGTTTGTATTTTTTCCTTTTTTGCTTTGAGAAATTTTCTTACTATGCAAAATCGCACTTTTAATTGCACCTTATCGAATAATGCTTAAATGAGACGCGTGCCCGGGTTGGCCGTGTTTTGCATCTGCACCAATTGATTTTCCAAATGACTAGGTGGTAAGCTCTTTCTATCATTTTGGGTTCATCAGGCACAATCACAGTGTCCCGCCTCTACGTTCCCTAGAAGTGCCCTTCATTTTTTTCTTAGCCCAGAAGCAGGGCATGGTCTCCCGGTGACCCCCGAGCCGGGATAAACCCCGTCTCTGGCCTACACCCCCCACTGCTGCCGCGCCCTTTCCCCGCTTCACGACTCTTTCGGGCCTGAGTGTGGATAGAAAACTCCGAACCTCGACGGCTGACCAGGATCCCTGGATCAAACCCCCGGGACAAGGAAAGGTAAAATCCCGGGGCTCGTGCACCTGGCAGGCTGCCAGTGATCAGTGTCTGCAAGTGGTGGCTGACAAGTTCAGTGGGTGTGAGCGAGGTCCTATGGTGTCCCAACCCCTCGCCAGCCCTCGTGCAAAATTGGGTCAGGGGAAACCTGGGGTCGTCCCACTCGACTGCCATTGCGAGGGGAGGCATATTTGAGTGTGCGAACCCAGGGCCCCTGTCCGCAGTAGAAGGCACAGCGTTTGGACTTTTTGGGCTGCGACTCATCACTCTGACTGCGTGAGGATGTGTTTGGGGGCCGGTCCTCTAGCTGGGGTAAAACCTTGTTCGGTTGATTTTGAAGTACCCTGAGCAGTATGACTGGGATTTCCGGGGTGTTCAGTTCTTTGCCACAGCCCATGTTTTCGGGTCCACATGTACACAGCGACGGGGTGTGGTGAGATCGGGAGGGGGAACCTTGCCACACTTGATCTCCTGCAGCTCGGACGGGGAACCCCCCCGCTTCACGCCGGACCAGCTGGTGGGAGCCCTGCTGGTCAGGAAATTTGCCAGGATTACCCGGATCTCCGTGAGATTTTTAAACCGCCTGGCACCCTCGAACTCTGCTTTTGTATGACTCTTCCGTGGACACAGATGCACACGGGCCCGTGAAGCAGATGGGGAGGCCCCCTCGATGCTGGTGATAAGGTGGCGCAGAGGAACTCGTTTGTAGCAACACGCATATATCCAGAAAAGCGGTCCCCGCATCTTTCCAAATGGGCGTGAATAACCCCCTTCCACCCCCGTGGGTGGCCTGTTTAGTCACCTTGCAGTACGTAGGATCGGTGGAGTGTGTGTCACCCCCAATCATAGGAGCCTGAGCCACCTTGCGCAGGTTCCAAGGGGGCACCCAGTCCTCTGGGACAAAATGCCAAAGGGACCTTCCAGTGGCTCCCCCGTGACACAGCTTCCTGTCAAACCCGGTCAGTTTCCCATAGCTGTCCGCACCACGCCCTGGTCTGTCCCTTTCCCCCCATCGTAACCCAATCCAAAAATTTTGGACGCTGGTGCCTCCCCCGGCAAGGTCCCGGGGCCCAGCCATGGCATCCCCCTGGCCTCCTCAGTTTTTAGGATGAGACCAGGTAAGACATGCTGGAAAAAAGGGGGCCGTCCGATTTGGTCCCCGGGGGAATCCGAACCAAGGCAGCAGCAGCAGTGGGGGAACGTCGAACCGGATGCTTGGAGCGGATTCGACCCCTACGTGTTTTTACCGACTTCGCAGTTTTTTTGTAAATTTTTTGGGGCTTGGGAAGGGCCTAGACCTTTGACAGTATCCCGCCCTGAAACCCCCTTGTGGGTAAATATAACGTGGGAAAAACCAGTTGCCAGGAAAAAAGGTTTTTACCCAAAAAAAACATTTTTTAGAGAAATGGCTTTCCGGCGTCCCGGGGGACTTAATGTAGGTCTTAGGCAATACAGAACATATTCCCAAAAGTTTTTTCGCTCTACAAATTGTCATCATTTTAAAAATTTTCAAATCTAAATTAAGTAGTTTGATGTGAGTTTTTAAAAAGGGTAGCAATATGTTTAGCTATAAATATAAAAACCCTTTTTGCATAGGGAAGGAAAATGCTCAAACCAAAAAGTTTAGGCGGAAAAACCCCCCTTAAAAACAATTTTTTCTAAAAAAAACCTGTAAAATTCGAAAAAAAAAACTAGATTTTACTTTTTATTGGGCCTACGGGTACCCTAATATATATACTAATATATTTTGTATATTATATATAAAAAAATAAAAGTATATTTAATAATACAAAAAAAGTAATATATATACATATTAATATATATATAATATTTTAAAATATATATTATAATATATATATATAAATATATAGATTTAAACATAATTAAATAATAATTAGTATAATAAATCCAATATATAAATATAAAATATAATTATAATATATATATATTAATAAATAATTTAGATATTAAAAATATAAAATAATAATAATAAAAACATAAAAGAATAAATATAATAAATAAAATAATAATAATAATAATATAAAATATATATATATATGAATATAAAATATATAATATATAAAATAATATTTATATATATATATATATATATATATAATATAATATATATATATAATATAAAATATTTATAATATATATATTTTAATAAATATTAATATTATATAAAATAATATAAAAATAATAAAAGAATATATATTTAAAATTATAATATATATATATATATATATATATATATATTATATTATATATATGTTATATATTATATATATATAAATATATATATATATATATATATATAATATATATATATTAATATAATATATATATATATATATATAATGTATATATATATATATATAATATATATACATATATACGTATATTAGGGTGGTCCTCACAACCAAAAGTTGACTTTCAAAATGTCTCACCCCCTATATTTGTTCCATGTAATGATTCGTTAAGCTGCTTGAATTTTTTTTTCGATAGGGTATTATTTACTGTTGTCACATGGGGGTTAATGTCCCCTACCGACGGTAAAAACGATCTCCTATTGACCTATTGGTAGTGTGTCCGTTGGAACCGTGCAAATAACACTTTCCAACTAAATATTTTGATCGTGCTCTACTGATTGCCATCCTGCCTCAGGTAGGGGATAATGATTTGACAAAAACAAAATTTTTGGCCTAGAAAATGTTGTATAAGTTAGTATATTTGCTTTGATTTCATCTCACCTACCAATATGGTTTCATTTCATATTACCTATTTATCTTATCTGTACGTCATTTACAAGCTTCATATGTCCTACATGAATCATATATGTAACAATAAACAATGTTGTAGCCGTTGTAAACGTGTTTTCTTTCACATTTACGTTCTCGATTAGTTCATACGATCATATCCTAGCGTATCTGGGATAGAATACTAATCAGGCGAACAGATTCAAAGAAATGTAAGCATCATTTACACAGTTGCATTAGAGCTGTGCAGTTAATACCATCATTTCATTCACAGGTAAATATCATGGCATTGTCTACGAGGTCTATCACTGAAGTGTGGTTGGTGGGCCAGCCACTGGAAAGAAATAGTGCGAGGAAGCTGCCCTCCAATGGTAATGTCCTGAGACTATTTTTTTTCCTGCACAAGGAAAGAAAGCTTTCAGTTCAAGAAGCAGCAAAGGAAACAGGAACATAAGTAATTGACTAATGGAAAAAGCACCGATTCCAACATCAGTAGACTTTCAAGTAAGAAAAAATGTGGATAAATTGTTTGAGACTTTGCTATAGTTACTCAAAGGAAAAAATAGACGATCAGTCCGACAAACTGCTTAAGAAACTGCTTTTCAAGATTATTTTGCCCACCTTTTTAACATTGCCCATTCTCAAGTTATGGCAATGATTAAAATTGACGAAGATCGAGCATTTCTTCAGGCTCAACGAGAGAAGGAATGGCGAGTATATATGGGTGGAGTTGATATTGCTTTGTCATTAAGGGAAGGTCGAATTCACAAGCGTAGGAAGAAATCAGATGAACGGAAACTGGAGGAAGAAAAGTTAAAGAAGGAAAGGTATGCAAAGGTAGATCTGGAGCAACATTCATCAGGGAGTAGCAGTGAATTATGCACGCCATCTCCAACAAAACGTCAATGTTCTCTATCTGTTAACATAATCTCACCAGAGGTTGCTGCTGCTCTGGACAGGACTGAAGTAAGTGACAGAAAGGTAACCTATATTTGAACTGCAACAGCATCTACCTTAGGTCACAACCTTGGGGGACTGGCCATCAACAGAAGCTCCATTCGTCGAGGTCGCTTAGCCAGGCGAAAAGAGATCTCTGCAGTGGTTAAGGCTGCTTTCAAAGTAATCTCAAAACTGGTGGTCCATTGGGATGGTAAAGTGGTCCCCAG
>JACEEZ010022979.1:25000-27500 GCA_016584305.1 Chionoecetes opilio | reverse complement strand
CTTGTCTTGCAGCACCATCCGACGCCATAGAATCAGGAATCGGGAGGCCATCGCCAAGTCAGAAACGATAAACATTCTGGAGGGGATTTCTGTCCTTATCCACTGGGACGGGAAGTTACTTCCTGACCTGTCGGGCAAGAACCAGGTCGACCGAATCGCCATCCTGGTCACGACTGGGGCGAGGGAACATCTCCTGGGAGTCCCCAAGATACCCCGCAGCACAGGCACGGCTCAGGGCGAGGCTGTCTTCAAGGCGATCTGGGAGGCTCAGTTGCAGACCAGAGTTCAGGGCTTGGTGTTCGACACGACGGCATCAAACACGGGGCTGTATGAAGAAGCCTGCGTGAAGATCCAGGAACGCCCTAGACGCGAGCTCCTCTGGGTGGCCTGCCGCTGGAGGTCGTCATGGGGACGTGTTCAAGAGCTCATACGGACCCTTCCGAGGACCGAACATCCTTCTTTTCGTTCGATTTAGGGATCGTTGGAGCTTAATTGACCAGTCTTCTTGGAGCTCTGCCATGGAAAAGGATAACCTCCATGCTCTTCTGACCGGGGAGTTCTCAGAGCACAGGGAGCGAGCCCTCCACGAGCGGAAGAATGCTCTGGAGAGCGGCCTTCACCCGATGGAGGACTACGAAGAACTCCTCTGGCTCTCGTACCTGTTCTTGGGAGAAGACCTCAGGAAAGACTACAGGTTTCGGGCCCCTGGTGCCTTCCACCAAGCCAGGTGGATGGCCAAGGGAATTTACGCTCTGAAAATCTTCCTCTTCCGAGGTCAAGTAAAGCTGACCGCTCACGAGCTGTAGGCCATGGAGGACATTTTCCTCTTCGTGGCCCTCCTGTACGCCACAAAGTGGAATGAGGCCATGGTCCCTCAACGACCTCCTATTCATGCGAGACCTCTCTCGAGGGATCATCAAACCAGGGGTGGCGGACGTGGCGCTCGAAGCCTTCCGTCGTCACCTTTGGTACGCCTCGGAGGACCTTGCGGCTCTGTCCTTCATGGACGAGAGAATCAGCAATGAGGAGAAGGAGGCCATGGTCAGGAACCTGTTCAGACGTGAGAGAAAAGGGCTCAAGCGACTGGACGGGAAGAGGTTCTCCCCGGACATTGACCTGAAGGACCTCGTGACCTCCAGGACTAGGAGGACCCTGGATAGCCTTCTTCCTGGACGGGAGGAAGAAGTGGGAACCCTTTTGGAGAAGTGTCCCAAGACATGGGAGACTGAGGCTACCTTCCTGGACATGAAGAGGAATGTCTCGCAGATGAAGGTGATCAACGACGCGGCGGAGAGAGGTATCGCCTTGGCCACCTCCTTCAACTCGATCATCACCAAGGACGAGGTCCAGCAACAGTACCTCCTGAAAGTGGTGGCCAAGCACAGGAGGGAGCAGCCTTCCACCTCTAAAGCAGCATATATGGAGTAAAAGGACAGTGTATTACCTTTATTTTCATTATTTACATTCATTATTTACATTATTTACTTGCCCGTGCTGCTTTTACTGTACAAGTGTTCAAACGGAAAGGAATAACATTACTTATTAATCAAACAACAACAATGTTTTGCTTATATTAACCTTGGGATGAAGATTTTTGTCTAAATAAAAAAAATGTATATGTTACAATTTTCTTTTAGTTACCTTACCAAATTAATTGACATCCAAAATTACCATCATTATCTGCAGTGAACCCTGAACAAAGCATAATCTTGAATGTAAAAGTAGGTGGTATGGATATGCACATACTCGGGATGACACTGACATCTTTATTCTTTGCGAGCTTTTTTCCTTTCTTTGAAGTTTTTTGTTGTTTACTTCTTCGGGGGGACCTCTAAATATTCTCCGATTGGAGCGATACTTCACTCGATTACGTGTATCACCAATTGAAACAAGAACAGCATTATGCCCAGACAAATTTTCAATTTTTTTGTGGAACACCTTAATATATATATATATATATATATATATATATATATATATATATATATTAGGGTGGATCACTTTTATAGAGGAAGAAATTCAAAGTGAACTATCCGTTTTTGCACTCGTGAATTATTGTGAGGGTTCTTGAGAAACTCCCAAATCCAGAGTTTCGTCCAAATAAAAGCATGTTGAGGGGTCGCACCGAGTGATCGAAAGTTTGCTCTGCTTCCCCTTAGCATAGTGTACCTACCATACACAGTGTTGTGGGCTCCATGCCTTTAGATATACTTCTTGGCGATGGCAACTCGTTTCGTGCATACCCCGACGTAGTTTTTGCTGTTATATAGCTCTGTATTTATAATGTCAAACCCAGAAGTAAGCTAAAAACATCATCTTTTTTTCCTCAGGTCAAAATGGCGCGTTCAACTCGGAAACAGACTGAGCTGTTTTTGTTGGCACAACCCCTTGAAGCCCTCAGCCAGTTTGTCCTTCCAACAGGGGAAGATGTTCTGCGGCGACTCTTTTGTCATGGATCGAATAGCAAGGACAATCGAAAAGCTGTCATCGACGAAGTCGT
>JACEEZ010022979.1:0-20000 GCA_016584305.1 Chionoecetes opilio | reverse complement strand
GCATCACATGGCAGAGGCTGTCCTCAAGGCGGTATCCGACGCGGGAAACTGGAGGCGCGCATTCAAGGAATCGTGTTTGACACTGCTGCCTCGAAAACGGGTCCCCAATGGAGAGCCTGCATCAAGATTCAGGAGGGTCTGGGAAGGAATCTCCTCTCGTTTGCGTGCAGGCACCACCTCCTGGAAGTGATCCCCTTTGGGGGCGTTTTCAAACACTGTTTTTGGACCATCTGGCGGGCCTAACGTCCCTCTCTTCGTCCGTTCCAGGACCAGTGGGACGTCCTCGACCAGAAAACTTGGACGTCCTCCATGGATGAAAAAAAGCCTTCTTCCTCTCTTGACAGGCGAGCTATCTGATGCAAGGGGAGACAGCTTTGAGCGAGCTCAAAAGTGCCATCGAACAAGGAAGCCATCCAAGAGACGACTACAAGGAGCTCTTGGTTCCCTCCTATATCTTCCTGGGAGGCGATATTGGGACGACTTTCAAGATGAGGGCACCAGGGGCGTTTTCATCAAGCGAGATGGATGTCGAAGGGAATCTACGCTCTCAAATTTTTTCCCCTTCAGGGCTCAGTTTCGGCCCGACCTCTCATGAAATTCGGCCATGGAAAAAGGTGTCCCTCTTCGTCGCCCTCCCCCTACGCCATTCCGTGGAACGAGGCCATGGTTCCTTCCCATGCTCCCTACAACGATCTCCTCTTCATGAGGGAATTTTGCAGAGGAATCCCCAATGAGCGCGTTGCTGAAGTGGCCCTGAAGCATTCAAAACGCCATCTCTGGTACGTGTCAGATTACTTGGTGCCTCTCTCTCTCTTCGACGAAAAGGGTTTTCAAAGGGAAAAGGAGGCCTCCATGGTCCAGAACATGAAGAGGGAGGGGGGGAAGGGACTGAAACGTCTGGACGGAAGGCCTTCCAATCCCAAAAAGTCTCTTTCAGGATTCTTCATTCCAGGTCGAGAAGGGGCTGGATCTCCTGCTCCCCCGGACAAGGCGAGGAAGTGGCAAACCCCCTGGCTAAAAGTCCCGCCAGTTTGGAGGGGGATCTCTTCTTCTTTCAGGATAAAGAGAGCGATTGACCAGGTGAAGTGGTCAACGACGTTGCCGAAAGGGGAGTGGGCCCTGATGACCACCTTCAACGCGGTCCTCACCCGAGAAGAAGCTCAGAACAGTTCCTTCTGAAAAGGGGGTGGCCAAGGAACAGGGGGAGTGCACCACGGCCTCCAAGGGAGCCTACTGGAGCCTGAGCGATCGGACTCCGTATAAAGCAGCCTTGGATGCCCTTTGGGAACTGTTTTTTGTCTTGTTTCAGTTTTCAGTGATATCATTCTATTTGTACTTCACTGGGGGCGAAAAGAAAAAAAATTAGAACTTATTTTTCATATTGCTAACTTTTGCTTTTCCTTTTTTTCTTGTTTTTTAAAATTGTTGCTTCATGGGGGACCCTTACGCAATGTCCGATTACAATAAAATTTGGCGTTAATATTTTGTTTTATTAATGAAACAAAAACAACATCTGGCCTAAAAGTTTTTGTAAAATGTTACATTTTGAACTGACCTAATATACATACATATACATACATATATATATATATATATATATATATATATATATATATATATATATATATATATATATATATATATATATATATATATATATATATATAATATATATATATATATATATATATACTATATATATATATATATATAAATATATATATATATATATATATATATATATATATATATATAGACCTACCTACCTATCTATCTATCTATCTATCTATCTATCTATCTATCTATCTATCTATCTATCGATCGATCTATCTATCTATCTATCTATCAGAGCTGGGCGCTGCGGCACCGAGTTACGACTTTGCGACTTTGCGACTTTGCCGCACTATGAATTTCGAAGTCGCAGAGTCGAAAGTCGCAAACGTTTTGAAAAAGTCGGACTAAGCAAAGTCGCACCGCCAATTTTCCGCGACTTTTGCCCCGACTTTGAACAGGAACAAGGACGACTTTTTTTATAGAAAGTGCCGCGGCATCAACGCGGCATTGTAGATATTAGTTTAGGCTGTGTTTGAACTAAAAAATGAATAAATATGTGTTTTTCTGCCTTAAAAAAGCATGTTTCTGTTATCGCGCTAAAGTTTACTTTGTAATTTAGCAGAGTCGCACCGGGAAAAATTAGTCGCACTCGCAAAGTCGCAAGTCGCACTAGGGGGGCCAAAAATGGAGTCGCAGAGTCGCAGATGCACCAGGGCCGGCGGCAAAGTCGCAAAGTCAAAGTCGCACCTGAAAAAATTTAAGTCGCGCCCAGCTCTGCTCTCTCTCTCTCTCTCTCTCTCTCTCTCTCTCTCCTCTCTCTCTCTCTCTCCTCCTCTCTCCTCTTCTCTCCTCTCTCTCTCTCTCTCTCTCTCCTCTCTTGTATTTTAAATATATNAAGGCCCTTCAATCCCAACAAGCTCTTTCAGGCTTCTTCAGTTCCAGGTCGAGAAAGGCGCTGGATCTCCTGCTCCCAGGACAAGGCGAGGAAGTGGCCACACACCTGGCTAAGAGCCCCGCCAGTTGGGAGGGGGATCCTCTCTTCTGCAGGATGAAGAGGGCGATTGACCAGGTGAAGGTGGTCAACGACGTTGCCGAACGGGGAGTGGCCCTGATGACCGCCTTCAACCCGAGAAGAAGCTCAGAATCAGTTCCTTCTGAAGGTGGTGGCCAAGGACAGGAGGGAGTGCCCCACGACCTCCAAGGCAGCCCTACTGAAGCTCGAGCGATCGGACTCCGAATAAAGCAACCTTGGATGCCCTTTGGGAACTGTTTTTTGTCTTGTTTCAGTTCTCAGTGATATCATTCTATTTGTACTTCTCTGGGTGCGAAAGGAAACATATTAGAACTTATTTTTCATATTTGCTAACTTTTGGTTTTCGTTTTTGCTTATTTTTGAAAAATTGTTGCTTCATGGGGGACCCGTAAGCAATGTCCGATTACAATAAAATTTGGTACGAATCTTTTGTTTAATTAATGAAACAAAAACAACATGTGGCCCAAAAGTTTTTGTAAAATGTTACATTTTGAACAGGCCTAATATATATATATATATATATATATATATATATATATATAATATAAAATATATATATATATATATATATATATATATATATATATATATATATATATATATATATATATATAAATATATATATATATATTTTATATATATATATATCTATATATATTATTATATCAAATCTATCTATCTATCTATGTATCTATCTATGTATCTATCTATATTTATTACTATCTATATAATATATATATATATATATATATATATATATATATATAATATATAATATATATATGTATCTATCTATCTATCTCTATATATATACTAGCATATTTCAAACAAAGGGGGACTGTCGTGTTTGCTTCGGGCAAGTTTACCCTCAATTATCTATTATTTTTGTTATCACACTTTGTCTTTACTCCAGGGAAAATTAATTGGGTCAGATGCAAATAATGAAAATGTTAATGTATAGCATTATCATGTCGGATTCCTAGCCACCTCACTACACGGAGGTATAAAAGGTAATTTCATGCACCCTTACATGTTATTACCACAACCCCAATCTCGGTAGGTGCAGCAAGTGACCTTAATCTATCGAAGCCAGGACAGCCAACATATATAATTAAATCAAACAAATTGTATAACCGTAGCTACCAGGTCAGATTCGAGCTCCTGGACAGGGCGTTTTAGCCACCTCCCTACACGGAAGCATAAAAGGTAATGGAAATGCACCCCTACATGTTATTGCCTCAACCCAATCTCGGTAGGGACTGCAAGTGACTTTGATATATCGCGGCCAGGACAGTGAGCACATATAATTCTATTGAGACAAACTGTATAACAGTACCAGGTCGGATTCGAACCCCTGGACTGGGCGTCTTTGCCACCTCGCTACACGGAGGTATAAAGCTAATGACATGCACCCCTATATGAAACCTATATAATATATATACCCAACCTCATCTCTGTAGGGGCAGCAAGCGATTTTACTCTATCGCGACCAGGGCAGTCAACATATATAATTAATCAAACTAAATTGAATAACAGTTCCAGGCTGTATTCGAACCCCTGGACAGAGTGCTTTAGCCACCTCGCTACACGGAGGTATAAATTGTAATGACATGCACCTCTACATGTTATTACCCCAGCCCCATCTCGCTAGGGGCAGCAAGCTACTTTAATCTATCGCCGCCAGGACAGTCAACATAACAATACCATGGGTCTCGCTTAGTTAAGAAGGCATGACATTTATGACTTTGTCCTTTTTATAACTGATGCATGGAAGGTCTTACTTTTTTTTTACGGACTTATTTGGTATTTGGCATATCTAATTTGGTATTTGTTGTTGAGAAAATTTTCCTCGTCAAGAAAGTTGTATGAAATCATTTGGGAACATTATTTCCCATGATACCAGTTTCTAGGATTTGGAGAAAAGGAAGGTGTATTTGAAAGAAAAAGCATGTATGTTATAAATCTGTTCCGTAGGACAAAGAAGCATTTGTATTGCCCAATGTCTCTACCATAATATGCATACATACCTTCATGAGGGTTTGACTCCAGACAGGATGGCTGTAAAATGGGGGCATGTAGTCTGGCTCCACTAGGCCAAACAGCGAGAAGAATAACATTTCACCAGCTTGTAAAGGGTTTTGAACTGGTGCCTCTGTGGGGGAAAGCGAAAAGGTAGATAGTTAGATACACAAGTAGTAGTGGTTGGTAAATAGCCACCTGACCATAAGCAATATCCTTGATCCCGTGGAGTACAAATAATTACCTTGAGTGTGGTAGAATGGGCCACGTGAACACAATCAATGACCTTGAACTGCAAAGTTTTGCATGTAAGAACAGTTTATATCTCATTTTATTCAGTAGGACTCCCTCCACCCCAGACCACACTCCTGTGCCGGTAGACCGATGACATAGGTTTGTAGGTTTCATAAGGATCCTACCTCATTCGGTGAAAGGCTACCCCATTTCTGACAGACATATTGCGAAAGTATCCCGCACTCATAGGTACAATGGAAACATCCGCCAGTAATCGCAAGTTGATGCTCCCTTGTTGTCCATACTTATTTTCTTAGTGTGGAGATTGTCTCCCCGTTCCACCCATGGGTCAGGAGAGTTACACTGACATATGGCGTTTTCTGCGGGGATCCTGATTGCAACCGAAAAATTTTCGGTTGCTCAAATTTCGATCCCTGTTCAACCATCCAGGGAAGATGATTGGCCCGACCTGCAATCATTTGTTGTTGTTGTTGTGACCGTTTGCAACCGAAAATTTTCCGATTGCAACCAAAAATCCCCCGCAGAAAACGCCTATAGTTCACATCATGACCTATTTTGGTAAAGCCAAAATTCCAATTCCATTCCAGTGAGCTCCAGATGAGCACCGAGGCGACGCACAGCTTAGCGTATGCCCCCAGTTTTACCTTTTACACATAACCATCACCACAACTGCACCAGGACAACCCATCTTTAGTTACTAGGACCAAGAATTAGCCTTAAGCATATTTATTTTCTGTGATCCTTAAGGCTTCTTCAGAGGGCTATGATGATTGTGCCCTCGCCTGTGATGGCACAAGCAGGACTTTCAGAGTGACACCAGTGGTGATTAGAAGTTCATGTTTTAACTTTTTAGATAATTAGTTACCTGTGTAATATTGTAAATCTCTGTTTGTAGAGACAGTTTATTGGGCTGAGATAAAGTTAGTACACATATGTAGAGTCTATTACAAGTTCGTTGTGTAGCGGAAGTTTTACAGCCAAGTAGTGTTCGGCAGCCAGTAGTCGGCAGCCAGTAGAGCCAGCCAGTAGTGATGGGAGCCTTTAAGAGATGCGTCCGGCTCACCTAATCGCCCGGTATCTTTTGTTTGTCGTTCCGGTTTTTCCTCACCCGTTTTTTCGTCATGTGTTTTGAAGTGCTAACGTAAATACAACCTGTTATGTACCCTATTTATAAACTGGTGAGCTGTCATACTTTCTCACGGTTCATCATGATGAGATTGTTATAAATTAGTAATTCCTGCATTATTTATCTTCTTCTTATATTATTATTATATATTATATATTATTATCCAGTTATGGATTTCTCTTAGGAATATGTGCAACAAATCATAAACGATTAAATATCGTTAATCACAAAGGATATGGTATTTGTTATGGATAATACCAAGCTTTTTCATAAGTTTACACTCTAAAAACTGTTCATCAAATAATAAAAGATATCGTTTTTCTCCAGGGAAAAAATACTCAAATTTCTAACATTTCCAAACATCCCTATTGTACCTCCCAATTATGAATTGTCACCTCCGTGGTGCAGTGGCTAGCGTGCCTGGCTACGAATCTGCGGGCCCTGGTTCGAATCCGGGCCAGGGCAAGTCGGTGACCACCCTTTAATCTAGCTGTTCTTCCTTCCTTTCGTGGTTTATAAATGGGTACCTGGGGTAACCTGGGGAAGGTAACTGTGGTAACCCGGGTGGCACACTAGCTTAGTGTCCCGGGGTAACGGGTCCTCACCCACCACAGGCTCTAAGGCAGTGGTTCTCATCTGGTGGTCCATGGACCACTGGTGGTCCATGATAACTTTTTTAGTGGTCCACAGGACGTTCACGATATTTGGAAATGAACTGAATATATATGCAACCAGAATGTTAGCTGTCTATTATTATTTTATTTATTTCTGAAAAAAACTGTTTACTTTATACTTATAGGATATATATTTGTAGCCAACCCTTTACCTACCTTTAAAATCTACCCTTTTTCGTCATATCTTTAAAGTAAAAAAGGAGATGGTCCATGATATATTTTCAATTGGGCCATGACTTGAAACGAGTTTAGAACCACTTCTCTAAGGGCTAATGCCACGTAGATGAGTACCGAATGCCATGCGCAGCGTTGCGTATGCTCCCATCTTTACCTTTACCATAGACCACTATATCTCTGGACTGTTCACGCGACAATGTTTTGAATTTGGCAGGCTGCATAGCGGCCTGCGGCCCGCCCGACAAAGAGATATAGTGGTCTATGGACTATCATATAGACTGGTTTATCAGTATATATGATATACTGTAATCTTCGTAAATGTTTGTTCTATAATATTATCAAATAAAAAACAGTAAAACACGCTAAAGAAATGCCATTACGAGACTCTGATTCACTTCCAACTCTTTGCCTCTTAAAACCTTGCGAGTCAACTTTTATCATGAATTGTATCAATAGAAGCGCAATTTTATTAGCTTTCCATTGATGTATTTCGTTTTCTGATAAATGAATTAAAACCATGCATAAATTAGCATTAAATAAATAAATAAAATCATCAATCGGGTAATTTTCCCGATTGAAGAGGTAATTTATTTTGTTAACGGTAATTTATACATGGTGCTAATTCATTTATCAGAAAAAGAAATATATAAGTAAATAAATAACATCATCAATCGGGAAAATTACCCGATTGATGATTTTATATATTTATTTAACGCTAATTTATGCATGGTTTTAATTCATTTATCCGAAAACAAAATATATCAATGGAAAGGTAATACAATTGCGCTTCTATTGATACCCTTCATGATAAAAGTTGACTCGCAAAGTTTTAAATGGCGAAGAGTTGAAATGAATATTAAGTTCATGCATATTTCTTCAGAGTCTCGTAATGGCATTTCTTTAGCGTGTTTTACTGTTTTTTATTTGATAATATTATAGAACAAACATTTACGAAGACTACAGTATATCATATATACTGATAAACCAGTCTATATGATCCGTATATATATATATATATATATATATATATATATATATATATATATATATATATATATATATAATATATATATATATATATATATGAATCCGAACGGCCCTCCGACTTCAGGCCCTTGTGCGATAGGCCGATATTCCGTGCGCAAGCCAGGTTTACAGTGGTCTATGCCTTTACCTATTGTGCCAGTGTTTTACGGCACGTCAGTACTGTTATGTATTATAATTACGTATTATATGTATGTCGAATTATAATTATGTATATATGTATATGTTAGTATATTTATTATAATATTATGTATGTCGCCTCCGTGGGCTGCGTATGCGAGGAGGAATCGAGCGGCTCGGCGCGCCGTTCAGGTTTATGTTTCCCCTCTATCAAACGCTTTTGGGCGCCTCACGGTGGTATGTAAACAAAACCTCGACGTTCCCATAGAAACGACGACGCTAGACTGTGGCTAAACTCGCCACGCCAGTACAAAAGTAAAATTGCGTACGCTCTACTTGACGACGAGGATTATTATGAAGCAATAGCTGTCCTAACAGATGAACAGATCGCTGGAGATCAGGCCATGGATATTGCAATGGTAATTGCCGCTGAGACAGGTGAAAGGCTATACGAACCTCGGACACCGTCAACCAACTACCGTCAATAACACTATAGTCGCCACTGCACTTTTATCGCCAAGCGCTAAATATTACTGTAGCATCACTACAAACTTGTATGTGCCACTAAAGACAGGTACATAATATAAGCTACTGTGCATGCCTCTTTAGTGGCACATACAATTATATATCTGTAGTGATGCTAAAAGTCATAATATATGGCGCCTGGCGACATATATGCAGTGTCGACTATAGTGTTATTGACGGTAGGGTGTAGGGATACGTGAACAGGTTTATGAAACTGCCGCCAATAGGAATTCTCGCCGAAACACCAACCGAGAACTGTCGCCGACGGTGGAACACTCGCCGACGCGGGAATTTTCGGTAGCAGTTCCACTTGGAATATATGAAAATGAAGAATAAAGTGTATTTCATTGTTGGATACCACCATAGCACCTGGTATGTAATCTCTGAATGCAGAAACACTGGTAAAAGCTTATTAAATGTATATATTGTGTACCTTAATATCAAGATCAAGATCAAGAACTGGAAATGTCGACGAAAATAGGCACATGAAATGAAATTATAATATGACAGTGTAAATATGATTTGAATAATGCTTCATGTTCGCTTATAATGTCAGACTACTTTGATAAATAAAGTTGATTATATATATATTATATATATATATATATATATATATATATATATATATATATATATATTATATATATATATATATATATAATATATATATATATATTATATATATATATATATATATATATATATATATATATTATATCTATATATATATATATATATATATACTTAGGGTACGCCGTATAACAAAAATTCTTTTTTCCAACTTTGGCAGGCCAATTTCCTATGTAAAATGGAATCCTAAGACGATTTTAATCTGTATCCATTTTTGCATTTGAGCAATTCTTTACTATGCAAAATCGCACTTTTATATTGCACCCTTATCGAATAATGCTTAAATGAGTACGCAGTGTCCGGTTGGTCCTGTGTATTGCATCATGCACCAATATGAGTTCCAAATGACTAGCGTGGTAAGCTCTTTCTGATCTGTTGGTTCATCAGGCAGTACATCACAGTGTCACCAGCCTCTACGTTGGCCTACAACGTGTCCATCATGTCCTTTCTTAGACCTGAAGCAGGGCATGTCTCCCGGTGGTGGGCCCGAGCCCGGATGAACCCGTCTCTGGCCTGCTGCCCCACCACTGCTGCCGCAGCCTCTGGTCACCTGCTTCACGACTCTTTCGGTGCTCTGAGTGTGGATAGAGAACTCCGGAACCTCGTACGGCTTGACCAGGATCTCCTGGATCTGATCCCCGGGCAGTGAACAGGTGAATGCCGGCTCGTGCACCTGGCCAGGCTGCCAGCTGATCAGTGTCTGCAAGCTGGTGGCTGAAAGTTCAGCTTGGGTGTGATGCGAGGTCTTACACTGGTGTCCCCATACTTCTCGCCAGCCCTCAGCTTCAAAATCTGGGTCACGGCGAGCCTGCGGTCGTCCTCACTCTGACTCCCATCAGCGAGAGGAGGACACATTCTGAGTGTGCGAACCATGCTCCTGTCCGCACGTAGAAGGTCACAGCTGTTTGGACCTTCTTGGGCTGCGACCTCATCACTCTGAGCTGCGTGAGGGATGTGCTTGGGGCCGTCCTCTAGTCTGTAGTGAACCTTGATGTCGTAGTAGAGTTTGAAGTACACCTGCAGGCAGTACTTGACTAGGATTTCCAGGGTGTTCAGTTCTTTGCCAGTCAGTCCATGCATCCGGTCCACATGTACACGAGCGACTGGGCTGTGGTGAGCCATCTGGAGTGGGACACCTTGCCACACTTGATCTCCTGCAGCTCGGACGGGAGAAACGCCCCGCTTCACAGCCTGGACCAGCTGGTAGGAGACGTGCTGGTCAGTGGACATGTTGACCAGGATATACTCCGGTATCTCTGCGAGATCTTCACCGCCTGGCACTCCTCTGAACTCTGCGTTGTACTGCATCTCATTCACGCTGGACAGCAGACTGCACATTGGACCCGTGAAGCCAGTGTGAGATGAGGTAGGCCCGTCGATTGCTGGTGATAGGTTGCGCAGGGGCAACTCGTTTGTGTGCAACCACGCATATTACTCCAGAAGAGCTTGCGTCCCAGCATCTTCTCCAAATGGGCGTGAGTAACCACCCTTCCACCCGTGTTGGCCTAGTTGAGTCACCTTGCAGTACGATCAGTGAGTCGGTGGAGTCGTATGTCACCAGCAGATCATAGAAGAGCCTGAGCCACCTTGAACGCAGGCTTCTCAGGTGGCACTGGGTCCTCTGGTACAAAGTGCCAAAGGTATCTTCCAGATGGCTCCTCTGTCACTGACACATGCTCCTCCCTGATCAACCTTGGGTGCAGTTTCCCATAGCTGTCGGGCACCATCGCCCTGATCTTGTCCTTCCTCCCATCGTAACCCAATCCAACTATTTTGGTACCCTGGTGCTTCCCTTGGTCAAGTCCCTGGCGATGCCATGGCATCCTGCCTGGCCCTCCTCAGCTTGTTAGGATCGCAGACCAGGTACGACATGTCTGGAGAGAGGTGGCCGTCAGCGATAAGGTCCTGGAGGAATCCAGAAGCCAAGGTAGCAGCAGCAGTGGGCGGAACGTCGAACCGGATGCTTGGATGCGGAGCTGGACTTCGACCGTACGTGTTTGACCGACTTACGCTGTTTTTTTTTGGACTTTGGAGTTTGGTGATAGGACCTTAGGCCTTAAACAGTATCCAGCCCTGAAACCACCTACGTTGGGTAAATAAAACGTGGAAAATCCAGTTGCCAGGAAAAAGGGTTTTACCCGAAAAACGAGGCGATTTTGTATGAGAAGTGAGCTTTCCGGCGTCTGGCCAGACTTAATGTAGGTCTTACGGCAATATCGAGGCATATTTCCGATATAATTTTTAGCGCTCTACAACTTTGTCTTCAGTGAAATTTATCAAATCTCTAACTTAAGTGGCTTTTCTATGAGTTTTAAAGATGGTGTATGCTAAGCTATGTTTGCATATAAATATAAATGTTCATTTTGCATAGCAAGAAGTTCTCAAAACAAAATGTTGAAGAGGGCAAACCACCATTAAAATTCAATTTTACTAAGAAAACACCCTGCCAAATTCGAAATAATCTATATTCCACTTTCAGTGGACCTACGGCGTACCCTAATATATATATATATATATATATATATATATTATATATATATATATATATATATATATATATAATATATATATGCAGGTATGCTGTATATGCAGGTTGTTTGTTTTCCTCAAACTGATAGAGTTATGTACAAACTTATATAGCTTTCCTGCCACTTATAGAGATAATCTGAAAACATATATTTTTCATGGATAGGACATTCTGAAGCAGAAAACTCTCATTATTTTTATTTTTGTTTTGTCAAACATTATTGTTTGCAACTTAAATAATTCAATATACCTAACCTAAATACATTGCTAAGATAACCTAACTTTTCTAACTAATGAATTTTGGATTGTTTGTTGCTGTCTATTAAAATATTAATCGTATTATCACACATATCATTGCTGCCACATATTACACACCTGGAGCTGAAATTCCACCTCCCCCACCCTCGCCCGGGCCCTGTATATGCATCCTAACTAGTAAAAATACAACCAATAAAATTCCATTCTTACCTAATAACCTAACCTACCCTAACCGGTATCATTATAAGAAGAAATAAATTGCATTAAAAAAATTGGAGGATGCTCTCAACTGAAAATGTACCCCCTAACCTTCTTCTTCTTCTTTCTGTTTAACGTCAGTTTTTCCCATCATTTTTATGAGGTTAGACGGCCGATGATACACTTCCAACTATCTGTAGCCGTTAATGTACCCCCTAACCTAACCCAGCCGCAATCTCAGCCAACCCTGCAAATCTCAATTCCACAAAAACCCATTGTTAGTTTCAAAACAATATCTAGTCAGTAAAAAACTATAAAGAGGTGAAGAAAAACATGAAACTGCGGTAAAATTTCGGGATAGGGCACTGAAAAACCGTAAAACACGCTAAGAAATGGCATTACGAGACTAAAGAAATATGCATGAACTTAATATTCATTTCAACTCTTCGCCATTTAAAACTTACGCGTCAACTTTTATCATGAACGGCATCAATAAAAGCGCAATTTTTATTAGCTTTCCATTGCTATATCTCGTTATCTGATAAATGAATTAGAACCATGTATAAATTAGCGTTAACTAAATAAATAAAATCATCAATCGGGTAATTTTCCCGATTGATGAGGTTATTTATTTAGTCAACGCTAATTTATACATGGTACTAATTCATTTATCAGAAAAATGAAATATATAAGTAAATAAATAACATCATCAATCGGGAAAATTACCCGATTGATGATTTTATTTATTTATTTACCGCTGAATTATGCATGGTTCTAATTAATTTATCAGATAACGAAATATAGCAATGGAAAGCTAATAAAATAGCGCTTCTATTGATACCTTTCATGATAAAAGTTGACGCGCAAAGTTTTAAATGGCAAAGAGTTAAGTGAATATTAAGTTCATGCATATTTCTTCATAGTCTCGTAATGACATTTCTTTAGCGTGTTTTACTGTTTTTAATTTGATAATATTATAGAACAAACATTTACGAAGATTACAGTATATCATATATACTGATAAACCAATCTATATGATAGTCCATAGACCACTATATCTCTTTGTCGGGCGCCCCGCAGGCCCCTATGCAGCCCCGCAATTCAAAACATTGTCGCGTGTGCAGTCCAGGTATACAGTGGTCTATGGGTGCACGCATCTCCTCTCCAGAGCTCATTTACTGCTTTTTGTATTATTTGACAAGTGAAATCCTGCTTACATCGAGTCAATCAGGGATAATAATGACCCGAGGAATGGATAGCAGTGCCTTTTGTTCCTCAGCTGAAGTAATGGACTGGGTGCTGAACTGGTATTGGAGTGGTGTTAGCTTCCACCCTCCACGCCGCTAATCCCCACCACCCTCGTTAACGAGACTTGACCACACATTTCTCCTTGTGTGTGTTGTCTACGTCTTTTTTTTTGTTGTGATCTCTCGGCCTTGTAAAACTTCCATGTGGCAATCAACTGCGACTTCATCGTGTGTAGGGAATATCAGCCTTTTCCACACGGGGGGGAGGGGGTAACCCTATTCCAATTTTAAGGGCTCAATGCTGCGCAATTTTCACGCCATTTAAGGTCCTCAGTGGTGTAATTACCTTGGCAAATGTAAGTACTTATGTGGCGTGACACCCTAATATACCTTTCCCACTCTAGTGTGGCTCATTCATATATTTTACGTTATTTATTTAATATTTCAAAGTGTTTATGTTTGAGGTCCGAAATGTTGCGTCCTCAATTGCAATCTCACAAGTGCCCAGATGCCAAAATGAACGCGTTACGAAACACTGAACACTAAGAAGGCTCTTTCAAGTGTCCAAGAAGCCAAAATGAACGCAATAAGAAAAACACAAGTGTGAGCTTTTTAACGACCAGGGGAAAATATCACACGCTAACGAAGGACGTGAGTTGACTTGCGGGGGCGAGATGAAGTTGGCGTTGGGCGTCGAGGCTGGAACAGCTGACGAAGGAGCGGAAGGACGAACCAGACCGAAGAGACGGGCGCCACAGCAGAAGCGACGGCGCAGGAGAACAGCAGGGGCGGCAGCAGCAGTCGAAGCGGCAGAACATGTGTGCCATGGGCAAGGACACAAAGCAGCCGGAGATGGCGGCGAGGCAGCGATGCATGCGGGCGCCAAAGGACAGGATACCAGCGAATGCACGTCATGAAACACGTCGGGAAGCAGCACAGGACAAGACAACTCAGCGATGCCCGTCAGAAAAGCCACGAGGAGTTTAGATGAGTCATACAGGAGAAGGAATCAGCTCACCAGGTCCTTACCACCATCAATAAAATGGATGATCAAGGCGTGTAGTTGTAGTGGACTGCAGGGCAGAGGTGTGTAAGCAGCCTGGTAGGTAGTTTGTTAGCGGGAGCCAAAGCGGGAACAGGTCACGTGGAAATTAAATCACGTCGTCTTCAAAGGACGTGCCCGGTGAGTAAAACAATTACCTCTTTCCTATTCATAGTGATGATGAGATGATGCAGGAGATTGATAGATTGATAGATACACAGTCTAAGTGTATGTATATTAATTTGTACAAGTGTGTTATGTACACGTGGGTGGGTAGATGAAGCCAAGACAGCAGTCCAGCCAGCTCGCAGAGCCGAGTCAAGTGAGCGTGGGTCAGAAGGCAGCTGGTTGACCTGAGCCGCCGGCAAAACAAAAGCATGACGCCGTGCGAACAGTCGGCGGTTACCAGATATCAACATACAGTAAACCCTCTCTAATTCCAAACTAATTGGGGGGGAGACCTGGGTTCGAATTAGCGAAAGTCCGAATTATCCGATCGTACTCTATTAGCCCTCGACACAATAAGAACTCACTAAAGCATGCCAAAAAACTGCACAGCTTGTATTACTTGTACTCACCAAAACATGGCTGATACTGAAGTTTTGAAATGCAGTACTACTGTACCTGAGCCACTCAGGCGTCACTGATAGCGTCTGCAGGCAAGTCTCCCAGGGTGCATTCAGTAGGGCAAAGCACGCGTGCAGCCGTGTACACGCAGGCGCTCGGTGACGTGGGCATACAGTATGCCTAGCGCAAGCTACCCTCGAACTACAGCCCGAGGAGGGGAATCGCCACTGAGTTGCCAGCTCGCGCCACAATAAAGTAAAGTAAACAAAGGGCAAAAAAGGCTTCTGGCTTCTGCTCTTGGCTCTCCTCTTCTTGCCTCCTTAATATTTAATTTCCGGTTGCTATAATTTTTGCTGCATTAAATACAGTGTCATTAACAAATTATTCTGCGACAATTTAGAATAGCCACTGATAAATTTCGGCAGCTGCTATCTTGGTAGCAATGTAAATTGTGAAGCGTTACGGTAATTATCGTTCAATAAGGAGACTGCGGGCTGGGGGGGGGGGGGGGGAGGGCAGACCGCCACTGAACGCAGACCTGGCAGGTATCACTCTTGGGATTTATAAGGTAAGGCCTCAGTGCTTGAGTTGCTTAATGTGTCAGAGGCGATGTTCAGGCTGACTGGCTGACGAGGTGGATGACACAGAGAAGGTGGAAGATGCTCCAGAAAACTCTGGCTATGTGCGCAGGAAGCACACAATTCGAACTTCAGTTTGGATTATGTAAAGTTGTTGAAAAATTTGAACTGGACCTGAAACAGGTCGAATTATCCGAAGTTCGAATCATAGGGGGTTCGAATTAGAGAGGGTTTACTGTATACCAATTACCACCATTACACAAGGATGAGTACATTTACACTGGGCTGAGTACTTTGGGCAGTTGTTTCACGGTGGACCCTCCAACTGAGCAGCTTCACACCACTGGGTTACAGGCAGTGGATGCCGATCCTCCCATTGACGAAACCGCACCCTCTCTTGACGAAGTCAGAGAGGCTGTAGCAAAGTTGAGGGGTGGAAAGGCAGTGGTGTTTGTAATATCAGTGCGGAGCTCCTCAAAGCTGGGGGTGAGGCCATGATCCGCGGGTTGCATGCTGTCCTGACTGCCGTTGTGGCAATCAGGTACCATTCCTCCTGACTGGGAAAGGGGGCTGGTCGTCCCTATCTGGAAGGGAAAGGGGACCGTCAGGACTGCAACAATTACCGCGGTATTACACTGCTCAGCGTACCAGGCAAGGTGCTTCCCCCATCTATTGCTGACACGGATTCGCAGTCATCTGGTGAAGCATCAGATACCTCAGCAGTCTGGGTTCACGCCTGGTAAGTCAACAACGGACCGTATCCTAGCGCTTCGTGTCATGGGGGAACGCCGACGTGAGTTTCGACAGGGGATGCTTGCAGCCTATGTTTGATCTCAAGAAGGCGTTTGACTCAGTGCATCGTGAGTCACTCTGGGGTCTTCTGCGACTTCGAGGGATTCCTGCAAGGACTATTGGTTTGATAACTGGTTTGTATTCTGGGACTGAGAGTGCTGTGAAGTGTGGGGCAGGTGTATCCAGCTTCTTTCCTGTGAATACAGGAGTGAGGCAAGGGTGCGTCCTTGCCCCATCACTTTTCAACGCTTGTATGGACTGGTATTGGACAAGGTTGTAGATCAAAGTGATTGTGGAGCATCCGTCAGCAACACCAAGATCACTGATCTTGTTTTTTGCCGATGATGCAGTAATCTTTGCTGAGTCGCTGGAGGGTCCTGGTGATGGCTCTCGAGGCGCTGCACGAGGAGGCAAAGCCTTTGGGACTTGAAGTCTCCTGGCTCAATACCAAGGTCCAGGTGTTTGGAGACTTACTAGATGAAGCAGTACAGTCGTTCATGCGTGTGGCGAGGGACATTGAGATCTTGGAAAGTTTTACATACCTTGGTAGCGCAGTCCATAATGACGGCGGGTCACGTCAAGAAGTCTTACGGCGGATTGGCATAGCCCAAAGGTGTTATGGACTCGCTCAGCGGGAGTATTTGGCGTTGTCGGTACCTGTGCAGAAGGACAAAGATCCGGATCTTCAAGTCGCTTGTGATCCCTGTCTTACTCTATGGTTGTGAGACATGGACACTAAATAGTGACTTGAAGAGACGAATCAATGCCTTTGGTAATAAGTGTCTTCGTAGAATCATGGGGTATCGCTGGGATGATTACATGTCAAAATCAGCGATTGCACCGTGAGACTGAATCGAGGCCTATTACCTGCATAGTCCGTCAGCGCCAACTTCGGCTATATGGGCATGTGGCACGCTACCCTGAAACCGATCCTTCCCATCGGGTTGTATCTGTAAGAGACAATCCGGCGTGGAGGAGGCCAAGGGGGCCCACAAGGCTCGTGGCTGGGGCAAGTTGATATTTCTTGTCGAGAGCTGCTTGGTATGGGAAAGGAGCCTGCATGGGAAACTCGCGCGTGGTGACCCCCGGGAGTGGCGTCGTAGGGTGGGCGAGGCGACGCGCCCCCGGCGTATGCCCCCAATGATTGTTTGACACAAGGATAACTCGAGGGTTTTTGCCCATGGTTTCCCCGCTAATGACGTCACATACATTCGTGCCGCGACTCACCCTTCAAACTTGTGTATGGGAACGGGATTTGGTAAAAATTTATTTGCCCGTCGGGCATTGCCCAATAGTGTGTACACTGTACAGGCCTTAATAAGGGGAAGGGGACGTTTGATTCAACAGCTGTAAGCTTTTTCGGGAGGGCAAAAGCTGACGATCGCGTGTCCAGCGCATGAGTGAATGAGGCCATGAGTAAATTACAAACACACACACACACAAATCTGGTCCCTTCTCAGAAAAGAATGATACATGTCTCTTCATTACTACTATGTTTATCTTTCAATAATATGTAAGCAATACATTAAGTCTTGTAATGACAGAGATATCTCGTCTTAACAGGATAGGATGATCCCTTTCTCTGGTGTGAAAAGAAACATGTAGATAACCTGGCAGTGAGGACATGGGGAGGTCTCCGATAAACAGCGCACCTAAACATATGGTTAAGGTTTTTGCAGATATAATACAGCTAGACTAGGTACATGAATTGTTCCAGACTTTTGTTTGATATGATACGCCGTATAAAAGAGTATTCTATTGAATATAATATTTTTTTCTTTCAAAGTAATCGCTTATCTTCTGATATCCTTAAATGTAACATTTAGAGGGTCCACCACACATTCCAGCTTCTTGATCATGACGCGCAAGGTAATGAGATTTGGACATAGTTGTCGTGCATTCCTTGGTACGTCCGTTAACAAAATATAATTTGTCATAAACATAACGTTAAGTCAAGCTGCAAAACACCATTGACCATTGTTTTGTGCATGAAATATACATTGACCGCAACTATGTAAGGCCTGCACTTACCTGCAGGGGGGTAGCCTGTGGTCTCACTGTCTATCGTAAAATTTAAATCCGAATAGATGGGTCGTATGTGGTTGTAGATGGCAGCCACGTACATCGAAAAGCCAAACACGAAGATGAGGAGGATGACGAGGAAGCGACCAGGTCCACCATAAGCTTGCCAATGATGACAGCCCAAGGTCCAAAAAGGTGATGAAACGACAAGAAATCCAAGAGCTGCACTGATGCTAACAACAGCGCAATGGCAAGCAGATTGTTTCTGTAAGGTAAAAGTTATACATGCGATATTAAGGATCTAACTATGCCACTCGGAAAGGCAGTATTACATTATGCAAACTCGCTCAGTATGATGACATTTTTGTGTTTACTGGTGATGTTTGTTCAACGCTTAAGTTAACAGACGGTTTGCTATCAAGAAAGACAGTCAACTAGGCTGTGAGCAACTTTTTTGGAGATGTAAGTGAACATTAAATGTATTGTAGCCATAAACGACAGGAAAATGCAACATAAATAAAATGTTGATATATGAGTATGATATATGGAAAAAATACATGGTTATTTGAGAATAAAAAAGCTTTTGAAACATGATGCTGAAATACGAGCCTAGAATGCATTAGAATCTTGCCGACACTACTTAAAAAACATACCTGGCTTCTGGTAAACTGATCAAGAACTGGGATTTTGATTAATAAGTGCGCAACGTTTTTTTTTTGTTTCATTCGTAAACTCATCACAAAATCGGACTGAAAACTTATATACCTCGCTAACAATATACTTTTACTAACATGATATTAACAACTACACTTGGAATTTATCTAGAAGATTTGCACGTACCAATATCAAAGTTATTGACAATACAAATTGTCACACGAAATTACTTAAACATAGAAATAAGGGTCGAACCGAGGTTGCTACAACTGAGTCATTCTAACGGACACATCTTAACAAAACATCCATTCTAACGGACACATCCTTAACAAAGCATCATCAAAGATATGTAGCTCGTTCATGGAATTCAGTCCAGTCTTCCATCACCTTTAGAGCAGATATCATTGTTACATTCTTAATATATAAACAATGATAAACGAAATTATATGGGTTTTTCTCAAAGGGACATGACACAAATGTGTTGCTATATGGGCATGAAAATGAAACAGCATTTTGGTAGGACAATATGGGTAAGGCCTAGCCGCTATGCCATTTTATTAGTAGGCCTACTGAGTAAATTCGAAACAAAAACTCCTTGTCCATACTTCTTCATTTAAACCGTCAACCAGGGCCAACTCTTTACATTTCATTATCTTATTTACTTCATCCATGCCAGATCTTCAAAAGCTTACCTTATGTATAGCATCTCGCACAAGAAGTTCTTTGTTTCCTAGGGAGAAGAAGCCCACCAGATGCACGAGGACCGCCAGACCACTGAATACAAAAACAAACACCTTAATCCATCCCAATCCAGCAATGTCACCTGGATTTGTCAGCTCCATCACAAGATTCCCACTGAGCCACAGCAATAGCAGCCACTCATACCTGTGCATTTAGAGATGTAGTAGGGCAAACGGGCAGATTAGATCAGTGAGGAAAATCAATGATGATGATGAGAT